>JACEFZ010017466.1:165000-337500 GCA_014155875.1 Cepaea nemoralis | reverse complement strand
ACCCCCGGGAGTATCTGAGAAAAATGCACTCGTGAACCGAAAGACGTAGACCAGAATCGAACCCACAACCTTCGGAGCGGGAGGCAGACGACTTGACCACTTCGCCACGGAGACCCCTAAGATGATGTAGTCATGACATGGAAGCCAAACTGACATGATGGGAGAAAATTAGTTGTCCACTTTTCCAAGTCGCGGATAGAGACGTCAAATCTAGGGCTGACAACACGACGCTGATTCAATCTGCCTGTCAGATTAACAACAATCTGGCCAGCTCTCTGGTCATCAACCTGTTCAAACTCCTCAATGTAACCAGGCTTCATCATGACCGCCAGAAATTTAACCATGGTGTTTTATGCTGGTCTCAGCAAGAGTGTTATACTAATGAACTTATACAAGCTTCTATAGGCTTCTATAATGTTATTCTGATATCTTGATATGTCCCTTCCCTTTTGTCTACATTTCTACCCAAGTAGGTGTATGTATTAATATTATGTGTATGATTCTTTCTATCTCTTGAAGTGAGGTTTTCCCTAAGGGAAAGAAGGTTATCATTTGCTTGATTTATTCCAATTATCAGTGTCTTTCGTCTATGAATTTTAAAGCCTAGTTGTTGTGAGCTCCCATCTAGTGTTGTTAGTTTATACTGCATCTGATGTCGTGGAACAAACACATTCATTTAATCTTGTTCCTATTGTACATAGCAGTGTCAAGGAGAAGCATAAACAGCGGGAGAGTGCCCGATTAAAGGCTTCATTAATTCATATATCGAGATTTCCATGGACTTTGTTTCTCCATCTGTCCGTCGTTAAGATTCATGGTCGGCCTCTTATTCTGGTTCCAGTTGGTCTGTACATCATTGCTTGTAGTAATATACTGTTAGTAGCCTAGTTATGTGGCTGAACCATTTAACTTCCTGTTTTCTAATTAAATCTAGCGTTGCTATTACCCCCACTTTAGTTCATTTCATTCATTCATTCAGTAGCATGTCCTTTGCAGAACCTTGCTCCCATAACAATCTTCCAGAAAACTTCCCGGTCATAAGCAAGATGTCCAGCGTCCGATACACCCATTTGGAGATCATCTATCACATCCTGCACCCATCTTCTCTTTGGCCTTCCTCTTCTTCTCTTCAGAGGCATGTACAAATCCCCCCCCCCCCCCCACCCATCTCTCTCTCTCTCCCTCCCTCTCCTTCTCTCAAAATTTTCATGACGTTTCAGGTGACCAAAATATTTCAATTTTCTTTATTTTATCGCCTTTAATAGCCAACCTTCTTCAATATTCAACTCTTGAAGTATGGATGCATTTGTTCTCTATTTTATCCAAGATATTCTTAGAACTCGTCTATTAGTACTAGTACATTCATTTATATTCAAAGGCATTTATGCACTGTTCAGCTTGTTTAGTAAGGTCCAGGTCTCACAGGCGTATGTTGCAATGGGAAAGATGCATGCTCTTAACGATCTAATCGTTGTAAGTCTATCTGTCCCACGCCACAATTTATTCAGTTGTTTTAGCTTTTGAAGAGCAATAGATATTCGCCTTTTAATTTCTTTCATTGTGCCACCCCACTTCCACTTTAGTTAGCACACACATTACCATGATTTATTTCTGCTGCTATTTGAGAACACTGTAGTAGCCTCCCCTCAATGGCCGAACAGGACCAATTTTTATGACCGAGTTTATTAATAATTTTAAAAGCACAAGCATTTCATGGTAACATATCGTATATGTTTGCTTGTGTGCATGCATGCTGTGTCTTTTGTCGTTGTAAATAATGAATGCGTATTTAGATGTTGGAATAAACATATCTGTCGGTTTTACGTGGGGTTTGTTTGTGAAAGTTTGTTTTGTTGAGGAAAAGAAGATGAATAAATAATGGCCGGTGACTCGTCTGCTAGAGTTAACTGTCTTTTATGTCCGTTAACTACTCTATATGACCTGAGAGCTACCGGATTCTTTCGTTCACCGGTCAGTTGGTCTTCAACGTTATCTTCTCATTCAGAAATCAATGGCAAACTATTAAACGTGAAATTACTCAGTAAATCATCCTGGAGTGGGATGATCACAGCCTCCAGCAAAAGCCCCGGTAACTAAATACTAAATATCTGACACTGGCAGCCTGCTTGTTGTTAACTGTGTAAGTGATATGGGATGATTAACCGTCTTAAGCGACTGACTTCCCGTATCTGCCAATAGCTTATATACAGTAGTTTTCTCTAAACACCCTCTTTAATTTGATAGATAATACAACAAGTCTGCTACCACTTACCATATTCATATTAACAACTTTTAAGTCATAACCATGGCACAGCCCTACTTCCCATTTTCCGCCACCCATTTTTGATTGGTCCAAATCTACGTTTTATTTGGCACTAAATCAGTTAATAAAATGCTCTGGGACTGTTCCGTTGCATGCATATTGGTCAGTTGTGATGACGCTAACATTAGTGCTATTAACAATCAGTTACCTAATGTTAGCTGTCTACTTATCCAGCAGTTAACATAACCATGAAATGGGCCATTTGGTCACAATATAGTTCATAAAGGGCTGATTGAAGTGTATTTGAGGAAGGCGAACTGAAACAACAGAAGTGGAGTGTACTTAAATAAGCTGTCGTCTGTTGTAACTGTAGGCTCCCTACCTTGCCCGAAGGCCTTCATTTTAAAGAACTGTTATGTCTATTGCTTTATGTACTCTGAACAGTGCTTCTCAAAGAAGAGGTCCAGACACATTTGCTGGTTAAAATAAGCTGTCGTCTGTTGTAACTGTAAGCTCCCTACCTTGCCTGAAGGCCTTCATGTAAAAGAACTGATATGTCTATTGCTTTATATACTCCGAACAGTGCTTCTCAAAGAAGAGGTCAAGACACATTTGCTGGTTAAAATGGGTTACAAGGCATGATGATTGTCTTCATTATGCCAGGTTTTTGTCATCCATCTCAGTCTGTCTCTGCAGAGCAGCTAACAGCCTGCCAGAAGTGTTACACAAATTATGAACTCTGTACCTCCGGCGATGACTACCAGGGGGTCTAAAAAATTGCATCTACGGACTGAATAATTGAGTCTGAAAATGAACCCGCGACCTTCCAAGCATGAGGCAACTGGTTTAACCAGTCTGCCACAGAGGCTGTCATCATCATCATCCCCCAGTGCCTTGCCAGATGGCCTGGACGATCATGCCACTCCACAAATTACAATCTACGGCAGAATGGATCAATTCATGCGTTGACTACCTCCAGTGCCATGACACAAGACTGTCAAGGATTTTCCTCTATTTCTCTTTCCACAAATCTTTTTGTTTGTCACAACATATTCCACTTTTTGTCTTCTCATAACATGGCCAAAAAAAGATGACTGCCTCTTTTTGATGTTTGTGATAAGTTCTTTACGAGTTAGAGACCCTCACATTTGCAATTTAAAAATTATTATTGTAAAACATATTATAATTATATGTGACTGGGTCTTACATATTTCATCTGATCAATGTGGGTTGGGAGTGAAACATTAGAGAAGCTCTGCTCTGGAATATGATTTCCATTGTAGGGAAGTAGTATTAGGGTAATACAGAATTTATTATTTCTTCTTTGCGTTCATACGGAGTGTTTTTTCAGATGTGATTGCGGCGTGTCTCATTATGCACCCTTGAGTCGAAACCCTTAGGCCAACACATCCGATTTTTAGCGTACATTTTTGACAGGTTAGCATTCCTGTGGGACTCACTTTTGTGGTGCCATCCACATCCCAGCTTGTCAAGTTGGAATGGTCGAATGCTTCACGATCAGCCCTCAAGGGAAGGCAGGGAAAGTTCCGCCATCCAGTGTGGCTTCCATAGTTGCAGAGCCAACACATAGCGCCCTGGGCTCACCGAGGGAATCGTCACGTCCTGCTCATGGCTGCTTTAATTCCTCACTTCGAATATATTGGGCATTTCGTTCACCACGAGCCTTTCCCGCACATGACCAGACCGGTCTGCAGAAAGTATCTACTCAGCGAGTTTTCGACTTGGACATGTGCTTGTCGATGTGCCCGTCAGAGCTGTTCCGGGCACGACGGACATTCGGAAAACTAGCTGTCAGAGCTGTTCCGGACATGAGCGCCGTTCGGAAACTAGGTAGTCAGAGCTGTTCCTAGCATGAGAAACATTCAGACAAGACATTTCACTCGGACGTAAATGCGTAGTGCCAATTTTTATTTTGCCACCCGTAGGACGGCACTTCCGACTTCGGCGGGCATTTTTAATGAGGTTAGCCTTCCTCGGGTTTCGAGGCACGTTAGACTTATTGTTGTGATGTCGCCCACATCTCAGCTGGTCAAGATAGAACGGTCAAAGACATCACGGTCAACCCTCAAGGGAAGGCAGGGGCAGACCATGGGCGTTCCCCGCTATCCAAGGAGGCTTCCATAGTTGCAGAGCCGGCACATATTGCTCTGAGACTGGGCTCACCCGAGGAATTGCCACGTCCTGCTCATGGCTGCTTTAATTCCTCACTTCCATCTATTGGGTATTTCGCTTGCCACTGGTCGCTCAAACACAAACCAGGAACGGTCAGTCTGCGGACGACATACACTAGGTAAGCTTTCGCTTCGGACTTCGGACCACGCAATGGATTCCATTTCGTGTTATTGAGACGTTTTTCCACCTTGACTACACTCTCTATGAGTATAGATACAGACATTTTTCGTAACCATTTCATGCGACTGGGGCACTTTTCTACCTTTAGTACTCGCTCACGAGGTAGGCTACATGTGCTGCCGGCTCAGCACCTTACCTCCGTGCGCGTTCAGTGAGCGAGAAACGGCCAGGCCCTCTCATCCGGGGATCCCTCATATCCCCCAGCTGAGAGCCTTCGAACAAGTATCTGAACTAAGCATGTAGCGTGCTCAGCATCTCACCTCCATTTATCGGTAGGTGGGTATCGGCCCGGCTCTCACATCCGAGTGTTTATGGCTTAGAGGCGTTCAGCCATATCCCTCAGCTGAGAGCCTTAGAGTATGTGTCCGGACCAAACTTTAGCGGCATCGTGCGCCTAATTTAGACATTGACTGCTATCCTCAGTCAACCTGCAGAGCAGCAGGTTGTGTCTCTCTTGATCTGGTCCCTAACCCAAGGCTTGTCCGACATGTAGTTGTGCATCCGTCGACAATGCTCTTGGGATCTCTGGGACACGCAAGCCCCCTTCCCTCCCCCCCCCCCCCCCCCCCCCCCCCCCCCCCCCCCCTGCGACAAGGTGGAGTCACATCGGGGGGGGAGGGGGAATTTATTATTTGAAATGAAACAAAACATCAATTACTTGAAACAACAATCTACACTTTGTATCCCAGTGATTTGTCTGTGTGTGTGTGTGTGCGTGCGTGCGTGCGTGTGTGTGTGTGTGTGCGTGTGTGTGTGTGTGTGTGTGTGTGTGTGTGTGTGTGTGTGTCTGTCTGCGTGTGTGTGTGTGTGTGTGTCTGTCTGCGTGTGTGTGTGTGTGTGTGTCTGTCTGCGTGTGTGTGTGTGTGTGTGTCTGTCTGCGTGTGTGTGTGTGTGTGTGTCTGTCTGCGTGTGTGTGTGTGTGTCTGTCTGCGTGTGTGTGTGTGTGTCTGTCTGCGTGTGTGTGTGTGCGTGCGTGTGTGTGTGTGTGCGTGCGTGCGTGCGTGCGCGCGCGATCTTTCGCTTTGAACTCAAGCATAGTCCATACATGTCCTACTTCTTCTAGTACACTGCACTGATGTTTGCCTGTGGATTAGCTTTCCCTATTACCAGTACCCCTCACCATCAAGTGAACTTACTCTGATTTCTGAGGTACTTGTAATTTACATCCTCAAGTTACGGACGAGAAGTCTAGTCCAACTGACTGGTGTAGGGGTTGAACCCCCTAACTCAGCAGCACACTGGAAGTTTAAGAGCATGCACTCTTATCCATTCGGCTATGCTGATCTCCCATAGAGAGTGAAATAGTCTTTTGCCCAAGGTAAAATTTGAAAATCAGAAAGCCTACACACAAAACAATGATTTCATATGCAGTTCTTATATACACTCTTGGAACCTCACTGATGCTACAGAGTTGGTGTACTGTCCCGAATTTTTCCTTGGTATGATGAGGTGACAAAGACTCATGGAGGTATCTACAGGGTCTCACTACACTTTGCAGATACTGGAATGTGAAGTGTTAGATCTTCTAAACATATTCTAGGTCACAACAAATGAGGTGAAGTGACTAGTTCCCTTCCCCGTCACCTTTCCTTCTCAGACAATACCCAGACAGTTCTGAAAATTATTTGCTTGCTTGCTTGCGTTCGCTGGCTGTGAACTCCAGCGTGTAGTCCTGTATGTCGGATGAATACATCCTGTTGTCCAACATCAATGTGATGTCATACTGGACCTGAGGTTTGTGTGAGTATCTGTTGTCCCATGTCTGGCTTATTGTTGTGCAGACTGGTGGTTTCTCCAGCTTCGGAGGAATCATCGATCCTACTGATGTTAGCCAGGTCCCCGAAGAGACCTGTTGCCCAGGACGCACAACGTGGACGTGTCAGCAGGTCTTGGCCAGTATAGATCCCAGCCCTGGTGCCTTGGAAACACCTCTGCGTCCCTTCTGAACATTTTCTGGTATCCTTTTTTTTATGAGGTGGTGTTGACTACAGAAGTTTTATTTAAGTGTAGTGAGACAAGTGAATTGGTACAATTATCTTGGAACAGTCATAACATCTGATGGGAGATGCCTTGAAGAGATTAGAACAAGAATCGTCATGGCGAAAGTAGCCTTTAGCAAGATGAAAAACATTCTGACCAATAAAAAGATGTCAATTGAAACGAGAAAAAGAGTGTTGAGGGGATACGTAGAGCCTGTTCTTTTGTATGGATGTGAAACTTGGACAATGAACAGTCGAACTGAAAAACATCTGATGGCTGCAGAAATGTGGTTTCTGAGGAAAATGCAAAGAATACCATGGACAGACAGAAAAACCAATGACCAAGTACTACAGGAGACAAATGAACATCGTAAACTGATTAGAGAAATTAGACGTAGACAGTCAAACATTTTTGGACATGTTATGAGAAAAAATGGATTGGAGAACTTGGTGACAACTGGCAAGATCGAAGGGAACAGACCAAGAGGAAGACCGAGAGGAAAATACCTGGATGGCTTGGCCATATGGCATGGACGAGACAGGAACACTGAGCTGATCCACGACATTGGTGATCGAGTGAAATGGCGAGTCATGACCGCCCACGCCTTCCGACATGGCACATGATTGATTGATTGAGTGAGATTTTACAAACACCCGGGATTTGCAATGAGAGCGATCCTTTGCCAACAACATTAGCCGAATAGAACACAATCCTCAGACACTAGCATTGGTGTACATGTGTCTTGTTTCTAATCAGATATAACCACTCCATTGTCCAGAATGAGAGACTAGGAAGTTAGAATTGGCTCATCCAGACACGAGAAGAACATTGGGAGAATGAAGACCACTTCGTTATCTAGAATGAGAGACTAGGAAGTTAGAATTAGCACTGTCAGACATGAGAGGCACACCAGGGAAATGAAGACCACTTCACTGTCCAGAATGAGAGACTAGGAAGTTAGAATTGGCACATCCAGACACGAGAGGCACATTGAGGAAAAGAAGACCACTTCGTTATCTAGAATGAGAGACTAGGAAGTTTGAATTAGCACTGTCAGACATGAGAGGCACACCAGGGAAATGAAGACCACTTCGTTATCCAGAATGAGAGACTAGGAAGTTAGAATTGGCTCATCCAGACACGAGAAACACATCGGGGAAATGAAGACCACTTCACTGTCCAGAATGAGAGACTAGGAAGTTAGAATTGGCTCATCCAGACATGAGAAGCACATTGGGGAAAAGAAGACCACTTCGTTATCTAGAATGAGAGACTAGGAAGTTAGAATTAGGACGGCCAGACATGAGGGGCACAGTGGGAGAATGAGGGTCCTCATCAATCAACATGAAACTGGAACTATTAACCGCAGGACACTGATGCATATGTTGGGGGTAGGATCTGAGCACCTATGGATGTATGCCTGAGTGCAAGGTTGATGTCCAAACAGATAACTAAGTAACTAGCTAATCACTTACAAACATGTCATTTTGATAACTAGTTTCTAATCTCATAGACACATGTCACTTCGATAACATGTTTCAAATCACATACAAACATGTCTGATAACATGTTTCTAATCACATACAAACATGTCACCTTGATAACATGATACTAATCACATACAAACATCTCACTTTGATAACATGCTTCTAATCACATACAAACGTACATGTTACTTTGATAACATGTTTCTAATCACAGACAAACTGATTCCTTATAACAAGATATTCATTGTTACAGGTGAATGATTTAGATGTCCAGGCACAGCCAGCTCTCTTGCATGTGGTTTTCCGTGGAACCTCTGTGGACCACATGTTGGCAGAGGGCCGTGAACCATGCCGGCAAAACCAAGAGTTCTTAGATCCGCAGGCAATGACATTCACTTTACACTTCTGGCATGCATCTTGCTGGTCCCGTTAGGTGAGTCTGTATTCTTGTGTTGCAGTAATGCTAATATTAAGACAGCTATGCTAATGTTAAGTCCATTATGTCAATGTTAAGACCATTATGCTAATGTTAAGACCATTATGCTAATGTTAAGATTATTATGCTAATGTTAAGTCCATTATGCCAATGTTAAGACCATTATGCTAATATTAAGACCATTATGCTAATGTTAAGACCATTATGCTAATATTAAGACCATTATGAAAATATTAAGACCATTATGCTAATATTAAGACCATTATGCTAATGTTAAGACCATTATGCTAATATTAAGACCATTTCCTTTCTCTTTCCTCTGGAGTAAAATAGGCATGCAAATTGGCAACAATACTAAAGAACAAATATGGATCAATAGATGCTAAACAAGCACACCATCTTCCTACCTATCTATCTATGCTACCAATGCCAAACATGGACAATGACAGAAAAAGAGAAAACAGCAAGTTAAATGGTTCGGCCATATAACTAGATTACCAACTAACAGTATACCGCAACAAGCAATGATGTACAGACCAGACAGAAACAGAAGAAGAAGCCGACCATGTAAACAATGGACAAAGAGAATAACAGAATCCATGGGAATCTTGATACGTGGAGCCCATAAACCGGCACTCTCTTGCTATTTATGCTTCACTTCGACTTTGCAAGGTACAAGAGGAACAAGATGAGATGAGATAATGAGAATAATAATAATAAGAAGAAGAAGAAGAAGAAAGACAGCATGAATTGAGAATAATAATAACAATAAGAAGAAGAAAAAAGATAGAACAGGAGTGGAGAAGAAGAGGATGTAGAAGAAGAAGAAGAGGAGAAGGAAGAAGATGATGTTTTACTATGTGTAAACATTAAATAATGTCTGCATAATTTAATAGATTGTGCAAATGTTTCAGCCTCTACTGCTTGCACAAAACGAGAATTGATTGTGTCCTCACCGGAAACTCTCAAATACACGTCCGTCGGGATCTTCCACTGGATGTCATGGACAGCGCAGTCTGAGTTTAATGTCAAGTAGGTCATCATTCCTTCTTCTGCCCTTGATTCCCTCATGGGGGGATAGGTCCTCAACCAAACACGCCAAGCTGTCCTGTCTTTTGCTATCTCCTGCAGCTTTTTCCATGTCCTCCCAATTTATTCATTTCTGTCTGTAATTTTCTTCCCATGAGTGCCTGAAAGAGGCTTATTGAAGCTAGAACATTATATATATATATTGTCAGCGTCTCAGACAAAGCACAGGCACCCTTCGTTCGTCATTCTACACGCAAAAGTGAGTTTCTTCACATGCATTCAAGATATCAAACATCGCATGTGGGTTAATCCTATTTATTTATGCATAACAGCAATATCAACAAGATGCGTACATTATATCACAATTCACGCACGTATGGCAGTTAATTCATCACATCACTTTTGTGTACATCAATGCTACTTAATACTCAGCCATAGCAGTCATGCAATCACAAAACCCCGCACTCAATACTCGCTATCTTAGCTCGGCAAGACTAGCTCTCACTCCCGCAATCAATACATTCGCTCCTCGAACACATGCGTCCTTCTTCTAACATGTCCAGTCCCAGTCTGAAGCCTTCTGGTGTTGGGCCTGCTGGTCACGTGATGCTTGACCCCGTGTGTCCCGGGATAGTCGGGCTGTTTCAGTAGTCACGCCGTACTGCTGTCCGGTCTTGTTGTCTCAGGTCCTTCAGTGCAAAGTTGTTCCTATCAATCAAGGAACGTAGTCCCGTCTATGTCCTTGTGTCCTGTTTATAACCTTGTGTCCCGTTTATAACTGGATCTTGTTGTCCCGCCTATATCATGTCTATGACATCTCTATTGTCCTGTCTATGGCATATCTATTGTCATATCTCCTGTCCTGTCTCTGATATCTCTATTGTCCTGTATATGTCCTGTCTCTATTCCCCAACACGCTGACATCTATCTATATATATATATATATATATATATATATATATATATATATATATATATATATATATATATATATATATAGACACACACACAATGGCTTTCTTGGGTCATGTGATAGAAGAGAGGCATTGGAGACTATCGTGACAACTGGAAAGATAATTGAAAAAAGAGGCAGAGGCAAACCAAGAGAAATAATGCTGGATGGACTGAGGCGGTGGCATGGAGGAATATCATCACTAGAGTTGACACAGAACACCAGAGGGCCGAGATCTGTGGAGAGACATGAATGCCTATGCCAGCTGTCATGGCACATGATGATGACGATGATATGTTTTTAGGTCTCCCGCCATTTCATTGGCTTTATGGATTCCCGGCAAGAGAGTGTCTAGTTATACTGTCATCAGGTTTTATCAGTGTCATGATTTGGCTTTGCATAACTCAATGGTTTTCAAACAGTTTGGTCTGTGTCAGCAAGAATGTGACACAGAGATGTGACTCCTTACTGGTGCACCATCACAGTGCACCATGCTGATGTAACACCAATGTGCACATAGTTCTGTGATGCCAGATTGCACCTTTCTTGTTTGACCCCAGAGTATGGCTTATATGACAGAAAGATTCAGTGTTGTAATATTCTTCTTCTTCTTCTTCTTCTTCTTCTTCTTCTTCTTCTTCTTCTTCTTCTTCTTCTTCTTCTTCTTCTTCTTCTTCTTCTTCTTCTTCTTCTTCTTCTTCTTCTTCTTCTTCTTCAGCGTTCTGAGCCATTGAGGTTCTTTACTGCAGATACAATTCGTCTCCATTCGTCTCTCTGGTGGACCTTCTCTTGCCTGTCGTTGATTCCAAGTGCTTGTAGGTCTGTACATGTATTATCTCTCCACCGTCTTCTTGGTCTACCTCGGGGTCTACGATCATTTATTTCCTGAGTGTAAGCGAGTTTTGTTTCCCTATTATCTTCCATTCTTTCTATATGCCCCAGCCATTGTAGTCTATTAGCCTTCATGATACCAGTGATTAGCGGGGACTTAAACAGATCATAAATGTCTTTGTTACTTCTTCTTTTCCACTCTCCACTTTGTGTGTCCCTAATGGGTCCAAAGATGCGTCTTAAAACTTTGTTGTAATATTAAATGTTTCAAAATAAACAACCTTAAAGAGTTCTATTTATATTAAAAACAATTTTTTTTTTTTTTTTTTGGGGGGGGGGGGGGGGGGGGGGGGGCGCACGCTCTCTTTGAACCCAAGCGTAGTCCATACACACTACTTCTAATAGTGCTGGACTGAATTTTGCGTGTGGATTAGCTTTCCCTATTAACAATGCCCCTCGCCATCAGGCAAATCTACTCTGACTTAAGAGGTACTTATAATTTACATCACCAAATCAAGGATGATAGGTCCGCATTTTAGTCCAACTGTCCGGTTTAGGGGCTGAACCCCTTACCCAGGAGTGCTTGCATGGTAAAAAATGCACGCTAAAGTCGGATGTGTTGGCCTAAGGGTTTCAGCCCAAGGGTGCCTAACCAAACACACCGCAAATACATCTGAGAAAAAAAACTCCGGATGAACGAAGAAGAAGAAGAAAAAGAAGAAGAAGAAGAATAAGAACCCCTTACTTTGGCATCAGCACACAGGATGTATACGAACGTGTGTTCTTATCTATTCGGCCATGCTGACCTACTATTTAAAAGATCATGTTTTATTAGTAAACTGGCTCTAAGGCGAAGGGGTTAAAGATGCAATTGGTAATCCCGCATACCGTGTTCGAAACGCAGCTGCGGGTGATTTGTCAGCAGGCCGCTTTGCATTGTTTTTTTTGTGTGTGTCTGTGAAATGGAATGGGTGTCGGTCGTTCAGAAAGCAATGGCAAATTACTGAACGTAAACTTACTAAGAGATCACAACAGCAAAACAAAAAGTGCTGGGGTTGACTGTGATGACCTGTAAAAGGATAAGCAACTAACTTTGTTTTTAAACACCCCAATGGCAGCATCTCCCATGGGAACACTTTAATGTTGGTTTTCAGTTTTCTGTGACCCCTAGGACTTGCTTTCTTTTTTTTTAAACACCCCAATGACAGCATCTCCCATGGGAACACTTTAATGTTGGTTTTCAGTTTTCTGTGACCGCTGGAACTTGCTTTATTTGAAATAAAATTGTTAATTTCTTTGTTTCCAGTCATTTCTACTGTGAGATCTTGTTCCGAGCCTCAGAGGAGAGAGAGATCATCAGACTTGAAGTAATCAGTTCCTACATGAAGCCCAGAATGCTCAGCAATGGTTTATGCTTGGATAAAGTCACTGTTTATAATGGTCAGTTGAGGGAAGTTAATTGTAATTGTTTATGATGGTCAGTTGAGGGAAGTTAATTATAATTGTTTATAATGGTCAGTTGAGGGAAGTTAATTATAATTGTTTATGATGGTCAGTTGGGCAGGGTGAATTATAATTGTTTATGATGGTCAAGTGGGCAGGGTTAATTATAATTGTTTATAATGGTCAGTTGGGTAGGGTGAATTATAAATGTTTATGATGGTCAGTTGAGCAGGGTTAATTATAATTGTTTATGATGGTCAGTTCTTCTTCCTCTTCTTCTTGGTTTCTTCTTCTCCCCCTCCTCCTCCTCCTCTTCCCCTCCTCCTCCTTCTTCTTCTTCTTCTTCTTCTTCTTCTTCTTCTTCTTCTTCTTCTTCTTCTTCTTCTTCTTCTTCTTCTTCCTCCTCCTCCTCCTCCTCCTCCCCCTCCTCCTACTCCTCTTCGTCCTCTCTATCCCCATTTGGGTTTAGGCCCTCATCCAACACACTCTGTATCCTCGTTGCATCATACCACTTTACCAGAGTTTACTTTCCACTCTGCTGGCTGTTTTCCTTTATTTTCCTCATCTTGAGACTTGTTTATCTGTGGCTGGATTTTGCAGGTACGAAGTAACCACCCCGACACCAACCCTGCCCAGTTCTCTTACTATGCATGGTAGGCTACAGCATCACTGTCCTTTGCTTCCCATATAGGTCGGGGTAACACACGGGTGGAAAGTCACAGTAATTCTCAGAAATGATGTGAGACTACATCCCCCACATCAGGCACTCACCGCTTGGAGAAATCTTGTGAAGGTTTTGAATGAACATGTTGCTTGTCTACAGAGATGGAACCAAGCATCACCAGTCCTATTTTGCGTCATACAAAAGTAAACAAGTGCAATTTAAAAGGGGTTAAAAGACAAGAGATCGTCTTCATTTCACCGGGTTTTATCCCACATAGCTCGGTATCTCTCCGCAGAGCAGCTGGCCACCTGCCGAAAGCGTTACACAGTGCGTGTACTCGGTAGCTCCAGCTGTGACCCACGAGGGGCATCTGAAAAAATTTCACTTGAGAACCAAATGACAGTGTCCTAAAATAAACCCATGACATTCTGAACTTGAGACAGATGGTTTAACCACATCACCACGGAGACTCCCTGCCATATTGTAAGTCCTCCTTTCTTAAGTATTAGGCCATGGAACCATCATCTGATTGACTCACAATATGGAACGTGGCTCATTAAAGAAATGGTGTAATAACAACTTGCGGAACTCGCTGGCGAACAAGTAAGAAAGTACAATGCCGATGCTTGAGAAAAGATAATACCGTTTTAATCCGGGTTTTGCAAAACTGTCATATATACTTGGTAGTGGACAAATTAGAGTCTCGTTACACCGAGAAGGGAACTAATTTTCTAGTACACTAACCTGATATATAGTCCCATAATTTCCCTTAACGACATTCAGTAACCTTCTATTTCCCTCTGCTCCTTCAGATCGTCCTTGCTGTCATCTTCTTCCGAATCTGTCTGTCTAGCGTTTGCCCGTCGTTCGTAAATCCAAGGCGTTCTCCAGATATGCTACTAGCTATCCTTGGCTTCGAATGAGTCCACTGCCAGCCCTCCAACTTTCCAGTAGCTGCGCCAATCCTTCTCCAAATCAAATACACGACTGTTCACCTTCAGTGTAACCACAACGTATCATTCGTTGTTATGCTGGCGTTTTTGTGACGCATTTTCGTATCTCATGGTTTTGGTGCACTGTCCACTTCGCTGTCCACTTCGGGATTTTCCTTCTATCCTCTTTGTATAGTGTGCTTTGGCAATAGCTATGTGGCACTCCCCACTAAAAGAATTGATAGAGTTTTAAAGCAAATACAGAAACAAACATCTTTAATTTTAAATTATGTGTTTTAAAATTCTCAGACTTTGGGTACTTTTTAAATTAGGATATTTTATAATTTTGAGATTTAACCCAACAATGAGGTTTATCCAAACAATGAAATTTATACCAATAATAAGATTTATCCTAATAATGAGATTTATCCCAAAAATGAGATTTATACTAATAATGAGATTTATCCCAAAAATGAGACTTTTAAATTATAGTATTTCACATTTTTTTAAACTTTATCTTAAATTTGTTTTTAATTTGTCAGTTTTAATCTGGTGATTGCCTAGAAAAATCACAAACAGCCAAAAATGCTAGGATGATTGTGACATCCCGAAACAGACATATGCACCCGACTTAACATTCATAAATGCATAACTCTGGAAAAAAGATACACTGTTGTCTTTTAGGATTATCTGCCCTTGAAGAGAAACTTGGAGATTTCTGCGGCGACGAAGTCCCGGTCTTTGAAAGTTCTGGAAACTCACTGCTACTGGTTATTGAAACCCACAAGAGTCTTTTAGACAGAGAGTACGTTGGGTTCCTGTTGAACTACTCCAGCATTGATAGTGAGTGTCTGTTGACGTCTGCACGAGTTAATCAACACTTTACTTTGTTGTAGATGTATTCATAGATTGCCTGTTGGGATTTAGAATTCATCTTCATTGCACTTTGCATAGGGTGTTTGTAAGGTCTAACTACACTTTATATGTAGAACAGTTATGAAAAATGGAGTACATGACACCATAAAAAAAATGTACTGCACAGTCCATCGTGAAGCAATGTGGCTGTCGTCTGCTGGAGTAATTCTTTGCACTCCAAACAGCACGGTGTTATCAACGGAAGAAAGAATTTTTGTTGGTTGAACAAGTGTTTTGAAATAGCGGTCGATACACACGTATGGTTGTTCAAAGATTTATAGCAAGATTTCCTGATAAACAACCTCCTCTTCGCATCACGGTTAGAAATTTGTTGAATAAGTTATAATGAATACTTCATTGGTACTTTCCAGCTTCTCCAAAACAGTGTTAGACCATAGTAGTGACTTTTGTAACTAATTTAATGAATTTATTAGCACATTTCTTGATGACATCATGTACTTAATTTTTCAAAATTGTTCTACATACAGAGTGTAGTGAGACTTTACAAACACCCTGTACTAATCATTCATCATCATCATCATCATCATCATCGTCATCATCATGAAGCAGGTCTTTGCAGAAAGTCACTCTTATCACAGCCCACCGGAAAGACTCTTGATCCTTTGATAGTTCCCCTGCCATTATCATTTTCATAATGGCAATGAGGCCAAGGGGTTACAAAGGCAACTCATAATCCTGCATACCGCGTTCGAAACACAGCTGTGGGCGATTTAGAAGCAGATCGCCTTACGTTGGTTTCCATACATTGATATGAGTGCTGGTCGTTCAGAAAGCAATGGCAAACTGGATGGTCATGATCGGTTGACTTCAACACCAGTCTTCCACACTGACCTAATGATTGAATGAAAATCTTGGAGGCCTCAACAATAATTATGTCCAGACATATGAGCATAATCATAACATGTATAAGACAGTTAAGAAATGGCTGTTGGTAGAGTATAAAGGTGTCATTATGTGGCATATCCATCTTAAATTCATGCCTGCGTGCGCGCGCATGCGCACGCGCGCACACACACACACACACACACACGTACGAGAGTAAGTTAATAAGTAAGTCACAAGTGGCTGTAGAAAAATAACTAACTATGATAACAACTTGAAACCAGTTTATTTGTATACATACATTGTCCCTTTATTTCTCAACATAATTTCCACCAACATTGATGCACTTATCCCATCATTTTATCAGTCCTCCCAAACCAGCTGCATAGAATTGCATGCCCTGTTTTCATTTATCTGCCATCCCACAGAACTGTGTGACTTACTTATTGACTCGCCCTCATAACGTTTTCTACCCAGCTGTGCACCACTTTACGGGACAAACATTTATCAACATAATCACTGAAAACCCACCTTGGCGGGAGACATTTCACGAATGACGCCAAAGTAGAATGTGAAGTGAAAACATGGTTTAGGAAACAGAGCACGCAGTTCTAGCAGCCGGTTTGGGAGGACTGATAAAATGATGGGATAAGTGCATCAATGTTGGTGGATATTATGTTGAGAAATAAACGGACAATATATGTATAAAAATAAACTGGTTTCAAGTTGTTATCATATTTAGTTATTTTTCTACAGCCATTTGTGGCTTACTTATTGACTTCCCCTCGTATATTTAAAAAAAAAAAAAAAAAAAAAAAAAGAATTGTTGCCTTTCTATGGCTGCAAGTGTTTATCCTGATGATGAAGAAGTTCAGTATGAGGTGTGAACCTGGCTTCAGCAGATACTCAAAGACTTTTATGGTACAGATATTGGGGAAACTGATAAAACAATGGGATAAATATGTCAATATTTGAGGAAATTATCTTTAGAAATAAGGAGAGGTTAAAGTATAATAATGAATGGTTTTTATGTTAACTTCTAGTATAGTTGCTTACATACTGTGACTTACTTACATGTGACTTACTTACCTTCTTACCCTCATACAAATGGTTATCCGATGAATGCATGGTTGTCTTCCAGAATGATACGCCTTGTGTTGTATGAGTGTTATGTTGTTTGTCCATCAAGAATGATGATGACCATTCATTTCATCCAGTGGGGTTGAAGGTGTGGAGCCGTGGGTTCTAAGATGGCTGATAAGGCCTATTTTGGCTCGAAATGTTCTTTGACAATGTGGACAAAGAATGCTTGACGTCTCTGGAGGAGGATTTCCTGCAGTGGTTTTTCTGTCCTGCCTTTTCTTCACAGCTCTTGCAGTCCTGGTTGCCTCACATATAACTGCACCTTTGCGCAATGATGCACGCCACGAATTTCGGTCTCTGGCTGCAGCCTCCCAGGTGTCATGATGAATTCCAAAAGCATTCAGTGAAATTTTCAGAGTGTCTTTAAAACGTTTCCTCTGGCCACCTTGGGAGCGTTTACCACAACGCAGTTCGCTGTAAAAAATTCGTTTAGGGAGCCTGTGATCTGGCATGCGAGTCAAGTGACCAGCCCAGCGAATCTGATTCTTCATCAGTAGAGTGTGGATACTGGGCATGGATGCTCTTTCTAGGACTTCAGTATCTGGAATCTTGTCTTGCCATTTAATCTTCAGTAGCTTCCTAAGGCAGACTGTGTGGAAGTGGTTTAATTTCCTAGCGTGTCGCTGATAAACAGTCCAGGTTTCACAAGCATATAGCAGTGTGGATAATACAACTGCTTTGTAGACTTTTAGCTTTGTTTGCAGGCTTATTCCAGTTCTGTCCCATACATTCTTGTACAGTCTGCCAAAGGCTGCACTGGCCTTGGAGATTCTTGCATTCACTTCGTCATCGATTGTGGCAGCTTGTGACACGGTGCTGCCAAGATAGGTAAATTTGTCCACAACACTTAGTCTATGATCATTCACTTTGATATTCGGCACAGTGTGATTATTCCCTGGAGCTGGCTGGTACATAACTACAGTCTTCTCCAAGTTGATATTGAGCCCAAAGTTGGCACAGGCATGTGAGAAAGCTGAAACGTTATGTTGCATGTCCGCCTCTGAGTTGGCGTATAGAGCGCAATCATCAGCAAACAGGAGCTCTCTGACTGTGCCACTGTTAATTTTGGTTTTAGCTTTCAGCCTTCTGAGATTGAATAACTTTCCATCCATACGGTAGTTGATGTCTATTCCAATGTCGTCGTTCTCGAAGGCATTCATCAACATGGCTGAAAACATGAGGCTGAACAGTGTTGGTGCCAGGACACATCCTTGCTTCACTCCATTGGTGACAGGAAAGGGTTCAGACAGCTCACCATTTTCCTGTACTCTTGCCTGCATGCCGTCATGAAATAGCCGCACTATTTGGACAAACTTTCGTGGACAGCCATATTTTGCCATAATCTTCCACAGTCCTTCTCTGCTGACTGTATCAAAAGCCTTGGTAAGGTCAATGAAAGTGGAGAACATTTCACAGTTCTGTTCCTGACATTTCTCTTGCAGCTGCCTCGCAGCGAAAATCATGTCAACAGTTCCACGTTCTTTTCTGAAGCCACATTGACTCTCAGGAAGAAGACCTTGATCGAGATGGGCTGTGAGTGACTGTGATATTAACCATTTACAGGGCAGACGCTTGTCCGTTTTTTAGCCCTGAAGGGGCCAGATTTTTTCAGGTTCGGTAAAATTTCAGGTTGCGTTAATAAACACATCACAAATAAGGTGTTAGTCAACCGATTTTAGTTAAATAAACAACACAATGAAGGGAAAAGCATGCAAAATATGTTACTCACGTGATTGTTGTCAGTAATCCATATATGAACACAAATATTTACGAAATACAGCATGTTGTTTGTGATTTTCCATCATCTATACGGCAATTTACAAACACATTTTCAGAATCATAATCACTTTCTTTAAAGTCCGACTCAAGACTGCTAATGCAAAGTAATGCTTTTCACTGATATCTAGCTGCGATTAATAGTCAACTTCGTGCCCTTTAATGTCACTTAAATTGAACCTAGCGAAATCTTGGCTATCACTTGAAGAATCGCCGAAATCCATTTAGAAAAACTAAGCGTAAAAATCCCGATAAATATAAAAAAAAAGTCCGTAAAAGTCTGTTCAAATTCATAGTAGGCGCTTACAAATGGCAGCCACGTTGTCAAGCTATCGGCGAAAGCGAAAGTAGCCGTCGGAAGTGTCGGAAAGCTGAGAGATCGCGTTTTTACAATGCATAATAGTATCGAACGCAATCGGCCGATCTGCTCGTTTAAGCGATCGGCCACAAATGGACATTTTGCCCTGTAAAGGGTTAATGTCTTGTTTGTTTAGATCTTCCAGAATGATACACCTTGTGTTGTACGAGTGACTGTGATTTTAATGTCTTGTTTAGATCTTCCAGAATGATACACCTTGTGTTGTATCAGTGACTGTGATTTTAATGTTTTGTTTATTTAGGAGATAATCGGGCTCCAGTAGCGTCTTTCCACCAGTCCCAGTCTTCGCTTGGTGAGTACATTTTACTTCAAGGCTGTTTGTGAGCACACGCATGCTTGGATATGGAGGTGTGCGTTCATGTGTAATAAAATGTGTGTGTGTTCATGTCCGCATGTTTGTGTGTGCTTACTCATATGTAGACATGTTTGCGTGCACACATACATTGGCACACACACACAAACAAATATTAAACTCCACAAATGCACACCCACACATACACATTCACATAAAACATCCACAACACAAGTACACAAACCCACTCACACATCCACACACTCTCACATCTGCACATTCATATCCGAACCCAAACACAACCACCCAAACACACCCACCCACCAGCTCACACATCCATTCTCTCATTCCCCCACTTTTACACTCCGATCCAAGTGAACACACACACAGACACCATACATTCTACACCCTTCCTGATGCTAGTATCCACTATAGAATTTTATTTACCTTTATTTTTAAATATTACGGGCTTGTTAATGTAATTGTTAGGAGGTTACTCTCATAATGTCATGAGTGTGGTTAGATGAGAGTTTGACGCTTGCGCTCACCATTCACTAAGAGATAGAAAGATGAGCTGAATTGTAGAGACCATGTTTTGTCCATACAGCATGATCTCTCTCTCGGCCTGCCTACTTTACTCCAGAGGAAAGGTAACACCAACACACCTGGAACAAGACCAGCTGCGGAGGCTGACTGATCAGCAAAGCATTGCTCTAACTGTCCGCCTGTCAGATCTTCCATTCCTAGACCAGCTGCCGACCAAGGCATAGGGCCCTGTTTGCCCTGCCATGACATTTAGTCTTTAGGTTACACTTCCTCACACCAGGATAAAATGTGTATCCTCACAATAATGGTCATCTTCCCAAAGCCGACGGCACATTGTGGGTTGGTGAGTTACACCTAACATTTGGCGCTAATATACAGCAGGTAGTACCGTCTACTGTTATATGGTAGTTCAGTCATACCTAAGTTAATGAATGAATTCTAAACAGTGGGTCTAGATCAGCTGTTTTTATGCTTGTTGACTGGGTAAATAGGACCCACTGGGTAAGTTGTGGTACTGGTTACTTTATTTTCAGAAACTTGTCTTGTTCCAAATGTATAGGTGTTACCTTTCCTCTGGAGTAAACTAGGCAGACTGAGAGAGGAATCATGCTGCATGGGCAACACATGGTCTCTACAATTCAGCCCAGGGTTTATGCTGTGGAAAGATTTAACTCCATCCCTCGGTCCTGGCCAGTTCTCCTGTGTCATACCCTCTCATGCCCAGGGTGTTGGCAACGTCCTGTGTCCATCTTCATGCTGGTTGACCAGTGGCTCTTCTCTCAGGGAGACACCTTCTTCCAAGCCACTGTGATGTTTCACATGGCCAGAGTGTTTCTGTTTCTGAGACATCATGTTATTGATGAACCAACTTTCTTCAATGTTGAGATCTTGCTGAATGCCTGTATTTTTCTTCTGCTTCAACCATGATATTGTAAGAACTTTTCTGTAGCATCAACAGAATCACCAATGTGGAGCTTATGGAGAGAGCTGGACAAATACCTGTGTGAGCTCTTGAGGAGAACTAGACAAATACCAGTGTGAGCTCATGGAGAGAACTAGACATACCAGTGTGAGCTCATGGAGAGAACTAGACACATACCAGTGTGAGCTCATGGAGAGAACTAGACACATACCAGTGTGAGCTCATGGAGAGAACTAGACAAACACCAGTGTGAGCTCATGGAGAGAACTAGACACATACCAGTGTGAGCTCATGGAGAGAACTAGACAAACACCAGTGTGAGCTCATGGAGAGAACTAGACACATACCAGTGTGAGCTCATGGAGAGAGCTAGACAAACACCAGTGTGAGCTCATGGAGAGAACTAGACACATACCAGTGTGAGCTCATGGAGAGAGCTAGACAAACACCAGTGTGAGCTCATGGAGAGAACTAAACACATACCAGTGTGAGCTCATGGAGAGAGCTAGACAAACACCAGTGTGAGTTTATGGAGAGAACTAGACACATACCAGTGTGAGCTCATGGAGAGAACTAGACACATACCAGTGTGAGCTCATGGAGAGAACTAGACAAATACCAGTGTGGAGCTCATGGAGAGAACTAGACACATACCAGTGTGAGCTCATGGAGAGAACTAGACACATACCAGTGTGGAGCTCATGGAGAAACTAGACACATACCAGTGTGAGCTCATGGAGAGATACTAGACACATACCAGTGTGGAGCTCATGGAGAGAACTAGACACATACCGTGTGGAGCTCATGGAGGAGAACTAGACCATACCAGTGTGAGCTCATGGAGAGAACTAGACACATACCAGTGTGGAGCTCATGGAGAGAACTAGACATATACCAGTGTGGAGCTCATGGAGAGAACTAGACACATACCAGTGTGGAGCTCATGGAGAGAACTAGACACATACCAGTGTGGAGCTCATGGAGAGAACTAGACATATACCAGTGTGAGCTCATGGAGAGATCTAGACACATACCAATGTGAGCTCATGGAGAGAACTAGACACATACCAGTGTGAGCTCATGGAGAGATATAGACACATACCAGTGTGAGCTCATGGAGAGAACTAGACACATACCAGTGTGAGCTCATGGAGAGAGAACTAGACACATCCAGTGTGAGCTCATGGAGAGAACTAGACACACACCAGTGTGAGTCATGGAAAGAACTAGACACATACCAGTGTGAGCTCATGGATCGAGAACTAGACACACACCAGTGTGAGCTCATGGAGGAGAACTAGACACACACCAGTGTGAGCTCATGGAGAGAACTAGACACATACCAGTGTGAGCTCATGGAGAGAACTAGACACATACCAGTGTGAGCTCATGGAGAGAACTAGACACATACCAGTGTGAGCTCATGGAGAGAACTAGACACATACCAGTGTGAGCTCATGGAGAGAACTAGACACATACCAGTGTGAGCTCATGGAGAAAACTAGATACATATCAGTGTGAGCTCATGGAGAGAGCTAGACACATACCAGTGTGAGCTCATGGAGAGAACTAGACACATACCAGTGTGAGCTCATGGAGAGAGCTAGACACATACCAGTGTGAGCTCATGGAGAGAACTAGACACATACCAGTGTGAGCTCATGGAGAGAGCTAGACACATACCAGTGTGAGCTCATGGAGAGAACTAGACACATACCAGTGTGAGCTCATGGAGAGAGCTAAACACATACCAGTGTGAGCTTATGGAGAGAACTAGACACATACCAGTGTGAGTCATGGAGAGAACTAGACACATACCAGTGTGAGCTTATGGAGAGAACTAGACACATACCAGTGTGAGCTCATGGATAGAACTAGACACATACCAGTGTGAGCTCATGGAGAGAACTAGACACATACCAGTGTGAGCTATGGAGGGAAAACTAGACACATACCAGTGTGAGCTCATGGAGAGAACTAGACACATACCAGTGTGAGCTTATGGAGAGAGCTAGACACATACCAGTGTGAGCTTATGGAGAGAACTAGACACATACCAGTGTGAGCTCATGGAGAGAACTAGACACATACCAGTGTGCGCTTATGGAGAGAACTAGACACATACCAGTGTGAGCTCATGGAGAGAACTAGACACATACCAGTGTGAGCTCATGGAGAGAACTAGACACATACCAGTGTGAGCTTATGGAGAGAACTAGACACATACCAGTGATCCAAGTGATGACGAAAAGATGCTGGTGCTGGATAGGACATACATTAAGACAACTTGAGAATAGTATAACTAGACAGGTCTTTGTCTGGAATCAATAGGGATAAAGGAATAGAGAAAGACATAAAACACACGGAGAAGAGAAGTATAAACAGACATGAATAATATGGGAAGGAAATGGACAGAGCTGCTTGGGAGAGCTAAGAATTAGGAGGGCTTAGGGTTAGTTGGTTGAGGCCCTAAAACAAGAAGAAAACTAGGGACACAAAACATTCATCGACCAATGCCATAGTTGGACTCAAATAGTGTGGTAAAATTACCAATGCAGGGCTTACGGAGAGGGCGAGACAGATTCAAACGAAGAGGTGCAGGATAGCTGGTGCACGATCAATCAATCAATCATGTGCCATGCCAGAAAGCGTGGGCGATCATGACTCGCCATTTCACTCAATCACCAGCGTCATGGATCAGCTCAGTGTTCCTGTCTCATCCATGCCATGTGGCCAAGCCATCCAGGTATTTTCCTCTCAGTCTTCCTCTTGGTCTATTCCCTTCGATCTTGCCAGTTGTCACTAAGTTCTCCAATCCATTTCTTCTCATAACATGTCCAAAAAATGTTGACTGTCTACGTCTAATTTCTCTAATCAATTTACGATTTTCATTTGTCTCCTGTAGTACTTGGTCATTGGTTTTTCTGTCTGTCCATGGTATTCTTTGCATTTTCCTCAGAAACCACATTTCTGCAGCAATCAGATGTTGTTCAGCTTGACTGCACATTGTCCAAGTTTCACATCCATACAAAAGAACAGGCTCTATGTATCCCCTCAACACTCTTTTTCTCGTTTCGGTTTTATTGGTCAGAATGTTTTTCATCTTGCTAAAGTTTACTTTCGCCAATGGCGATTCTTGTTCTAATCTCTTCAAGGCATCTCCCATCAGATGTTATGACTGTTCCGAGATAATTGTACCGATTCACTTGTTGAAGAATATTCCCATTTACTTGTATATTACATTGTGGTACTTCGTTCTTCCTAGTGACGACCGTAAATTGTGTCTTCTTACAATTTAATTCCAACCCCAGCTGCCCACTGTGTACAACAACTGCGTCTACTAATTGTGGTAGATCTTGTGCATTGTCATTCTGATAAAAGTATCACTCGAGAGTACTTTCTGTGGAGCCAACATGGCAGATGAAATAAAGGGAGACCCAGAAAACACATTCATTCATTCATTAGCATGTCCTTTTCAGAACCTCGCTCCCATAACAACCTTCCGGAAAACGTCTTAGTCATAAGCAAGATGTCCTGCATCCGATACAGCCATCTGAATATCACCTGCCACATCCTGCACCCATCTTCTCTTTGGCCTTCTCTTCCTCTCTGTCCAGGCATATATCCCTCCATTATTGTTGTTCTCTCCAAATTTTCATAATGTTTCATTCAAGTGACCAAAATATTTCAATTTTCTTTGTTTTATCATCTTTAATAGCCAACTTTCTTCAGTATTCAGCTCTTGTCGGATGGATGCATTTGTTCTTTTCTGTCTCCAAGATATTCTTAGAACCTATAGAGAAGATAATTAGAAGCAAAATGTGAAGAATATCGGGAGAACATACAGGAAGCTGCAAGAGACAGGAACAGATAGGATTGATGTTAGTTGCTTGAGGGTTTTTTCTTCAATGTGAGAATAAAAGATAGCAGCAAAATTATAAAAAAAGAAGGCAATTAGCACCCACCCATAAGTGCTGAGTCTCTGGAAGCAAGCAGATGGAGGACGTGCGGAACTAGGATGCTTGATTTGTTGCCATAACACAGTTGATACGAATGTGTGCCTTTCTGTGTCATCCCTGCCTCTGCCAGGCAGGGCTGACCTGGCCACACAATACCTGCATTCTGTACTGTATCTCTCTTCAACAGGTGCCAACACTATTGTTCTTGCCACGCTGTCTGCGGTGATCGTCTACTGTGTCCTGTTTGTGATCTCTACAAGAGGTGTAAATACGCTCGCAGGGTAATGTACTTTCCCCCTTCTGTTTATTAAAAAATCTGTCCATTTTTAACCATTGCTTATTTCAGTGTACAAATTTAATTCATTTCATTTTAGAAAGTTGTTAACTTCAACTGGCAAGCCGGCTGGGAATTTTCCTGCTTGAAGAAATAATAAGAAGCATATTTGGACTGACATAAATGGCAATGTTGAACGACAAAGAGAAACAGACCCCATGGAAATCTTGATATATGAAGCCCATAAATGGGCACTCTCCCACTGTTTATACTTCACCTCGACACTGCAAGGTACAAAAGGAACATAATAAGATGAGTTACCACCTGGGAAGGCTAACCCGGTCATCAAACACCGGCTGAAGTCGGATATGTGAGCCTACGGGCGCAAAACCGGGCACAATGCAATTATGTCTGAAAAAACACCCCGGATGAACACAGCAGAAGAAGAAGAAGAAGATGAGTTACCTTCAACCATTTTATATGAAGCAAAGTCTCTCTCTACTCAGTGGGATCAAGTCTGTTGACAATGAAATATCTAAGACAGAAGGCAATTAGCACCCACCCATAAGTGCTGAGTCTGTGGTGGACACATGACTAACCTAGGCCGATCCCAGCCAGTCCGCATCTGCTGTAATAAATCATGATCTATGGTTCCATCGCACAGCTACTGAGTTTAGTGCGTAGAGCAACACTGTAAGCTGTGGATTTCATGTGGAGTGTCTTTACATCTGTCCGCAATTGTTTGTGTCATGAACTGCATGTTTGGAAAAAATGGTGGCCGCCAGTTGATTAACTAACTGGGTTTACCTTATGCAGTAATATATGGCTGCTGGTTTCCTGGTGACTGCCACTTCCATCGACAGTGAACTGTATTTTTCATGGCGGACTTTTGTATTGGCATTGGCAGCGGCATTATGCATAGTATACCTGTGTGGGCTGTTGTTTTGTTCTGTCTGTTCCACTTTTCACATGGGGCAGTGAGGAGTATTTTGTGTGATATTCACTGGCACAGGAATGGAGCATTATGGGGCAACCCTTTGCCGTGAAGTTTAAACCACGACTATCTAACTAACAACTATGAATCATGATCTGGTTACATCCTAATATCATCCAATCAACTTACATGTGTAGAATGGAAAGATAACTAGCAAATCGAGTAGCTGAACATGTACCAGCTGAACATGTACCAGCTGAACATGTACCAGCTGAACATGTACCAGCCGCGGTGGAAAAGAGAGTTATCATCTTCAGTCTCTGAGCAGCTCTCTTGGCTGAACAGTACCAGCCGCGGTGGAAAGACGAGTTCATCAGTCTCAGGAATCTCTGTGCAGCTGAACATGTACCAGCCGCGGTGGAAAGAGAGTTCATCAGTCTTCAGAATCTCTGTGCAGCTGAACATGTACCAGCCGCGGTGGAAAAGAGAGTTCATCAGTCTTCAGGAATCTCTGTGCAGCTGAACATGTACCAGCCGCGGTGGAAAAGAGAGTTCATCAGTCTTCAGGAATCTCTGTGCAGCTGAACATGTACCAGCCGCGGTGGGAAAAGGAGTTCATCAGTCTTCAGGAATCTCGTGCAGCTGAACATGTACCAGCCGGGTGGAAAAGAGAGTTCATCAGTCTTCAGGAATCTCTGTGCAGCTGAACATGTACCAGCCGCGGTGGAAAAGAGAGTTCATCAGTCTTCAGAATCTCTGTGCCTGAACATGTACCACGCGGTGGAACAGAGAGTTCATCAGTCTTCAGAACCTGTGCAGCTGACGGTACAGCCGCGTGGGAAAGAGAGTTCATCAGTCTTCAGGAATCTCTGTGCAGCTGAACATGTACCAGCCGCGTGGTGGGAAAAGAGAGTTCATCAGTCTTCAGGAATCTCTGTGCAGCTGAACATTGTACCAGCCGTGGTGGAAAAGAGAGTTCATCAGTCTTCAGGAATCTCTGTGCAGCTGAACATGTACCAGCCGCGGTGGAAAGAGAGTTCATCAGTCTTCAGGAATCTCTGTGCAGCTGAACTGTACCAGCCGCGGTGGGAAAGAGAGTTCATCAGTCTTCAGGAACATCTGTGCAGCTGACATGTACCAGCCGTGGTGGAAAAAAAGAGAGTTCATCAGTCTTCAGGAATCTCTGTGCAGCTGAACATGTACCAGCCGCGGTGGGAAAGAGAGTTCATCAGTCCTTCAGGAATCTCTGTGCAGCTGAACATGTACCAGCCGCGGTGGGGAAAAGAGAGTTCATCAGTCTTCAGGAATCTCTGCTGCAGCTGAACATGTACCAGCCGCGGTGGAGGAAAAGAGAGTTCATCAGTCTTCAGGAATCTCTGTGCAGCTGAACATGTACCAGCCGTGGTGGAAAGAGAGTTCATCAGTCTTCAGGAATCTCTGTGCAGCTGAACATGTACCAGCCGCGGTGAAAAGAGAGTTCATCATCTTCAGGAATCTCTGTGCAGCTGAACATGTACCAGCCGCGGTGGGAAAGAAAGAGAGTTTTCTCAGTCTTCAGGGAATCTCTGTGCAGCTGAACATGTACCAGCCGTGGTGGAAAAGAGAGTTCATCAGTCTTCAGGAATCTCTGTGCAGCTGAACATGTACCAGCCGCGGTGGGAAAAGAGGAGTTCATCAGTCCTCAGGAATCTCTGTGCAGCTGAGACATGTACCAGCCGCGGTGGAAAGAGAGTTCATCAGTCTTCAGGAATCTCTGTGCAGCTGAACATGTACCAGCCCGCGTGGGAAAAGAGAGTTCATCAGTCTTCAGGAATCTCTGTGTAGCTGAACATGTAGCAGCCGCGGTGGAAAAGAGAGTTAACCAGTCTTCAGGAATCTCTGTGTAGCTGAACATGTAGCAGCCGCGGTGGAAAAGAGAGTTAACCAGTCTTCAGGAATCTCTGTGCAGCTGAACATGTAGCAGCCGCGGTGGAAAAGAGAGTTCATCAGTCCTTCAGAATCTCTGTGCAGCTGAACATGTACCAGCCGCGGTGGAAAGAGAGTTCATCAGTCTTCAGGAATCTCTGTGCAGCTGAACATGTACCAGCCGCGGTGGAAAAGAGAGTTCATCATTCTTCAGGAATCTCTGTGCAGCTGAACATGTACCAGCCCGCGGTGGAAAAGAGAGTTCATCAGTCTTCAGGAATCTCTGTGCAGCTGAACATGTACCAGCCGCGGTGGAAAAGAGAGTTCATCAGTCTTCAGGAATCTCTGTGCAGCTGAACATGTACCAGCCCGTGTGGAAAAAGAGTTAATCAGTCTTCAGGAATCTCTGTGCAGCTGACATGTACCAGCCGCGGTGGAAAGAGAGTTAATCAGTCTTCAGGAATCTCTGTGCAGCTGAACATGTACGCAGCCGCGGTGGAAAAGAGAGTTAATCAGTCTTCAGGAATCTCTGTGCAGCACTGACATGTACCAGCCGCGGTGGAGAAAAGAGAGTTAATCAGTCTTCAGGAAATCTCTGTGTAGCTGAACATGTACCAGCCGCGGTGGGGAAAGAGAGTTAATCAGTCTTCAGGAATCTCTGTGCAGCTGAACATGTACCAGCCGCGGTGGGAAAAGAGAGTTCATCAGTCTTCAGGAATCTCTGTGCAGCTGAACATGTACCAGCCGCGGTGGTAAAGGAGAGAGAGTAATCAGTCTTCAGGAATCTCTGTGCAGCTGAACATGTACCAGCCGCGTGTGGAAAAGAGAGTTCATCAGTCTTCAGGAATCTCTGTGTAGCTGAACATGTACCAGCCGCGGTGGAAAAGAGAGTAATCAGTCTCAGGAATCTCTGTGCAGCTGAACATGTACCAGCCGCGGTGGGAAAAAGAGAGTTCATCAGTCTTCAGGAATCTCTGTGCAGCTGAACATGTACCAGCCGCGGTGGAAAAAGAGAGTTCATCAGTCTTCAGGAATCTCTGTGCAGCTGAACATGTACCAGCCGCGGTGGAAAAGAGAGTTCATCAGTCTTCAGGAATCTCTGTGCAGCTGAACATGTACCAGCCGCGGTGGAAAAGAGAGTTCATCAGTCTTCAGGAATCTCTGTGCAGCTGAACATGTACCAGCCGCGGTGGAAAAGAGAGTTCATCAGTCTTCAGGAATCTCTGTGCAGCTGAACATGTACAGCCGCGGTGGAAAAGAGAGTTCATCAGTCTTCAGGAATCTCTGTGCAGCTGAACATGTACCAGCCGCGGTGGAAAAGAGAGTTTCATCAGTCTTCAGGAATCTCTGTGCACTGAACATGTACCAGCCGCGGTGGAAAAGAGGAGTTCATCAGTCTTCAGGAATCTCTGTGCAGCTGAACATGTACCAGCCGCGGTGGAAAAGAGAGTTCATCAGTCTTCAGGAATCTCTGTGCAGCTGAACATGTACCAGCCGCGGTGGAAAAGAGAGTTCATCAGTCTTCAGGAATCTCTGTGCAGCTGAACATGTACCAGCCGCGGTGGAAAAGAGAGTTCATCAGTCTTCAGGAATCTCTGTGCAGCTGAACATGTACCAGCCGCGGTGGAAAAGAGAGTTCATCAGTCTTCAGGAATCTCTGTGCAGCTGAACATGTACCAGCCGCGGTGGAAAAGAAAGAGAGTTCATCAGTCTTCAGGAATCTCTGTGCAGCTGAACATGTACAGCCGCGGTGGAAAAGAGAGTTCATCAGTCTTCAGGAATCTCTGTGCAGCTGAACATGTACCAGCCGCGGTGGAAAGAGAGTTCATCAGTCTTCAGGAATCTCTGTGCAGCTGAACATGTACCAGCCGCGGTGGAAAAGAGAGAGTTCATCAGTCTTCAGGAATCTCTGTGCAGCTGAACATGTACCAGCCGCGGTGGAAAAGAGAGTTAATCAGTCTTCAGGAATCTCTGTGTAGCTGAACATGTACCAGCCGCGGTGGGAAAAGAGAGTTAATCAGTCTTCAGGAATCTCTGTGTAGCTGAACATGTACCAGCCGCGGTGGGAAAAGAGAGTTAATCAGTCTTCAGGAATCTCTGTGCAGCTGAACATGTACCAGCCGCGGTGGAAAAAGAGAGTTCATCAGTCTTCAGGAATCTCTGTGCAGCTGAACATGTACCAGCCGCGGTGGGAAGAGAGAGTTAATCAGTCTCAGGATCTCTGTGCAGCTGAACATGTACAGCCGCGGTGGAAAAGAGAGTTCATCAGTCTTCAGGAATCTCTGTGCAGCTGAACATGTACCAGCCGCGGTGGAAAAGAGAGTTCATCAGTTATCAGTTATCAGTTATCAGTTGGGGTATCTTCGTTGCACTCCGGACATGTCCATAGGTGCTCAGATCCTCCCCCCAGCATATGCATCAGCGTCCGGTGGCTAATAGTGCCAGTTCTGTGTTGGTTGACAAGGCGCTTTGTTTTCCCGATGTACTTCTCGCGTCTGGCTGTGCCGATTCTTACTCCCAGGTCTTTCATCCTGGAAAGCGATGTGGAATCACTGGCGTCAAAATCCTCTGTTCTCGCCATATCTTTAAGGGCGTTAATGACATCGGCACGATCCATGGGCTGGCCATCTACAGGGGGTGCAGAGCCAGCCAATTTATCAGCTCGTTCATTTCCCTCGACTCCCGCATGTCCCGGGACGAAGATGAAGGTGACTTTGCGGACAACAGACTTCCGCAGCGACTCAGTCCACTGTCTACGTACAGATCCAGCTTCGACCTTCTGAATCATGCTCATTGAATCACTTAGTACACACACGTTGGTATAATGCTGTGATTCCAGCCATATGAAAGCCTGTGTAACTGCCATCACCTCCATCGTCATGCTGCTCGTGGTCATAGAGTGGGCACCACTGGATTCTTGAACGGTTCGGCCCGCTGAACGGGCTGTAAATGCCCACGCACTTCTCTGCTGCTTTACAACAGATCCATCTGTATAGATGAGCACTTCGGGGCTATCTGAGTGATCATAGATGAGCGCGTTAACCTCTGCATTGACAGCGGCAGGGTTCTGCTCTCTGCACCGTCTGTCGAGTGTGATAATGCAGGAGAAGGTACACTTAAAAGCTGGAGGCACCGGCACCCATTCCTTGCCGGGGTTGATACTGGTAAGACTGCAGACCTGTCCGACGACATCTTCCGCCCGACCCATCCATGATTTGCCCCTCTTTAGCCTGTCACCCTTTTCTCTGAATACAGCGTCATGCAGAGGGTGCTGCTCATCTGCACTTATTTTTAAGTATGCACGAGCTCTCCAGATCTTGATCCTGTGTTCCATTGTCGGGAAGTCAAGGAGGTATCTCATTGCTACACAGCTGGTGTCCTCTCGTGCAGCCCAAAATGATGCGCATGGCTTCGTTTTGTACCTTTTTCAAGTCTTCCAATCTGTGTAGGGCTGACAGTGAGGATGGCCAGGGCATACTCGATGCGTGAAAGCACAAGTCCTTGGAACAGAAGTAATAGCAGTCTTTGCTCGATATTGGCAGTCGCCATGACTCTCATTGCTGCCAAACCTTTTCGAGCCTTCGTTATGACATAGTCGACATGATCTTTGAAGGACAGGCTACGATCAAGCCTCACGCCAAGATATGTCATTGACTGGGTTCTACTCAGAATGCTCCCATCCATTCTAACTGCCGGCAGGTCTGTTTTCACAATATGGTTGTTTAGTGAGAACCATGTAACCGTTGCCTTTGAGAGTTCATCAGTCTTCAGGAATCTCTGTTCAGCTGAACATGTACCAGCCGCGGTGGAAAAGAGAGTTCATTAGTCTTCAGGAATCTCTGTGCAGCTGAACATGTACCAGCCGCGGTGGAAAAGAGAGTTCATCAGTCTTCAGGAATCTCTGTGCAGCTGAACATGTACCAGCCGCGGTGGGAAAGAGAGTTCATCAGTCTTCAGGATCTCTGTGCAGCTGAACATGTACCAGCCGCGGTGGAAAAGAGAGTTCATCAGTCTCAGGAATCTCTGTGCAGCTGACACGTACCAGCCGCGGTGGAAAAGAGAGTCATCAGTCTTCAGGAATCTCTGTGCAGCTGAACATGTACCAGCCGCGGTGGAAAAGAGAGTTCATCAGTCTTCAGGAATCTCTGTGCAGCTGAACATGTACCAGCCGCGGTGGAAAAGAGAGTTCATCAGTCTTCAGGAATCTCTGTGCAGCTGAACATGTACCAGCCGCGGTGGAAAAGAGAGTTAACCAGTCTTCAGGAATCTCTGTGCAGCTGAACATGTACCAGCCGCGGTGGAAAAGAGAGTTCATCAGTCTTCAGGAATCTCTGTGCAGCTGAACATGTACCAGCCGCGGTGGAAAAGAGAGTTCATCAGTCTTCAGGAATCTCTGTGCAGCTGAACATTTACCAGCCGCGGTGGAAAAGAGAGTTCATCAGTCTCAGGAATCTCTGGTGCAGCTGAACATGTACCAGCCGCGGTGGAAAAGAGAGAGTTCATCAGTCTTCAGGAATCTCTGTGCAGCTGAAACATTTACCAGCCGCGGTGGAAAAGAGAGTTCATCAGTCTTCAGGAATCTCTGTGCAGCTGAACATTTACCAGCCGCGGTGGAAAAGAGAGTTCATCAGTCTTCAGGAATCTCTGTGCAGCTGAACATGTACCAGCCGCGGTGGAAAAGAGAGTTCGATCAGTCTTCAGGAATCTCTGTGCAGCTGAACATGTACCAGCCGCGGTGGAAAAAGAGAGTTCATCAGTCTTCAGGAATCTCTGTGCAGCTGAACATGTACCAGCCGCGGTGGAAAAAGAGAGTTCATCAGTCTTCAGGAATCTCTGTGCAGCTGAACATGTACCAGCCGCGGTGGAAAAGAGAGTTCATCAGTCTTCAGGAATCTCTGTGCAGCTGAACATGTACCAGCCGCGGTGGGAAAAAAGAGAGTTCATCAGTCTTCAGGAATCACTGTGCAGCTGAACATTTACCAGCCGCGGTGGAAAAGAGAGTTCATCAGTTTCAGGAATCTCTGTGCAGCTGAACATGTACCAGCCGCGGTGGAAAAGAGAGTTCATCAGTCTTCAGGAATCTCTGTGCAGCTGAACATGTACCAGCCGCGGTGGAAAAGAGAGTTCATCAGTCTTCAGGAATCTCTGTGCAGCTGAACATGTACCAGCCGCGGTGGAAAAGAGAGTTCATCAGTCTTCAGGAATCTCTGTGCAGCTGAACATTTACCAGCGCGGTGGAAAAGAGAGTTCATCAGTCTTCAGGAATCTCTGTGCAGCTGAACATGTACCAGCCGCGGTGGAAAAGAGAGTTCATCAGTCTTCAGGAATCTCTGTGCAGCTGAACATGTACCAGCCGCGGTGGAAAAGAGAGTTCATCAGTCTTCAGGAATCTCTGTGCAGCTGAACATGTACCAGCCGCGGTGGAAAAGAGAGTTCATCAGTCTTCAGGAATCTCTGTGCAGGTGAACATGTACAGCCGTGGTGGAAAAGAGAGTTCATCAGTCTTCAGGAATCTCTGTGCAGCTGAACATGTACGCCGCGGTGGAAAAGAGAGTTCATCAGTCTTCAGGAATCTCTGTGCAGCTGAACATGTACCAGCCGCGGTGGAAAAGAGAGTTAATCAGTCTTCAGGAATCTCTGTGCAGCTGAACATGTACCAGCCGCGGTGGAAAAGAGAAGTTCATCAGTCTTCAGGAATCTCTGTGCAGCTGAACATGTACCAGCCGCGGTGGAAAAGAGAGTTCATCAGTCTTCAGGAATCTCTGTGCAGCTGACACATGTACCAGCCGCGGTGGAAAAGAGAGTTCATCAGTCTTCAGGAATCTCTGTGCAGCTGAACAGTAACCAGCCGCGGTGGAAAAGAGAGTCATCAGTCTTCAGGAATCTCTGTGCAGCTGAACATGTACCAGCCGCGGTGGAAAAGAGAGTTCATCAGTCTTCAGGAATCTCTGTGCAGCTGAACATGTACCAGCCGCGGTGGAAAAGAGAGTTCATCAGTCTTCAGGAATCTCTGTGCAGCTGAACATGTACCAGCCGCGGTGGAAAGAGAGAGTTTCATCAGTCTTCAGGAATCTCTGTGCAGCTGAACATTACCAGCCGCGGTGGAAAAGAGAGTTCATCAGTCTTCAGGAATCTCTGTGCAGCTGAACATGTACCAGCCGCGGTGGAAAAAGAGAGTTCATCAGTCTTCAGGAATCTCTGTGCAGCTGAACATGTACCAGCCGCGTGGGAAAAGAGAGTTCATCAGTCTTCAGGAATCTCTGTGCAGCTGAACATGTACCAGCCGCGGTGGAAAAGAGAGTTCATTAGTCTTCAGGAATCTCTGTGCAGCTGAACATGTACCAGCCGCGGTGGAAAAGAGAGTTCATCAGTCTTCAGGAATCTCTGTGCAGCTGAACATGTACCAGCCGCGGTGGAAAAGAGAGTTCATCAGTCTTCAGGAATCTCTGTGCAGCTGAACATGTACCAGCCGCGGTGGAAAAGAGAGTTCATCAGTCTTCAGGAATCTCTGTGCAGCTGAACACGTACCAGCCGCGGTGGAAAAGAGAGTTCATCAGTCTTCAGGAATCTCTGTGCAGCTGAACATGTACCAGCCGCGGTGGAAAAGAGAGTTCATCAGTCTTCAGGAATCTCTGTGCAGCTGAACATGTACCAGCCGCGGTGGAAAAGAGAGTTCATCAGTCTTCAGGAATCTCTGTGCAGCTGAACATGTACAGCCGCGGTGGAAAAGAGAGAGTAACAGTCTTCAGGAATCTCTGTGCAGCTGAACATGTACCAGCCGCGGTGGAAAAGAGAGTTCATCAGTCTTCAGGAATCTCTGTGCAGCTGAACATGTACCAGCCGCGGTGGAAAAAGAGAGTTCATCAGTCTTCAGGAATCTCTGTGCAGCTGAACATTTACCAGCCGCGGTGGAAGAAAAGAGAGTTCATCAGTCTTCAGGAATCTCTGTGCAGCTGAACATGTACCAGCCGCGGTGGAAAGAGAGTTCATCAGTCTTCAGGAATCTCTGTGCAGCTGAACATTTACCAGCCGCGGTGGAAAAGAGAGTTCATCAGTCTTCAGGAATCTCTGTGCAGCGAACATTACCAGCCGCGGTGGAAAGAAGAGTCATCAGTCTTCAGGAATCTCTGTGCAGCTGAACATGTACCAGCCGCGGTGGAAAAGAGAGTTCATCAGTCTTCAGGAATCTCTGTGCAGCTGAACATGTACCAGCGCGGTGGAAAAGAGAGTTCATCAGTCTTCAGGAATCTCTGTGCAGCTGAACATGTACCAGCCGCGTGGAAAAGAGAGTTCATCAGTCTTCAGGAATCTCTGTGCAGCTGAACATGTACCAGCCGCGGTGGAAAAGAGAGTTCATCAGTCTTCAGGAATCTCTGTGCAGCTGAACATGTACCAGCCGCGGTGGAAAAGAGAGTTCATCAGTCTTCAGGAATCACTGTGCAGCTGAACATTTACCAGCCGCGGTGGAAAAGAGAGTTCATCAGTCTTCAGGAATCTCTGTGCAGCTGAACATGTACCAGCCGCGGTGGAAAAGAGAGTTCATCAGTCTTCAGGAATCTCTGTGCAGCTGAACATGTACCTAGCCGCGGTGGAAAAGAGAGTTCATCAGTCTTCAGGAATCTCTGTGCAGCTGAACATGTACCAGCCGCGGTGGAAAAGAGAGTTCATCAGTCTTCAGGAATCTCTGTGCAGCTGAACATGTACCAGCCGCGGTGGAAAAGAGAGTTCATCAGTCTCAGGAATCTCTGTGCAGCTGAACATGTACCAGCCGCGGTGGAAAAGAGAGTTCATCAGTCTTCAGGAATCTCTGTGCAGCTGAACATGTACCAGCCGCGGTGGAAAAGAGAGTTCATCAGTCTTCAGGAATCTCTGTGCAGCTGAACATGTACCCAGCGCGGTGGATAGAGAGAGTCATCAGTCTTCAGGAATCTCTGTGCAGCTGACATGTTACCAGCCGTGGTGAAAAGAGAGTCATCAGTCTTCAGGAATCTCTGTGCAGCCTGAACATGTACCAGCCGCGGTGGAAAAGAGAGTTCATCAGTCTTCAGGAATCTCTGTGCAGCTGAACATGTACCAGCGCGGTGGAAAAAGAGAGAGTCATCAGTCTTCAGGAATCTCTGTGCAGCTGAACATGTACCAGCCGCGGTGGAAAAGAGAGTTCATCAGTCTTCAGGAATCTCTGTGCAGCTGACATGTACCAGCCGCGGTGAAAAGAGAGTTCATCAGTCTTCAGGAATCTCTGTGCAGCTGAACATGTACCAGCCGCGGTGGAAAAGAGAGTTCATCAGTCTTCAGGAATCTCTGTGCAGCTGAACATGTACCAGCCGCGGTGGAAAAGAGAGTTCATCAGTCTTCAGGAATCTCTGTGCAGCTGAACATGTACCAGCCGCGGTGGAAAAGAGAGTTCATCAGTCTTCAGGAATCTCTGTGCAGCTGAACATGTACCAGCCGCGGTGGAAAAGAGAGTTCATCAGTCTTCAGGAATCTCTGTGCAGCTGAACATGTACCAGCCGCGGTGGAAAAGAGAGTTCATCAGTCTTCAGGAATCTCTGTGCAGCTGAACATGTACCAGCGCGGTGGAAAAGAGAGTTCATCAGTCTTCAGGAATCTCTGTGGCAGCTGAACATGTACCAGCCGCGGTGGAAAAGAGAGTTCATCAGTCTTCAGGAATCTCTGTGCAGCTGAACATGTACCAGCCGCGGTGGAAAAGAGAGTTCATCAGTCTTCAGGAATCTCTGTGCAGCTGAACATGTACCAGCCGCGGTGGAAAAGAGAGTTCATCAGTCTTCAGGAATCTCTGTGCAGCTGAACATGTACCAGCCGCGGTGGAAAAGAGAGTTCATCAGTCTCAGGAATCTCTGTGCAGCTGAACATGTACCAGCCGCGGTGGAAAAGAGAGTTCATCAGTCTTCAGGAATCTCTGTGCAGCTGAACATGTACCCAGCCGCGGTGGAAAAGAGAGTTCATCAGTCTTCAGGAATCTCTGTGCAGCTGAACATGTACCAGCCGCGTGGAAAAGAGAGTTCATCAGTCTTCAGGAATCTCTGTGCAGCTGAACATGTACCAGCCGCGGTGGAAAAGAGAGTTCATCAGTCTTCAGGAATCTCTGTGCAGCTGAACATGTACCAGACCCGCGGTGGAAAGAGAGTTCATCAGTCTTCAGGAATCTCTGTGCAGCTGAACATGTACCAGCCGCGGTGGAAAAGAGAGTTCATCAGTCTTCAGGAATCTCTGTGCAGCTGAACATGTACCAGCCGCGGTGGAAAGAGAGTTCATCAGTCTTCAGGAATCTCTGTGCAGCTGAACATGTACCCAGCCCGCGGTGGAAAGAGAGTTCATCAGTCTTCAGGAATCTCTGTGCAGCTGAACATTACCAGCCGCGGTGGAAAAGAGAGTTCATCAGTCTTCAGGAATCTCTGTGCAGCTGAACATGTACCAGCCGCGGTGGAAAAGAGAGTTCATCAGTCTTCAGGAATCTCTGTGCAGCTGAACATGTACCAGCCGCGGTGGAAAAGAGAGTTCATCAGTCTTCAGGAATTCTGTGCAGCTGAACATGTACCAGCCGCAGGTGGAAAAGAGAGTTCATCAGTCTTCAGGAATCTCTGTGCAGCTGAACATGTACCAGCCGCGGTGGAAAAGAGAGTTCATCAGTCCTTCAGAATCTCTGTGCAGCTGAACATGTACCAGCCGCGGTGGAAAAGAGAGTTCATCAGTCTTCAGGAATCTCTGTGCAGCTGAACATGTACCAGCCGCGGTGGAAAAGAGAGTTAACCAGTCTTCAGGAATCTCTGTGCAGCTGAACATGTACCAGCCGCGGTGGAAAAGAGAGTTAACCAGTCTTCAGGAATCTCTGTGCAGCTGAACATGTACCAGCCGCGGTGGAAAAGAGAGTTAACCAGTCTTCAGGAATCTCTGTGCAGCTGAACATGTACCAGCCGTGGTGGAAAAGAGAGTTAACCAGTCTTCAGGAATCTCTGTGCAGCTGAACATGTACCAGCCGCGGTGGAAAAGAGAGTTCATCAGTCTTCAGGAATCTCTGTGCAGCTGAACATGTACCAGCCGCGGTGGAAAAAGAGAGTTAATCAGTCTTCAGGAATCTCTGTGCAGCTGAACATGTACCAGCCGCGGTGGAAAAAGAGAGTTAATCAGTCTTCAGGAATCTCTGTGCAGCTGAACATGTACCAGCCGTGGTGGAAAAAGAGAGTTAATCAGTCTTCAGAATCTCTGTGCAGCTGAACATGTACCAGCCGCGGTGGAAAAGAGAGTTAATCAGTCTTCAGGAATCTCTGTGCAGCTGAACATGTACCAGCCGCGGTGGAAAAGAGAGTTAATCAGTCTTCAGGAATCTCTGTGCAGCTGAACATGTACCAGCCGCGGTGGAAAAGAGAGTTAATCAGTCTTCAGGAATCTCTGTGCAGCTGAACATGTACAGCCGCGGTGGAAAAGAGAGTTATCAGTCTTCAGGAATCTCTGTGCAGCTGACATGTACCAGCCGCGGTGGAAAAGAGAGTTCATCAGTCTTCAGGATCTCTGTGCAGCTGAACATGTACCAGCCGCGGTGGAAAGAGAGTTCATCATTCTTCAGGAATCTCTGTGCCAGCTGAACATGTACCAGCCGCGGTGGAAAAGAGAGTTAATCAGTCTTCAGGAATCTCTGTGCAGCTGAACATGTACCAGCCGCGGTGGAAAAGAGAGTTAATCGTCTTCAGGATCTTCGCTGCAGCCAGCCTCGAAAATGTACCAGCCGTGACATGTACCAGCCGCGGTGGAAAAGAGAGTTAATCAGTCTTCAGTGAATCTCTGGGCAGCTGAACATGTACCAGCCGCGGTGGAAAAGAGAGTTATCAGTCTTCAGGAATCTCTGTGCAGCTGAACATGTACCAGCCGCGGTGGAAAGAGAGTTAAGTCTTCAGAATCTCTGTGCAGCTGAACATGTACAGCCGCGGTGGAAAGAGAGTTCATCAGTCTTCAGGATCTCTGTGCAGCTGAACATGTACCAGCCGCGGTGGAAAAGAGAGTTCATCAGTCTTCAGGAATCTCTGTCAGCTGAACATGTACAGCGCGGTGGAAGAGAGTTCATCAGTCTTCAGGAATCTCTGTGCAGCTGAACATGTACCAGCCGCGGTGGAAAAGAGAGTTCATCAGTCTTCAGGAATCTCTGTGCAGCTGAACATGTACCAGCCGCGGTGGAAAGAGAGTTCATCAGTCTTCAGGAATCTCTGTGCAGCTGAACATGTACGCCAGCCGCGGTGGAAAAGAGAGTTCATCAGTCTTCAGGAATCTCTGTGCAGCTGAACATTTACCAGCGCGGTGGAAAAGAGAGTTCATCCAGTCTTCAGGAATCTCTGTGCAGCTGAACATGTACCAGCCGCGGTGGAAAAGAGAGTTCATCAGTCTTCAGGAATCTCTGTGCAGCTGAACATGTACCAGCCGCGGTGGAAAAGAGAGTTCATCAGTCTTCAGGAATCTCTGTGCAGCTGAACATGTACCAGCCGCGGTGGAAAAGAGAGTTCATCAGTCTTCAGGAATCTCTGTGCAGCTGAACATGTACCAGCCGCGGTGGAAAAGAGAGTTCATCAGTCTTCAGGAATCTCTGTGCAGCTGAACATGTACCAGCCGCGGTGGAAAAGAGAGTTCATCAGTCTTCAGGAATCTCTGTGCAGCTGAACATGTACCAGCCGCGGTGGAAAAGAGAGTTCATCAGTCTTCAGGAATCTCTGTGCAGTGAACATGTACCAGCCGCGGTGGAAAAGAGAGTTCATCAGTCTTCAGGAATCTCTGTGCAGCTGAACATGTACCAGCCGCGGTGGAAAAGAGAGTTCATCAGTCTTCAGGAATCTCTGTGCAGCTGAACATGTACCAGCCGCGGTGGAAAAGAGAGTTCATCACGTCTTCAGGAATCTCTGTGCAGCTGAACATGTACCAGCCGCGGTGGAAAAGAGAGTTCATCAGTCTTCAGGAATCTCTGTGCAGCTGAACATGTACCAGCCGCGGTGGAAAGAGAGTTCATCATCTTCAGGAATCTCTGTGCAGCTGAACATGTCCAGCCGCGTGGAAAAGAGAGTTCCTCAGTCTTCAGGAATCTCTGTGCAGCTGAACATGTACCAGCCGCGTGGAAAAGAAGTTCATCAGTCTTCAGGAATCTCTGTGCAGCTGAACTGTACCAGCCGGCGGTGGAAAAGGAGAGTTAATCAGTCTTCAGGGAATCTCTGTGGCAGCTGAACATGTACCAGCCGCGTGGAAAAAGAGAGTTCATCAGTCTTCAGGAATCTCTGTGCAGCTGAACATGTACCAGCCGCGGTGGAAAAGAGAGGTCATCAGTCTTCAGGAATCTCTGTGCAGCTGACATGTACCAGCCCAGGGTGGAAAAGAGAGTTCATCATCTTCAGGAATCTCTGTGCAGCTGAACATGTACCAGCCGCGGTGGAAAAGAGAGTTCATCAGTCCTTCAGGAATCTCTGTGCAAGCTGAAGCCATGTAACCAGCCGCGGTGGGAAACGAGAGTTCATCAGCTGCTTCAGGAATCTCTGTGCAGCTGAACATGTACCAGCAGCGGTGGAAAGAGGAGGTATCATCAGTCTTCAGGAGATTCTCTGTGCATGCTGAACATGTACCAGCCCGCGGTGGTAAAAGAGCAGTTCATCAGTCCTTCAGGAATCGTCCGTAGCAAAGCTGAAGGCATAAAATGCCCTCCTTGTTAATTTCTTAACACTTCATAAATTGTGACTGTAACGCGAAACAAAAAAAAAGGTGTTTCATATACTGTATTTGACAAACAATAAATGATTCCTCAAATATAGTGAGGCATTAGCAATGAGGCGGTTCTATCCAGTTTTATGCAAACAAGTAGTTCATACTAAATTTGAAATTACCGTGGGGATAGCTGGTGTTCCACATTCAAACAATGCCTGTGACTATGTGTTTTAATTGTTTCAGTTTAAGTATTATTCATTTATTCTCTTCATATGGTAGATAACTCTGCAGTATGCAACTGACAAGATGTAGCAAAACATGCCAGGCAGTAAATCATGCAGCATATGGTTCATTGCTAAAGTCAAGAGGATTGATTTCATTGCACTGGGTTCTATCCCATATCCCATACAACTTGGTCTTCTTCTGTAGAGCAGCCGGCAGAAAGCGTTGCACAGAGTGCAAACAGCGCAGCTCCAGCGATGACCCCCACACAGTCTCCAATACATTGCACACGTGAACTGAATCATGAAATGTGGATGTGAACCTACGGTCCCCACACAGTCTCCAATACATTGCACATGTGAACTGAATCATGAAGTGTGGACGTGAACCTAGCTAGGGTCCTTGTATTGTGAGGCGGCAGGCTGACACTTTGCTACAGAGTTATGTGAATGTCTCAGTCAGATATGACTTGAGCTACCATATGGCTGAGCTATCGTATGACAGAGATACCATATGACAGTAGACGGCACTACCTGCTTTCTGTTAGTACTGAATGTTGGGCAGTTTTACCAAACCCAATACCCCACGTTGTATCAACAGCTTCAGGTAGAGGAGCGCAATTGGGAGGATACAGCCTTATCCTGGTGCGAGGAAATGCAACCTAAAGACAAAATGTTGTGGTAGGACAGACCAGGCCCTAAGCCTTCGTTTGCAAGTGGTCTAGGATGGAAGCTGCGACAGGCAGACAGTTAGAGCATTGCTTTACTGATCCGGCAGCTTCTGCAGCTTGTCTTGTGTCTTAACACATGCTGACGCATCTCAACTCCAAGACACAAAACTGCTCGTAATAAACAACAGATTAATAAAACAGCTCACCTCTATGGAATAGACGCAAACCAGCCGTTGGCAATTTCGGCATTTATTACATGCTCTCGCAGAACAACAAAGAACGCTACTCTATATGATAACCTGCCCCTAAATACGGGGACGGGCGGTTATACAGTTATACAGAACCAGCTTCCAAATTCTGCTCTTGCTTCAGGAAGGTCGCTCTTTTCCCAAGGATTTACCATCCGCGTTTAACTCGTCTAAAGGTTATTCCTGTCCCGGTCCCATCACTGTATGAATGTGAGACAACAGACGATTTCCTCGCTCACTAAGAAGATTGCGCCAACCAGATCCTATCCTCTCCAACACAGAGCCCATAGAAAACACCGCTGTCCTGATGTCCTCTCTCCAAGCGTCCCTCGTTGCCGTCTTATGACGTTGTCCACATCGGCCTTAGTTTCTCATATGGTCATCTAGTTTTGTGACTTGTCTGGGAATATCCCTTTTCTATTTGGTGGCGCGTGTGCCGCTATGTGGCATCTTGTTCCAGATGTATTGGTGTTACCTTCCCTCTGGAGGAAACTAGGCAGACCAAGAGAGAGATCATGCTGCTTGGGCAACACATGGTCTCTACAATTTATCCCAAGCTTTGTGCTATGGAGAGATATAACTCCATCCCTGGTCTACCGCCATGGATTGTAGTTATTGTGCCTTTTGTTAAAGCGCAATGTAACAAACCATCATCTATCAAGACAGCAAGGTGCCAGAATGTGAAAGTATGACAGTAGGAAGTGTTTTACTGCTCAAATATAGAGGTGTCTAGAATGCAGGAATGTCACTATATTTATTGACATTTTCAGCAGGTTGGACGCACACTGACCGTGTCGGGGAATGTGCCAGGTGACCTGAGAGTGCCCTTGACAACAGTTCAAGACCAGGCCAGTCTACCTTGTCCCAGTCACGGACACAATCAGCCATCTCATGAGAGTGTCCTGCCAGACATCCTGACCAGCGCCAATGTGACCTCCAGACCTGGGTCTGCACAGGGACTTCAGAGATCTGGCCGAGTCCGCCACCCAGCTGGAGACATATGCAACCACCAGGTCCTACAGCTTCCGTTGACTTCCCTCTCTTCTAATCAACGTGGTATCTCCAATGATGATTGCTCAGGGTATGGTTCAGATAGGGATGCAGCCAACTGTGAGGCTAAAGGATATAGTCGTCGTGTTCTTCATGAGTTTCCAGCAGATCCATCTGGGGTGTTTTATGCTGGAAATGTGGATGAGCTGGGAATCTTACACCCGCCTGCAGGGCAGAGTCATTTGGCCGTGTCAACAGTTCATCCCGCCGGCCTGTACTTATGCTTGTCCCATGGACAATGATGATCGCAGGTCTCGAGAAGGCAACCAGGGATGTCTTTCTGTATACCCCAGTGGAAGAACTTCCCCCCGAGATAGTGCTCATGGCGGCAGCCGGAGATGTGATTCTCTCCGCCGGGGAAACAGATCCCACAAGATGGTGGTCATGTACAGTGGGTCTCCTCAGCTGGTGAAAAATGTGGACTCTGAGGGGCAGACGCTGACTTTCTATGGGATGATTGATGGTGCGAGCGTTGCTGGTGCAGCTGTTGCTGATACTGCTGGTGATGCTGTTGCAGATAGGGCTGGTGGTGGAGGTGCAGTTACTGATGATGTTGTGGTTGTTGTTGGTGATGGTGCTGTTAGTGATGGTGCTGTTGGTGATAGTGTTGATATTACTGTTGATGATGCTGATGTTGGTGATGGTGTTGCGGTTACTGGTGGTGTTGATATTGTCATTACTGTTGATGATGGTGATGCGGTTGCTGTTGCTGATGTCTGCAGTGATTCTGACCCTCCACCATCTTATGACGATGCTATATTAGGAAACATGCAGATTAATTTGTATGATTTATATTAGATGATAAACTGTAATGCTTTACCAGATGTAAGTAGAGCATGAACTGCTTTACTAAACTTGAGTAGAACATTATCTGCATTACCATACTTGAGTAAAGCATTTTATGCTTTACCATGTTTTTGTAGAGCATTTTATGCTGTACCATACTTGAGTAGAGCATTTTATGTTTTACCATACTTGAGTAGAGCATTTTATGTTTTACCAGACTTGAGTAGAGCATTTTATGTTTTACCAGGCTTGAGTAGAGCATTTTATGTTTTACCAGGTTTGAGTAGAGCATTTTATGTTTTACCAGACTTGAGTAGAGCATTTTATGTTTTACCATACTTGAGTAGAACATTTGATATTTTACCTAACTCATATTAAGCGTAACATACTTTACTATATAGCACTTTAGTACACCTGAGTAGAACATTTTATGCTTTACCACACAACACACTTGAGTAGAACATTGCAATTGCACACACTTTAGTAGAACAACACACTTGAGTAGAAGATGACATGCTTGAGTATAAACATACCACACATGAGTATATCAACACACTTGAGTAGAACATAACACACTTGAGTAGAACATAACACACTTGATTAGAACATAATGTGTTTGAGTAGAACATAACACACTTGAGTAGAACATAACACACTTGAGTAGAACATAACACACTTGAGTAGAACATAATGTGCTTGAGTAAATCAAGACACTTGAGTAGAACATAACACACTTGAGTAGAACATAACACACTTTAGTAGAACACCAGACACTGAGTATAACACAAGACGCTTGAGTAGAACATAACACACTTGAGTAGATCACAAGATGCTTGAGTAGAACATAACACACTTGAGTAGAACATAACACACTTGAGTAGAACATAACACACTTGAGTAGAACACCAGACACTGAGTAGAACACAAGACACTTGAGTAGAACATAACACAATTTAGTAGAACATTACACACTTAATTAGAACATAACACTTGAGTAGAACATAACACTTGAGTAGATCACAAGACGCTTGAGTAGAACATAATACATTTGAGTAGAACACCAGACACTGAGTAGAACATAAGATGCTTGAGTAGAACATAACACACTTGAGTAGAACATAATGTGCTTGAGTAAATCAAGACACTTGAGTAGAACATAACACACTTGAGTAGAACATAACACACTTGAGTAGAACATAACACACTTGAGTAGAACACCAGACACTGAGTATAACACAAGACGCTTGAGTAGAACATAACACACTTGAGTAGAACATTACACACTTGAGTAGATCACAAGATGCTTGAGTAGAACATAACACACTTGAGTAGAACATAACACACTTGAGTAAAACATAACACACTTTAGTAGAACATAGCACTTGAGTAGATCACAAGACGCTTGAGTAGAACATAACACATTTGAGTAGAACACCAGACACTGAGTAGAACATAAGATGCTTGAGTAGAACATAACACACTTGAGTAGAACACCAGATGCTTGAGTAGAACATAAAATGCTTGAGTAGAACATAACACAATTGAGTAGAACACAAGATGCTTGAGTAGAACATAATGTGCTTGAGTAAATCTAGATACTTGAGTAGAACAAAAGACGCTTGAGTAGAACAAAGCACCAATTTCACCTGTGCTGTTCAACATTTACATAGTGAGAGTCACGAGTGAGCAGATCACAGTACTGGGCAGAACAATGTTCTGTGCTGATGACGTGTTGGTCTGTCATCAGGGGAAAGACTGGCAGCAGGTTGCCGAAGAGTTTCAGACAGAACTTGACCGCATCTCGACCGCAGATGGTGTGGTGAATCTGGGGTGCTGGTTAAACCAATGAATTTGGCTGTGACAACATTGTAATTAAACAACTGAATTGTTAACACTTCAATGCTTTTTGTTAGCTCTGAATTGTGGGTGGTGTTCACCAAAACCGACACCCCACATTGTGCCAACGGCTTCGGGTGGAGGAGCGCAACTGGGAGGATATAAGTCTTATCCTAGTGCAAGGAAATGCAACCTCAGACTAAATGTCGCAATAAAGCAGACCAGTCCCTAAGCTTTGGTTGGCAGCTGGTCTACGATTGAAGCTCTGACAGTTAGAGCATTGCTATGCTGATCCAGCAACTTCTGCAAGTTGTCTTGTTCCAGATGTATTGGCGTTACCTTTCCTCTGGAGTAATCTAGACAGGCTGAGAAAGGGATCATGCTGCATGGGCAACACATGCTCTCTACATCTCAGCACAGGCTTTGTGCTATGGAGATTTAGCTCCATCCCTGGTCTTATCGCCATGGGTTGCATTTATTGTGACTTTTTTTGAAGCACAATGTTAAAAATATCCTCGGTTAAGACACCAAGGTTGCCAGTGATTTCTTGTTGTATTTTCTCCCCTAACCCTTTCCATGATGATTTTTGTTCTTTTAGAAACCAAAACACACCCACGCACACACACACACACCTACACACAGCACCCACCTACACTCACACACACCATAACCCCCCCCCCCCCCCAATTCTCTTCTCCCCCCCCCATACCCAAACACACACACCCCACAAACCCCCTCCCCCATTCTCTGCATTCTCTTTTCCCTCCCCCCATACCCCCCCCCCCACACACACACCACAACCCACCCTCCCCCATCTCTGCATTTTCTTCTCCCTTCCCCCATACTCCCCACACACACACACCCACCCACACACCACAACCCCCCCCCCCATTCTCTGCTCTCTCTCTCCCATACCCCCCCCCCCCCTCTCCCCCTCCCCACACACACACACACATGCACGCACACAAGAAAGACAATAGAGAAATTGAATTCCCAGGGCTGTGAAATTTATCTAACGACATCTGTAGCTGAACGTGCAAGAGACAGTATTTCATGGATGTATGCAAACCATGCAATATTCTTTTTTTATTTTTATTTTTTTGGCTTTTCAGAGTAAATCCAGCAAAGACTGTGATATCTTTATCTGGTGACTTCATATGATTATTATTATTTATTTTAATATTGTAAAATATTTAGGTTAGACATATGTTTTATTGGTTGCAAAAGCTTTATGACTAATTGGTTATATATGTTCAAGAAATCTGGCTTGTCAGCTACTCAGCATAAATAATGGTGTCATCTGATATGCAAGCGACAAGTTGTGTGTTTTTGTGCCATGATACCTGAAGAAGGTGACCAGAATTTTGTTGAAATGTAATTGTTTGCATTGTTATTTGTTTTTGCATGCTTCACGCTGTGTGTTAATGTGGTCATTGGGAGTCAACATTGTTATTGAGATTCTGTTTATATCTTGTTGTTTATGTGGCCGTTGAAATTATGTTTGCATCAAGCTGTTTATGTGATCTGTACATAGCTGTGTATGTGATCTGTGCCTAGCTGTTTATGTGATCTGTAACTGGCTGCTTATGCAGTCATTTGAGGTCTGTTTATATAAAGCTTTTTATGTGATCTGTACATAGCTGTTTATGTGATCTGTGCCTAGCTGTTTATGTGATCTGTACGTAGCTGTTTATGCTGTCATTTGAGGGCTGTTTATATAAAGCTGTTTATGTGATCTGTACCTGGCTGTTTTGTGGTCATTTGAAGTCTGTTTATATAAAGCTGCTTATGTGATCTGTACCTAGCTGTTTATGCTGTCATTTGAAGTCTGTTTATATAAAGCTGTTTATGTGATCTGTACCTAGCTGTTTATGTGATCTGTACCTATCCATTTATGTGATCTGTACCTAGCTGTTTTTGCGGTAATTTGAAGTCTGTTTGTATAAAGCTGTCTATGTGGTTACTGGAAATCTGTTTATATTGACATTCTGTTTACATTAAACTGCTTATGTGATCTGCATAAAGCTGTTCGTATAGCTTATTGGAAGTCTGTTTATAACATTGTTACCAAGATTCTGTTTATATCCAGTTGCTCATGAGGTCATTAGAAGTCTATTTATGCCAACATTGATATTGAGATTCTGTTTATATTGAGCAGTATATATTGTTATTGGGAGTCTGTTTATATTGTGATTGTCATTGACATTCTGTTTTCATCAAGCTGTTTATGTGATCTGCACCAAGCTGTTTATGTGGTCATTAGAAGCCTGTTTATAGCAACCTTTGATGATGAGATCATTTTTATACCAACCTGTTTATGTTGTCATTGGAAGTCTATGTAAAACAACATTGTTATTGTAGTTCTGCTTATATCATACTGTTTATATGGTCATTGGATGATGCTTATACACCTGTATTAATTTCATCATTCTCTGTCTTGTCCTCTGCAGAAATTTTCCCCATAACATTCTGTTGAAATTTTATCATTCAATGTCTATGGTGCCGTGGAGTAAATCTGCGTATTGTCCATGGAGTTAATCTGGGTGATGTACACACGGCCTGGTTGTAGAACACATAGATTTCACAGGCCGTATGCGTTAAGATCACTGACTCACCATAGCATGCGGAACAGGACACCGATGTAGTTTTCACAGTCTATTTTACTCACACAATACATTAGACGCTGTCAAGAACATCATCTTTTGTTCCATAACGAATTCACAAATGTACAAACAATATCGAACATCACACTTCTACATGAGGGTTGTAGTTTATAGCCGTAGCTATGTTGACGAGGACAACGTCCAACACCGAACGAAGTCCAAGTCTGACTGACTCTAAAGTGACCTTTTGTTCTAGCCCAAAATGTCCAGCCTACTTTTCACGTGTTTTTAACAAATGTCGTGATAGGTCACATCGCACAATCTTCTTCTGTCGACTGTCAACAACCTGAATTTACACAAGCATGCTGGTTCCTTCATTCACACCTCATGATTACAAACACGTCTTTGTGTGAATGGTAGACAAAGAATCACGCTTTATTCTATATATTACATAGCTCGTCTTACGAGCATACACAAATGGCTCTCAACACTCAAATACATTCTCTATGTTCGCTACGTATAACTATGCCCTCTCTAAACTACACAACTGGCGAGGGTAAACACACAGGTCTTGTCGCTCTAACTGTCGGTCCCGGTCTGCCTGAATTCACAGGTCTTGTCCAGCTACTCGTCTCCCGTTCTCGTGCGGTCAGCCGCACGGCGTGCTGGGTCACTTGTCACGTAGTTTAGTAGTCCAGTCCTCGTAGCCTACAGCTGTACTATTGTTCAGTCTGTTTACGGGTAGTCCCCGTGATTACCGTACTCTTTCCTATCTCGGGAGTTAATCCCGTTATGTCCTAGTCTTGTCCTTATGTCCTAGTCTTGTCCTAGCTAAGACACGTACGTGTCCTGTCTAGGTCTGGTCCTAACACTGGTTTGGAGTTCTATCTCCTTCTACTGTCTTTCTCTATCTATCTCTTGTAAAGGTCCTTATTATGTCCTGTCTCTGTCTTTTACTTTCATCTATACCTATCCTACTTCTATCTATACCTATCCAGCTTCTTGACACGCTCTCCCCCCTCCCCCCCCCCCCCCCATATTGCGTCACCAAATTTAGCTCATGGGTGTGGCGCAATTTGTCGTAACATCTAAAGATTAGTTAGGTCTAATTTCGTCAAGTGCTGGTAGGGTTAAGTCCTCATGTCCTGGGTATAATCGCTAACCTCTGACCGTCTGATGTTACATTGTCGTATTTATCCACTGGCTTATTAATCAGTGTTACACAACTGTACTGTTGGCCAGAGTGAATACTCATTCACATTACATATATGAGAGCTGTAACGACCCAAAGTCATTGTCTATACGACCTGCTTTTCACAATGTCGATTAACCGACACCCCGCACAGATTGTACGTTTTACGGCACAATGTATGAATATAAATTCATGCTCTCATGTAATGTTTTTCCAACTCTATTACATGTTGTGTGTGTGCTGATGTTCACCTGTCTAACTTCCGTTTGTGGCTAAATCTTTCAATGTATAGTCAGAGTTTAGTAAGTCTGTGATGTCCCCTGTTCATGAGTTATCGCCCCTTCCTTTTAATTGCTGTCTGCATTTTTATCTGTTAGTATATCTGGTTGTTTGCGTGTTTAGTTAAATTTAATGTATGTTTAAATTAGAAACATTGGTGTATGTTTATAATTTCCGGAATTATGTTTTTCAAGCGTCGCAGGTTGGTTTATGCCGTCATGAATAGATGCGTTTGCGTAATTTGTGACTGCATTGCCGACCTAGGAAACTTAAAAATGTGGCTGTACATGTAATGCAATAGTGGCAACTACACACAGAAATCACAGAAGCACATGTGTTACATCCAAGACGCAGACAAATTATAAAAACTCTTGGGCGCGGAAAAAATTCGCCTGCTGTTCACTCTCTTGTATTTATTCATTCATCCTATCCTTGCTCTCGTCTCTCTCACACACATTCGTTCTCACATGTTAAAAAGTCATGTTATGTCATAATATTATTGTACCATTCTAATGACAACAACAAAAAATAAATACTGAAAAATAAAATAAAAATAATACACTAAAATAATGGGAAAAAAACAAATGTATAATAGTTTTGGCTCAGTTTTAGGCAACTTTTGAGCCAATTAATAGTGCGGTATATTGGCACTGTATATATATTTACAATATTTACAGATTGATTGGGTTGTTTGCCCTTATTCTAAGTATACTAATTAATATATTTAACTAAGCTTTAATTTTGTGTACTGAGATTTACTAACTAAGGGAAGATAATTTGAATAATTGAATGAAATGGGGTGAAATGTGTTGGTTCCCTTAATCCACTTATAATTCTAGATGGTAAAATATTTATTGATGTTATATTTCTAACCTAATCTGTGTTAAATACATAGATTGTCCTATTGTCTAATTAATTTATGGAATGATAGTCTCTTTGGAGACTGATAGGATGTGATTAATCTAAGGTGCTTAATTTTAACTGATTCGCTGCCGACCGCCAACCAATTGCCGAACAGTCTCAACTGTTTTGTCCCTTCGTTAATATATTGCCAAGATTTGTGCGGTCCGTTTGTTTCTTTCGTTTGCGATCCCTTGCTCAATTTTAATACTCTGAAACTAATTTTTACGCCGAAAGAAGGTTTTTCATTTACACAGGCCACGAGTCATCGACATTTGGTGACTAAATCGTGTGGATTTGTTTACAAGTTGTGTTAAAAAAGCTGTAGTTTACTCGCGGTTTTAGGAATTGCATGGGTCCTTGATTTCGCCTCATTTACATCAGATAAAAGTTTAAAACAATGTTAGATTGTAGTTATTCTTATTTAAAGGAAATTTGGAGAACGATTCTAAACTGATAGCACACGTAAATGTGTTTTTTTCCGGTTAAAATGTATTATTTATGAATGTAAACAAACAAACTAACTCTTAGCCGATAACCGTGAAGGTTTGTCATCATGTTGAATTAGCTGATGGGCCACACTTGTGCCCCTAAAGTTTGCTTTGCCTATCACAAAGTATTTAAGAAGTATTTAAATAATTAAATTAAAAGAATAATAATTATATAACTAAAAAAATAGCGTATATTTTGTGTTTATCGGCAGAAAACGGCCAAAACATGTCTCGTGATTTTCCGACATTTTCCATTTTATGTGAAAATGATGCGCTTCAAAATAGGATGTTTTTATTGTAATTTATTGGTGTTATGGAGCCGTTCTAGTGATTTTTGTGTAGCAAAGTGGTGTAGTTATCATAATTCAGTAAGTTTCATTGGATTTTAAACACCGTCGGATCAGTAGCGCCTTGGTAAGTGGAAATTTCACGTACTTGTCACCAATTTATTTTTTACAACATCTGCTAATATTATTATATTTCTAACTTTTAGCAACAGTAGCAATACCAATGTGTTCCTTGTGCAATGTCCTTTAATTTGATATATAATACAATATATTTACTACCATTTTAACAATGTTTAGACCAATATTGTGGCATACCCCTACTTATCAATTTCTGCTTGGACAAAACCCATGTTTTGTTTGGCACTCAATCAGTTAAGACTAATTATACGTATATTTAATTGGGAATTGGGAAAGGTGTAATTAATCTACAAAACCTAAATTTGTTCTGTTCCTATAAACTAACTAAATATACGAAGATTCTATGAAACTGCAATAAAAATATATATTTTACATTACAATTACATACATTGCTATTCATATCGTGTTTATAAACATATTAATACATACATTTCTATTTATTACACTAATTAATTACTGTGAAGATGTCGTGTCCTTTCCTTTATGAATATCTAAAGTTAATATCATAGTTTATATGTACATAGTCCGATATTCTACGCGATGTTCCTGGGGTGTGTATTCATAATGTATAAACAGTTCTGTCGAGTATCATATCTTGAATCGCAATAGATAGTCACTCATATGTGTGGACAGTTTTCCTCATAACGGCACATCTGTCTGATCACACTCTGGTACCAATGTCAGAGACGATGATGGTGTTGCGTCATCTTTCTTTGGCAATTCAGGTACCTCAAAGTTCGTAGGTCTGCTAAGCATGTCAGCTAGTGTGTTACATTTGCCTCTGATTGTGCCTGACCAAAAACGAATAATTTTGGAGTATCAGAGACCATCTGTAGATCCTGTTGTTCTTGTGGACTCCTGTCTCCATGACTGTGAGCGGGGAGTTGTCAGTTCGATGACAAAGTGTGTCCCTGCCAAATATCGGTGTAGTTTACGGACACAGTACACTATAGCTAAAGCCTCCAATTCAGAGACTCCATATTTGGCTTCAGTTGGAGTAATCTTGCAACTTACATATATTACCGGATGTAGGACGTTCGTTATATCTCTGGCCTAGTATGCCCTGCTATGGATACTGTGCTGGCATCAGTCCTAAGAAAATATTGTAAGTTAGGATTAGGCAAACGAAGGATTGGGACATTGCTAAAAAGAGGCTTAAGTTTTGACATTGCATTAATTAGAATAGCATCTTTCACATCAATTTTGACATTCGACTTCAATAGATTAGAAAAAACACTGGTAATTTCTGCTAAATTGGGAATGAACTTATTATAATAGTTCACTAAACCGAGTATACTTCTCACTTGCTTTTTGGTAACTGGCATAGTGAGGTTTAGAATTTTTGTGACAATTTTGCTATCAGTTTCTAAATGGCCTTTTGATATTGTATGGCCTAGGAAATCTATTTTCTCCAAGCCCAGTTCCACTTTGGTTGGCTTAACTGTAAGTCCAAATATCTTGATCCTTTCGAAGACTTGTCTCAGTTTTTGTAAGTGTTTTGTCCAGTCTGTTGTATGTACACATATGTCGTCTATATATGACTGAGTGTCTGTTACTCCATGTAAAAGGTCTCTGTCAACGTCTCAGAACTAGGGGATAGATTAGACTCGGGTTCGGACAGGATGAAGTACCCTCACAGAACAAACATAACTCTCTGTTCAGATATTATTAATCTAATTTATTATAATGTCGATCTGACGAACAGTCTTCTCGCACTTCTCTCAGAACATATCACATACACATAGACAATGCATTTGACAAGGCATACATTATAGCATCTGTCTATCATAACCAATCACAGTATCTAAAGTTAAAGTAATCTCTAATGAACTTTAGTAAATGGTTCCTAGAAGCTAAACCCTTCCACTCAGTCCGATGTCCAGTCGCAGTCTGAGCCCTGGCTTGCGTCCCGTGAACATGGAGTGCTGGCGCACTCGAGCATCCCATGATCGAGGCTTCTCACTCTTCAGGCGGGCTCAAGGGTTTAACTGCGCAGTAGAGGATTTGACCTCTTGATTCTCAAATGTTCGGACCCCGAACATTCGGACTATTAGTCTTGTCTCCCTTGTTGAGGCGTAGCCTATTTCCTTAGTTCTATCCCTTTGAGACCTTGACAGGGCCTCCCTTCTCCCCCCTTTTCAGTGGGTATCATGTGTTTAAATTAGTCTAAACTAATTCTGTCAAGGGATCACAGGAATAGATCTCTGAGGTAGTAATTCAGTGGATGCAAACTCTATATTATGTATATTAGTGCACTAGCAACTCATGTACCTTATGTATTACGGTAAAGGATGGTTGCTGAAGGTCTTAACTCCCTTCCCATTCTTAAATTCCACTATCCAGACCGAAGTTCCCTGACGACTCATGTTGCAAAATGTAACTGCGTCCTTCTCATGTGTCCGAAATGACACCCAGGATAATGATCTCTTTTCACAGAGTATCATCAAAGCAAGTAGTTTTGGCTCCTTTAAGAATATTGCAAACCCGTGCCCCTTGATGTGTACTTATATACACTTTTACTTCCGTATGTTGCATGTAGTGCTTAATATATGAATACTTAGTTTTCATCGACTAATTGCTGATGTCCCTGTTATCCTGTTAGTGTATACTACTCTCCCTTTGATTCGTCTATAAAAGTGTATGTGAGTTAACTGTTTTTGTAAAGTATTAAGAATGTGTGTGTAAACTAATGTGTTAAATGTGTGTGATGGATGTGTAGTGTTTGTAGTGTTTTAGGTTTTTCTAAGTGTCACAAGCTCGAGTTTCCGTAGTCTTGATCTACAGAATATGTGTAATTCATGACCATATCTCGGTATTGTAATCATCTATACATGTATAATGCAAAATTTATGGGAAAATCGGCATGTTAATACATTTTGACAAAATAATAGTTACACGATGTGTTTACGAATTAACTAAAAGTAAACCTATTAATTTCTAAGTAGTTAACTCCATCGGTGATCCTAGAGTTGTCGTTCCTTCATTGTGTGTGTAGATGGTCCTGTCACAGTTAATAGATAACGTAAATGTGTTACATTTCATGTAGTCCTTTCACCCATGTGGTGGTACTAAATACATGTAGGTGAATACTGTGCAATGTCCTGTTTCCTTCCATGAGAATCGGTTGGTTGTTGGTACTCTGAATTGGAGTAGTATTGACAGGGATCTGAACAAACTCTGCTTGCTGGGGTGTCTGTCCAGTAGTCTGTCCAACACCTTCCATATCTTGAACCTTCGCCATCACATTCTCAATTGTTTGAGAAGGCTCTACCTCTAGGGTGATGATGGTTTCGCCCCTTGAAGAATCTGCATTGTTTGTGTTCAAGCTAGTTGCAAAACGAACAGTCGCCTGGGTTGATTTTCTGTGTTTGCATGATTGTTATTTGATGATGTTATCTTGGTATCTGTAAAACTTTCTGCAGATATGTTCGTTATCTCGGTTTTTCTTTTATGCGTTATTGCAAGATGGCAAATTTTGGTGGAACACGTGTAATGACACTTGTTTGTTTTCAGTAGTACTTTGTCAATGATAGTGTCCCTTGGAAATTTTGTTAGTATTTCTGGTTTCTGATTTTTATCTCGCCTGACATCATTGTTGGTTGACTCAGGGGAAATAATTTCTATAGATCCGTTCAGTTGATCGTTATGGGTTTTCTCAGTGTCATCTGTATCTGTCTGGTTGATGACTACTGTCGCTACTGTCTCGTCAATTACGTCATTTTGTGCTCTATCAGTTGTTGATCTCGTAACTGCGTTACAGTCTTTTGTCGTCTGTCGTTCAGTTGCAGGTTTCGGTTTTTGTAGGTGGATAGTACCCTCAATTCGAGGTGTTATTAATATGGTATTGTTTATTAATTGAGTAGTTCCTGTGTCGTACACCTCAGTTACTTTGTTACGAAATGCATCATTGGTGGTCTCCCTTGTACTTTTGGCAGTTGGAGAATCAACACTTTGTTCGGCAGTCGTGGGATTATTGCTTGATGTTTGTGTGCAATTTTCTAGCTCCCATTTTTGAATTTCTTTTTGAGAACAGGCTTTCACGCTGGGCAGATTCCCAACAATAATATCTGCACATGGGTTGTGCAAGAAGGCACATAGCACGCGCCCTGACATAAATGGTGTTCGAATTTCGGTCCATGCTAGGGGATATTTTTCAATTGTGCCTGCAAATGTTCGACATGTCACATAGTTATTTGTATAGTCACTGTCTTTGACCAATGTCTTCCTTATCCCAATAAGGGTCGAGCCGCCATCACGCATTGCTGTACAGGGTTGGTTATTTACAAACCCATTCACAAATTGAAGTTTGCCTTTTGATGACAGGGCGGCATTGGCCATTTCATTTGATATTGGGATGGTATGGCCACATTCAAGGGTTGTATCTAGTTGGAACTTTTTGCATGTATTACACCCGTCATAATCGAAGATGTCAATGAGTTCTAAGGCATTAGCCATTTCATTTTCACTCTCATTTGCACTTTCACATTGATTTACATTATCAATTTTGTGCTCACTAGAGGAGTCTACTAATACTGCATTGGCTCTTTCAACATTTTACGTCCCTTACAAATTGCTGAATAGTGGCCGTAACTTTTGCAAAAAAAAACATTTAACAGCTCGTCTGAAGCTATTTCTTTTGTTTTTTTGCTTTTCCACCATCATCTTGAGGTGGTGACTGTACGTCGGTGATTGGTCACACATCGCATATTGTTCGTGCGATAATTTACAGTATTGGCAAGGCATGCATTTCTGTTTGAGTCTATACTTATTTTCAGATTATTTAAATTTATTTTCAGATGGTCTAACTTTATTTATGTTAGTAACAGCAGCTACCTCATTTTGACTCGCATTCAGAAGGAAAATATCACGGTTTGCTGTATAAAATGCAGCTCCTTTTTTCTCAACCTCTTTGATTGTCTGGCAGTCGCTCTGTTGTAGAAATTTCGAAAATGCGGATGGTATTGAGGAGATGATTTTGTTAATTACCATGAGATCTCTTAATTTGTCAAAGTTATTGTTGATTTTTGCTGCTGAGATCCATTTAGTGAAAATATCCTGAACTGATGAGACATAGTCTATGAACGTTTGGTTTGGTTTTGGACATAGATTTGGGAATTGTAGTTGGTATCCTGCTGTATCTAACGAAAAATGCTGCATAATTATACCTTTAAGATAATCATAATCAGTTCTCATATGCTGTGGGATCGTTTCAATAACTTTTAATGGTTCTAACGCTAAATTTCTCATGTAGATTATGGGTCAGTCTGTGTTTGGGATTTTGTGATAGGCCATGATGCACTCAAAGTTCTCGGACCATGCACTCACTTAATCACCTGAACAGAATGGCTTGATTAACCCTTTGTACTTATTGTACTTCTGTTCCTCTTCTTTGCTTTTTGATTTGTTTAATGACATTTCCATGTTTGAATCAACTTCTAGTTGTTTCACTTTTACTTGTGTTTGTGAATCGATTTCTTTTTGTTTAAGTGCTGCCTCAATTTCTAATTTTTTTGGTTTCTATTTCTAATTTCTTAGTCTCTGCGTCTAATTCTGCTTTTATGTTGGCTGCTTCGATTTCTGCCTTTTTATTGGCCGCTTTGATTTCTGCCTTTTTATTGGCCGCTTCGATTTCTGCCTTTTTATTGGCCGCTTCGATTTCTGCCTTTTTATTGGCCGCTTCAATTTCTAATTTTCTGTTGGCAGCGTCTATTTCTAGTTTCTTTTGTTCCCTTTCAGCTGCACGTTCTTCCCTTGCTACATTTTCTTCGTGTGTTTTCTGACTCCATTCTGCCAGTTTATCTTCTGTATATCCCAATTTAATTTCTAACTCTATGCACTTTTCTAGTGTCGACATTGTTAAGTTTTCCTGATGTTAAATTTTTGGAAATTAATTCCCTTAGAAAAATATTTCAAGTTAGAAAAGCTTTGTTATGTCCCTTACTTTTACTTCTAGTATTGAATTAAGTATTTCTTATTCAGACACAAAATTTGCATGTACATACAAAATATATCAAAACATAAAATTTACATGTGAAAAAATATGAGTATCGTTAAGAGATACATTTTATAAATTACTTAAGGGACTTATCTGATTGAATGAAGTCTTGGCTGTACTATCGCTGTTCGGTTCTCCGGGCTGTTAACTTCTGATCGGAGAAAAATTACATACACACGCTTCTTACGGCACAACCTGTTGTTGGATAGGAAAACATTAGGATTTTGTCACAGTTTGTCATGTCACATCAATGTTATCTTAATGGAGAGTCAACATTGTAATGTTATGCTTCTAGAGAACGATAGACAGAACAGATATTCAGAAGAACAATTGTCACTTGTCTAAGATTGTCCTGTGTAATTTTAAATTTTTACTTGGCAACGCCAAGAACCGTCTCATCTCATCATGTTCCTCTTGTACCTTGCGGTGTCGAGGTGAAGTATAAACTTCGTGAGAGTGCCCGGTTATGGGCTTCGTATATCGACATTCCCATGGATTCTGTTATTCCCTCCGTCCAACGTTTACGTGGTCGGCCTCTTCCTCTGTTTCCATCTGGTCTGTACATCATTGCTTGTTGTGGCATGCTGTTGACTGGTAGCCTACTTGCATGGCCAAACCATTTGACTTGCTGCTTTCTAATAAAATCTAGAGCAGCTTTAACCCCCACTTTAGTCCTGATTTCTTCATTTCTGATCTTATCTCTTCTTGATACGTTGAGTATTCTTCTCAGGAACCTCATTTCTGTTGTTGTGATGTTTCTTTTCTCTTTTTCTGTCATTGTCCAGGTTTGGCATTGGTAGCACAGAGTTGGTAGGAAGATTGTGTTGTAAAGTGCTTTCTTAGTAGTTATTGATACATGTTTGTTCTTTAATATTGGTGCCATTTGTCCAATGAGTTGATTTGCCTTATTGCACCTATTTTCGATCTCGTCTTTTGATCTGCCATTTGATGATATTATATTTCCTAGGTACTTGAAGCTCTTTACTTGTTTCAAGGGATGTTCGTTTAGGTGAATTGTTGCTGTTTCTTCTTTAGTTATAGTCATTACCTCTGTTTTGCTTGTGCTAATTTTCATGTTATGTTCCCTACACATTTCGTTTAGACTATTCATGTGGTCTTGTAATTCAGCTTCTGATTTTGCTATTAGTGCTTGGTCGTCCGCAAACAGGAGTTCTCTAATGAACCGTCATTGTCTTGATTTTAGTTTCTAAATGGTAAACTTATAATATCTAGTTTCTTGGGCTTGCCAAAACGGATTCGTGCCCCCAAGTATTCCTGTCAACGTCTCAGAACTAGGGGATAGATTAGACTCGGGTTCGGACAGGATGAAGTACCCTCACAGAACAAACATAACTCTCTGTTCAGATATTATTAATCTAATTTATTATAATGTCGATCTGACGAACAGTCTTCTCGCACTTCTCTCAGAACATATCACATATACATAGACAATGCATTTGACAAGGCATACATTATAGCATCTGTCTATCATAACCAATCACAGTATCTAAAGTTAAAGTAATCTCTAATGAACTTTAGTAAATGGTTCCTAGAAGCTAAACCCTTCCACTCAGTCCGATGTCCAGTCGCAGTCTGAGCCCTGGCTTGCGTCCCGTGAACATGGAGTGCTGGCGCACTCGAGCATCCCATGATCGAGGCTTCTCACTCTTCAGGCGGGCTCAAGGGTTTAACTGCGCAGTAGAGGATTTGACCTCTTGATTCTCAAATGTTCGGACCCCGAACATTCGGACTATTAGTCTTGTCTCCCTTGTTGAGGCGTAGCCTATTTCCTTAGTTCTATCCCTTTGAGACCTTGACAGGGCCTCCCTTCTCCCCCCTTTTCAGTGGGTATCATGTGTTTAAATTAGTCTAAACTAATTCTGTCAAGGGATCACAGGAATAGATCTCTGAGGTAGTAATTCAGTGGATGCAAACTCTATATTATGTATATTAGTGCACTAGCAACTCATGTACCTTATGTATTACGGTAAAGGATGGTTGCTGAAGGTCTTAACTCCCTTCCCATTCTTAAATTCCACTATCCAGACCGAAGTTCCCTGACGACTCATGTTGCAAAATGTAACTGCGTCCTTCTCATGTGTCCGAAATGACACCCAGGATAATGATCTCTTTTCACGAGTATCATCAAAGCAAGTAGCTTTGGCTCCTTTAAGAATATTGCAAACCCTTGCCCCTTGATGTGTACTTGTATACACTTTTACTTCCGTATGTTGCATGTAGTGCTTAATATATGAATACTTAGTTTTCATCGACTAATTGCTGATGTCCCTGTTATCCTGTTTGTGTATACTACTCTCCCTTTGATTCGTCTATAAAAGTGTATGTGAGTTAACTGTTTTTGTAAAGTATTAAGAATGTGTGTGTAAACTAATGTGTTAAATGTGTGTGATGGATGTATAGTGTTTGTAGTGTTTTAGGTTTTTCTAAGTGTCACGAGCTCGAATTTCCGTAGTCTTGATCTACAGAATATGTGTAATTCATGACTGGGATCTTAGAGCGGTGATTCTGAGAACACCCTATTAGCTATGTTGTATTTTATCTAAACACATATAAAAATTTTATGACATGTTTCACAGTTTACATCAGACAAAGACAAATTACAATAGAATCGTGCGTACAATTTGTCCTCTATGTACATCATTCCTTCATTTATTTCAGTCACACTCTGTTTCATTCGTCTTTCACTCAATCATGTTATTTGTTAAAATATACAAGTTAAGTTTAAGGTGAAAGTGGTCGCCCTTGGAATGTGGCGATATTTGAAAAATGTAGTAAGAAAATAGGTACTGTTTGTACCGACACTAACATGGTGGTTTACAATTTAACTTGAATAGTTTAGAAAAATTAATGTTTTAACAAAATAGGTATTGTAATCATCTATACATGTATAATGCAAAATTTATGGAAAAATGGGCATGTTAATACATTTTGACAAAATAATAGTTACACAATGTGTTTACGAATTAACTAAAAGTAAACCTATTAATTTCTAAGTAGTTAACTCCATCGGTGATCCTAGAGTTGTCGTTCCTTCATTGTGTGTGTAGATGGTCCTGTCACAGTTAATAGATAACGTAAATGTGTTACAGTTCGTGTAGTCCTTTCACCCATGTGGTGGTACTAAATACATGTAGGTGAATACTGTGCAATGTCCTGTTTCCTTCCATGAGAATCGGTTGGTTGTTGGTACTCTGAATTGGAGTAGTATTGACAGGGATCTGAACAAACTCTGCTTGCTGGGGTGTCTGTCCAGTAGTCTGTCCAACACCTTCCATATCTTGAACCTTCTTCATCACATTCTCAATTGTTTCAGAAGGCTCTACCTCTAGGGTGATGATGGTCTCGCCCGTCGAAGCCGTCACAAAATCTGCATTGTTTGTGTTCAAGCTAGTTGCAAAACGAACAGTCGCCTGGGTTGATTTCCTGTGTTTGCATGATTGTTATTTGATGATGTTATCTTGGTATCTGTAAAACTTTCTGCAGATATGTTGTCGTTATCTCGGTTTTTCTTTTATGCGTTATTGCAAGATGGCAAATTTTGGTGGAACAAGTGTAATGACACTTGTTTGTTTTCAGTAGTACTTTGTCAATGATAGTGTCCCTTGGAAATTTTGTTAGTATTTCTGGTTTCTGATTTTATCTCACCTGACATCATTGTTGGTTGACTCAGGGGAAATAATTTCTATAGATCCGTTCAGTTGATTGTTATTGGTTTTCTCAGTGTCGTCTATGTCTGTCTGGTTGATGACTACTGTCGCTACTGTCTCGTCAATTGCGTCGTTTTGTGTTCTATCTGTTGTTGATCTCGTAACTGCGTTACAGTCTTTTGTCGTCTGTCGTTCAGTTGCAGGTTTCGGTTTTTGTAGGTGGATAGTACCCTCAATTCGAGGTTTTATTAATATGGTATTGTTTATTAATTGAGCAGCTCCTGTGTCGTACACCTCAGTTACTTTGTTACGAAATTCGTCATTGGTGGTCTCCCTTGTACTTTTGGCAGTTGGAGAATCAACACTTTGTTCGGCTGTCGTGGGATTATTGCTTGATGTTTGTTTGCAATTTTCTAGCTCCCATTTTTGAATTTCTTTTTGAGAACAGGCTTTCACGCTGGGCTGATTCCCAACAATAATATCTGCACATGGGTTGTGCAAGACGGCACATAGCATGCACCCTGACATAAATGGTGTTCGAATTTCGGTCCATGCTAGGGGATATTTTTCAATTGTGCCTGCAAATGTTCGACATGTCACATAGTCATTTGTATAGTCACTGTCTTTGACCAATGTCTTCCTTATCTCAATAAGGGTCGAGCCGCCATCACGCATTGCTGTACATGGTTGGTTATTTACAAACCCATTCACAAATTGAAGTTTGCCTTTTGATGACAGGGCGGCATTGGCCATTTCATTTGATATTGGGATGGTATGGCCACATTCAAGGGTTGTATCTAGTTGGAACTTTTTGCATGTATTACACCCGTCATAATCGAAGATGTCAATGAGTTCTAAGGCATTAGCCATTTCATTTTCACTCTCATTTGCACTTTCACATTGATTTACATTATCAATTTTGTGCTCACTAGAGGAGTCTACTAATACTGCATTGGCTTCTTTCAACATTTACGTCCCTTACAAATTGCTGAATAGTGGCCGTAACTTTTGCAAAAAAAAACATTTAACAGCTCGTCTGAAGCTATTTCTTTTGTTTTTTTGCTTTTCCACCATCATCTTGAGGTGGTGACTGTACGTCGGCGATTGGTCACACATCGCATATTGTTCGTGCGATAATTTACAGTATTGGCAAGGCATGCATTTCTGTTTGAGTCTATACTTATTTTCAGATGATTTACATTTATTTTCAGATGGTCTAACTTTATTTATGTTAGTAACAGCAGCTACCTCATTTTGACTCGCATTCAGAAGGAAAATATCACGGTTTGCTGTATAAAATGCAGCTCCTTTTTTCTCAACCTCTTCGATTGTCTGGCAGTCGCTCTGTTGTAGAAATTTCGAAAATGCGGATGGTATTGAGGAGATGATTTTGTTAATTACCATGAGATCTCTTAATTTGTCAAAGTTATTGTTGACTTTTGCTGCTGAGATCCATTTAGTGAAAATATCCTGAACTGATGAGACATAGTCTATGAACGTTTGGTTTGGTTTTGGACATAGTTTTGAGAATTGTAGTTGGTATCCTGCTGTATCTAACGAAAAATGCTGCATAATTATACCTTTAAGATAATCATAATCAGTTCTCATATGCTGTGGGATCGTTTCAATAACTTTTAATGGTTCTAACGCTAAATTTCTCATGTAGATTATGGGTCAGTCTGTGTTTGGGATTTTGTGATAGGCCATGATGCACTCAAAGTTCTCGGACCATGCACTCACTGAATCGCCTGAACAGAATGGCTTGATTAACCCTTTGTACTTATTGTACTTCTGTTCCTCTTCTTTGCTTTTTGATTTGTTTAATGACATTTCCATGTTTGAATCAACTTCTAGTTGTTTCACTTTTACTTGTGTTTGTGAATCGATTTCTTTTTGTTTAAGTGCTGCCTCAATTTCTAATGTTTTTGGTTTCTATTTCTAATTTCTTAGTCTCTGCGTCTAATTCTGCTTTTATGTTGGCCGCTTCGATTTCTGCCTTTTTATTGGCCGCTTCGATTTCTGCCTTTTTATTGGCCGCTTCGATTTCTGCCTTTTTATTGGCCGCTTCGATTTCTGCCTTTTTATTGGCCGCTTCGATTTCTAATTTTCTGTTGGCAGCGTCTATTTCTAGTTTCTTTTGTTCCCTTTCAGCTGCACGTTCTTCCCTTGCTACATTTTCTTCGTGTGTTTTCTGACTCCATTCTGCCAGTTTATCTTCTGTATATCCCAATTTAATTTCTAACTCTATGCACTTTTCTAGTGTCGACATTGTTAAGTTTTCCTGATGTTAAATTTTTGGAAATTAATTCCCTTAGAAAAATATTTCAAGTTAGAAAAGCTTTGTTATGTCCCTTACTTTTACTTCTAGTATTGAATTAAGCATTTCTTATTCAGACACAAAATTTGCATGTACATACAAAATATATCAAAACATAAAATTTACATGTGAAAAAATATGAGTATCGTTAAGAGATACATTTTATAAATTACTTAAGGGACTTATCTGATTGAATGAAGTCTTGGCTGTACTATCGCTGTTCGGTTCTCCGGGCTGTTAATTTCTGATCGGAGAAAAATTACATACACACGCTTCTTACGGCACAAACTGTTGTTGGATAGGAAAACATTAGGATTTTGTCACAGTTTGTCATGTCACATCAATGTTATCTTAATGGAGAGTCAACATTGTAATGTTATGCTTCTAGAGAACGATAGACAGAACAGATATTCAGAAGAACAATTGTCACTTGTCTAAGATTGTCCTGTGTAATTTTAAATTTTTACTTGGCAACGCCAAGAACCGTCTCATCTCATCATGTTCCTCTTGTACCTTGCGGTGTCGAGGTGAAGTATAAACTTCGTGAGAGTGCCCGGTTATGGGCTTCGTATATCGACATTCCCATGGATTCTGTTATTCCCTCCGTCCAACGTTTACGTGGTCGGCCTCTTCCTCTGTTTCCATCTGGTCTGTACATCATTGCTTGTTGTGGCATGCTGTTGACTGGTAGCCTACTTGCATGGCCAAACCATTTGACTTGCTGCTTTCTAATAAAATCTAGAGCAGCTTTAACCCCCACTTTAGTCCTGATTTCTTCATTTCTGATCTTATCTCTTCTTGATACGTTGAGTATTCTTCTCAGGAACCTCATTTCTGTTGTTGTGATGTTTCTTTTCTCTTTTTCTGTCATTGTCCAGGTTTGGCATTGGTAGCACAGAGTTGGTAGGAAGATTGTGTTGTAAAGTGCTTTCTTAGTAGTTATTGATACATGTTTGTTCTTTAATATTGGTGCCATTTGTCCAATGAGTTGATTTGCCTTATTGCACCTATTTTCGATCTCGTCTTTTGATCTGCCATTTGATGATATTATATTTCCTAGGTACTTGAAGCTCTTTACTTGTTTCAAGGGATGTTCGTTTAGGTGAATTGTTGCTGTTTCTTCTTTAGTTATAGTCATTACCTCTGTTTTGCTTGTGCTAATTTTCATGTTATGTTCCCTACACATTTCGTTTAGACTATTCATGTGGTCTTGTAATTCAGCTTCTGATTTTGCTATTAGTGCTTGGTCGTCCGCAAACAGGAGTTCTCTAATGAACCGTCATTGTCTTGATTTTAGTTTCTAAATGGTAAACTTATAATATCTAGTTTCTTGGGCTTGCCAAAACGGATTCGTGCCCCCAAGTATTCCTGTCAACGTCTCAGAACTAGGGGATAGATTAGACTCGGGTTCGGACAGGATGAAGTACCCTCACAGAACAAACATAACTCTCTGTTCAGATATTATTAATCTAATTTATTATAATGTCGATCTGACGAACAGTCTTCTCGCACTTCTCTCAGAACATATCACATATACATAGACAATGCATTTGACAAGGCATACATTATAGCATCTGTCTATCATAACCAATCACAGTATCTAAAGTTAAAGTAATCTCTAATGAACTTTAGTAAATGGTTCCTAGAAGCTAAACCCTTCCACTCAGTCCGATGTCCAGTCGCAGTCTGAGCCCTGGCTTGCGTCCCGTGAACATGGAGTGCTGGCGCACTCGAGCATCCCATGATCGAGGCTTCTCACTCTTCAGGCGGGCTCAAGGGTTTAACTGCGCAGTAGAGGATTTGACCTCTTGATTCTCAAATGTTCGGACCCCGAACATTCGGACTATTAGTCTTGTCTCCCTTGTTGAGGCGTAGCCTATTTCCTTAGTTCTATCCCTTTGAGACCTTGACAGGGCCTCCCTTCTCCCCCCTTTTCAGTGGGTATCATGTGTTTAAATTAGTCTAAACTAATTCTGTCAAGGGATCACAGGAATAGATCTCTGAGGTAGTAATTCAGTGGATGCAAACTCTATATTATGTATATTAGTGCACTAGCAACTCATGTACCTTATGTATTACGGTAAAGGATGGTTGCTGAAGGTCTTAACTCCCTTCCCATTCTTAAATTCCACTATCCAGACCGAAGTTCCCTGACGACTCATGTTGCAAAATGTAACTGCGTCCTTCTCATGTGTCCGAAATGACACCCAGGATAATGATCTCTTTTCACAGAGTATCATCAAAGCAAGTAGTTTTGGCTCCTTTAAGAATATTGCAAACCCGTGCCCCTTGATGTGTACTTATATACACTTTTACTTCCGTATGTTGCATGTAGTGCTTAATATATGAATACTTAGTTTTCATCGACTAATTGCTGATGTCCCTGTTATCCTGTTTGTGTATACTACTCTCCCTTTGATTTGTCTATAAAAGTGTATGTGAGTTAACTGTTTTTGTAAAGTATTAAGAATGTGTGTGTAAACTAATGTGTTAAATGTGTGTGATGGATGTATAGTGTTTGTAGTGTTTTAGGTTTTTCTAAGTGTCACGAGCTCGAATTTCCGTAGTCTTGATCTACAGAATATGTGTAATTCATGACTGGGATCTTAGAGCGGTGATTCTGAGAACACCCTATTAGCTATGTTGTATTTTATCTAAACACATATAAAAATTTATGACATGTTTCACAGTTTACATCAGACAAAGACAAATTACAATAGAATCGTGCGTACAATTTGTCCTCTATGTACATCATTCCTTCATTTATTTCAGTCACACTCTGTTTCATTCGTCTTTCACTCAATCATGTTATTTGTTAAAATATACAAGTTAAGTTTAAGGTGAAAGTGGTCGCCCTTGGAATTTGGCGATATTTGACAAATGTAGTAAGAAAATAGGTATTGTTTGTACCGACACTAACATGGTGGTTTACAATTTAACTTGAATAGTTTAGAAAAATTAATGTTTTAACAAAATAGGTATTGTAATCATCTATACATGTATAATGCAAAATTTATGGAAAATGGGCATGTTAATACATTTTGACAAAATAATAGTTACACAATGTGTTTACGAATTAACTAAAAGTAAACCTATTAATTTCTAAGTAGTTAACTCCATCGGTGATCCTAGAGTTGTCGTTCCTTCATTGTGTGTGTAGATGGTCCTGTCACAGTTAATAGATAACGTAAATGTGTTACAGTTCGTGTAGTCCTTTCACCCATGTGGTGGTACTAAATACATGTAGGTGAATACTGTGCAATGTCCTGTTTCCTTCCATGAGAATCGGTTGGTTGTTGGTACTCTGAATTGGAGTAGTATTGACAGGGATCTGAACAAACTCTGCTTGCTGGGGTGTCTGTCCAGTAGTCTGTCCAACACCTTCCATATCTTGAACCTTCTTCATCACATTCTCAATTGTTTCAGAAGGCTCTACCTCTAGGGTGATGATGTCGAAGCCGTCACAAAAATCTGCATTTTTTGTGTTCAAGCTAGTTGCAAAACGAACAGTCGCCTGGGTTGATTTCCTGTGTTTGCATGATTGTTATTTGATGATGTTATCTTGGTATCTGTAAAACTTTCTGCAGATATGTTCGTTATCTCGGTTTTTCTTTTATGCGTTATTGCAAGATGGCAAATTTGGGTGGAACACATGTAATGACACTTGTTTGTTTTCAGTAGTACTTTGTCAATGATAGTGTCCCTTGGAAATTTTGTTAGTATTTCTGGTTTCTGATTTTTATCTCGCCTGACATCATTGTTGGTTGACTCAGGGGAAATAATTTCTATAGATCCATTCAGTTGATCGTTATGGGTTTTCTCAGTGTCGTCTGTGTCTGTCTGGTTGATGACTACTGTCACTACTGTCTCGTCAATTGCGTTGTTTTGTGTTCTATCTGTTGTTGATCTCGTAACTGCATTACAGTCTTTTGTCGTCTGTCGTTCAGTTGCAGGTTTTGGTTTTTGTAGGTGGATAGTACCCTCAATTCGAGGTTTTATTAGTATGGTATTGTTTATTAATTGAGCAGCTCCTGTGTCATACACCTCGGTTACTTCATTATGAAATTCGTCATTGGTGGTCTCCCTTGTACTTTTGGTAGTTGGAGAATCCGACACTTTGTTCGGCTGTCGTGGGATTATTGCTTGATGTTTGTTTGCAATTTTCTAGCTCCCATTTTTGAATTTCTTTTTGAGAACAGGCTTTCACGCTGGGCAGATTCCCAACAATAATATCTGCACATGGGTTGTGCAAGACGGCACATAGTACGTGCCCTGACATAAATGGTGTTCGAATTTTGGTCCATGCTAGGGGATATTTTTCAATTGTGCCTGCAAATGTTCGACATGTCACATAGTCATTTGTATAGTCACTGTCTTTGACCAATGTCTTCCTTATCTCAATAAGGGTCGAGCCGCCATCACGCATTGCTGTACATGGTTGGTTATTTACAAACCCATTCACAAATTGAAGTTTGCCTTTTGATGACAGGGCGGCATTGGCCATTTCATTTGATATTGGGATGGTATGGCCACATTCAAGGGTTGTATCTAGTTGGAACTTTTTGCATGTATTACACCCGTCATAATCGAAGATGTCAATGAGTTCTAAGGCATTAGCCATTTCATTTTCACTCTCATTTGCACTTTCACATTGATTTACATTATCAATTTTGTGCTCACTAGAGGAGTCTACTAATACTGCATTGGCTTCTTTCAACATTTACGTCCCTTACAAATTGCTGAATAGTGGCCGTAACTTTTGCAAAAAAAACATTTAACAGCTCGTCTGAAGCTATTTTTTTTGTTTTTTTGCTTTTCCACCATCATCTTGAGGTGGTGACTGTACGTCGGCGATTGGTCACACATCGCATATTGTTCGTGCGATAATTTACAGTATTGGCAAGGCATGCATTTCTGTTTTAGTCTATACTTATTTTCAGATGATTTACATTTATTTTCAGATGTTCTAACTTTATTTATGTTAGTAACAGCAGCTACCTCATTTTGACTCGCATTCAGAAGGAAAATATCACAGTTTGCTGTATAAAACGCAGCTCCTTTTTTCTCGATTTCTTCGATTGTCTGGCAGTCGCTGTTGTAGAAATTTCGAAAATGTGGATGGTATTGAGGAGATGATTTTGTTAATTACCATGAGATCTCTTAATTTGTCAAAGTTATTGTTGACTTTTGCTACTGAGATCCATTTAGTGATGAGACATAGTCTATGAACGTTTGGTTTGGTTTTGGACATAGTTTTGAGAATTGTAGTTGGTATCCTGCTGTATCTAACGATAAATGCTGCATAATTATACCTTTAAGATAATCATAATCAGTTCTCATATGCTGTGGGATCGTTTCAATAACTTTTAATGGTTCTAACGCTAAATTTCTCATGTAGATTATGGGTCAGTCTGTGTTTGGGATTTTGTGATAGGCCATGATGCACTCAAAGTTCTTGGACCATGCACACACTGAATCGCCTGAACAGAATGGCTTGATTAACCCTTTGTACTTATTGTACTTCTGTTCCTCTTCTTTGCTTTTTGATTTGTTTAATGACATTTCCATGTTTGAATTAACTTCTAGTTGTTTCACTTTTACTTGTGTTTGTGAATTGATTTCTTTTTGTTTAAGTGCTGCCTCAATTTCTAATGTTTTTGGTTTCTATTTCTAATTTCTTATTCTCTGCGTCTAATTCTGCTTTTCTGTTGGCCGCTTCGATTTCTGCCTTTTTATTGGCTGCTTCGATTTCTGCCTTTTTATTGGCCGCTTCGATTTCTGCCTTTTTATGGGCCGCTTCGATTTCTGCTTTTTTATTGGCTGCTTTGATTTCTAATTTTCTGTTGGCAGCGTCTATTTCTAGTTTCTTTTGTTCCCTTTCAGCTGCACGTTCTTCCCTTGCTACATTTTCTTCGTGTGTTTTCTGACTCCATTCTGCCAGTTTATCTTCTGTATATCCCAATTTAATTCCTAACTCTATGCACTTTTCTAGTGTCGACATTGTTAAGTTTTCCTGATGTTAAATTTTTGGAAATTAATTCCCTTAGAAAAATATTTCAAGTTAGAAAAGCTTTGTTATGTCCCTTACTTTTACTTCTAGTATTGAATTAAGTATTTCTTATTCAGACACAAAATTTGCATGTACATACAAAATATATCAAAACATAAAATTTACATGTGAAAAAATATGAGTATCGTTAAGAGATACATTTTATAAATTACTTAAGGGACTTATCTGATTGAATGAAGTCTTGGCTGTACTATCGCTGTTCGGTTCTCCGGGCTGTTAACTTCTGATCGGAGAAAAATTACATACACACGCTTCTTACGGCACAACCTGTTGTTGGATAGGAAAACATTAGGATTTTGTCACAGTTTGTCATGTCACAGTCAATGTTATGTTAATGGAGAGTCAACATTGTAATGTTACGCTTCTAGAGAACGATAGACAGAACAGATATTCAGAAGAACAATTGTCACTTGTCTAAGATTGTCCTGTGTAATTTTAAATTTTTACTTGGCAACGCCAAGAACCGTCATTGTCTTGATTTTAGTTTCTAAATGGTAAACTTATAATATCTAGTTTCTTGGGCTTGCCAAAACGGATTCGTGCCCCCAAGTATTCCTGTCAATGTCTCAGAACTAGGGGATAGATTAGACTCGGGTTCGGACAGGATGAAGTGCACTCACAGAACAAACATAACTCTCTGTTCAGACATTATTAATCTAATTTATTATAATGTCGATCTGACGAACAGTCTTCTCGCACTTCTCTCAGAACATATCACATACACATAGACAATGCATTTGACAAGGTATACATTATAGCATCTGTCTATCATAACCAATCACAGTATCTAAAGTTAAAGTAATCTCTAATGAACTTTAGTAAATGGTTCCTAGAAGCTAAACCCTTCCACTCAGTCCGATGTCCAGTCGCAGTCTGAGCCCTGGCTTGCGTCCCGTGAACACGGAGTGCTGGCGCACTCGAAGCATCCCGTGATCGAGGCTTCTCACGCTTCAGGCGGGCTCAAGGGTTTAACTGCACAGTAGAGGATTTGACCTCTTGATTCTCGAATGCTCAGACCCCAAATTATTCCTCTCGCTTCGAGATCAAGAATTTCTTTATCGAGTTTGTCCCTGTAATTCAGAGGGATGGAATATGGTCTACATTTTATCGGAGGATAGTCAGAAAGAAGAATGGAGTGCTCTATTCTATTTGTCCTACCTGGAATGTCTGAGAAGATCTGTCTGTATTCTGTCACTAACGCTATTGTCTGTTGTTTCTGTTCGTCTGTAAGTGTTGGTTCTATATGTATACTGTCAATTGTTGCAGTCATGTCTACTGTTGGAACTGGTATTTCTATGTCATCATCGTCAGTTTGATTCAATATTGTGGTTGTGCTGAGTACGTTTTCTGTCTGATTGCTAGGTGTAGTTGCATTGTGTTCATCTCCTGTCAGACTACTGTCTGGTGTGGTTGCATTATGTTTGTCTCCTGTCTGATGACTTGGTGTAGTTGCATTGTGTTCGTCTTCTGTCTGATGTTCCTGTCTTGAGTAATAAGGTTTCAGCATGTTGATATGGAATATCTTGAGTTTGTTTTTCATCGATATTTCATAGTCAACATCTGATATCTTTCGTACCACTTGGTGTTATAAGGTGTAGCATTTCTTCTTGCAGGTCGTCGTCTTGTTATTGTGTTTCTGACCTGGTTGCCGCATTAGCCTTATGTGTTTCTCTCCAGGCTAATATTTCTTTTGCGGTACAATTCTTAGCTCTGGTAGGCAACCAATTATCACATCCGTACATGGATTATGTAAGATGGCGCAAGTAAATGTGCCGGACAGGAATGGAGTGTCTATACGGGCTTTTGCTAATGGGTAATTTTCTATGTTACCCGAAAAGGTACGGCACTTTATGAAGACGCCCGTATAGTCTTCTGGCTTGGCCAATTCCTTCCTAAGGCCAATCAAGGTACTTCCGCTATCAATTAAACATTGACAAGGCTTGTTATTAACCATTCCATCATGGAACACTAATTTGCCTCTGGAGGCAATGGCTGCGTTGGTGTTTTCACTGGAACACGGTACTGCATGCCGTCTTCATGAAATTGATGGCATATAACATCACTCACAGCTAACATTCTCATTGTATGGTAACATTTCTCCACTCTCACTCTCATGTTCACTTTCACTCTCAGATGAAGTATCGACAAGTACAGAATTACTGGCTCTCAATCTCTGACGTCCAACACACCACGAACTATAGTGACCAAACGCCCGACAAAAGTAGCATTTGACTGCACGTCTATACGTGTTTCTTTTGTTCTCTTGCTTCTTTATCATCATCTCGAGGTGAGATGAATATCCTGGGGTTTTGTCACACATAGAAAACTGGCCATGATACAAGTGACAATATGGACATTGAGGTGGCTTTGATTTAGGTTTATCCATCATTTGAAATGATTTCTGAGGTTTACTTTTGGCAAACGCTACTATTTCGGACTCTTGTACAGATGATTTAAATATGTCCCTGTTTGAGGAAAAATATGCGGACCCCCGTTTTTCTAATTGTTCTAATGACTCGACATTAGCTTGCTGCAGAAACTTTGCAAAGGGAGTAGGTACAGTAGAGATGATTTTGTCCATTATCATCAAGTTTTTGAGTTTCTCAAAGCTTTTGTCTACCTTTGCAGCGTTTAGCCATTTGCTGAATACACTTTGTACGTTAGAAACATAGTCAATGAACGTTTCATTTAGTTTAGGTTTTAGATTAGAATACTGAATTTGGTAACCTGGGGCGTCTAGCAAAAAATGTTGCATAATGCGTTGCTTAATATAATCATAATTACTTCTAAGCTCTTGGGGAATAGATTCTATCACATTTAAGGGCTCCCCCGAGAGGTTCTTCATATAGACCATCGCCCAATGTTCTCGTGGCACTTCCTGGAATTTAAGCTGGAATTCCACATTCTCAGTCCATGCAGATATGGAGTCCCCTTGGAAGAAGGGATTTGACTAACCCTTTGTACTTGTTGAACTTATTTTCCTCTTTTACTCTTTAATTTAGTGGTGGCAATTTGTACATGAGATTCAATCTCTAACTCCTTCATTTTCACCTGCGTTTGTGCCTCAAGCTCAAGTTGTTTTGCTTTTATTTCTAACTCCTTTAATTTTGTGGCCTCAGCCAGTTCTACTTCTTTTAATTTTGTGGCCTCAGCCAATTCTGCAAGGTATTTTTGATGCTGGCGTTCCTGTGCTCGTTCATCTCTTTCAGCATTTTTAACTTCTTTAATTTTTCACTTGCCCATTGTTCTAATTTTCCCCCAGTATATCCCAGGTCTTTACCTGCTTGTATACACTCTCCTAATGTTGACATCTTTGTTACTACTTGTACAGACACTCTAAATATACAATCAAACCAGAAATAAATTATTCTGTAATATTATTAAATTTACAGCATTCAAAATTAAGATGCCAATCTAATTTATGTTTATCAAAAGTATATGTATACTTATCTGAAACCTTGTAACTTTCTTGGGCCTATAGGGAGTTGTTCTTCTCTATCTTAGGTTGAACTGGTGTTCTGAATATGTCTACTCTGCATTCTGTTACATAGAGCAGCAAAAATTAATATTTCGAAACTACAACACACACACAAGTTGATATCGCACTTAAACTAAATATGTGTTGTGATTCGCTCCGACGGGATGCTGAAATGCGAAATTAATGTATTAAATTTTGTCTGTCGTTTGTCGTGTCAAATGTCGTCGTGTCTTCACCTCTGTTCGACCTCACCTGAAACGTCCCTGTGAAATATGTTAATTTTTGTTGTTTCACACTTGTTCTACTTTTCCACACGGAATATTTCTTACTTCAGTGCTCTTATCTTCACACTTTACACAATTGTCAATCTTGCTAATATTAGTGAGCAATGATATCTTTCAAACCATTCTATTCATATTCAAACATGATTACTTTTATCTCAATAAGTTACACACGATATGTCTTAGATTCATACATTGATTCACATTCTAGCGTAGGTTCTTAAACCACTTTCTGATTCTACATTGACACAATCATGTCACCGCTTGCAAACGTTTCAAACTTGTATGCTTACACACTTGTCATGGGTTCATAAGAACTTCTGACACCACACTTGAACCGCTTGTCAACAACCTGAATTTACACAAGCATGCTGGTTCCTTCATTCACACCTCATGATTACAAACACGTCTTTGTGTGAATGGTAGACAAAGAATCATGCTTTATTCTATATATAACATAGCTCGTCTTACGAGCATACACAAATGGCACTCAACACTCAAATACATTCTCTATGTTCGCTACGTATAACTATGCCCTCTCTAAACTACACAACTGGCAAGGGTAAACACACAGGTCTTGTCGCTCTAACTGTCGGTCCCGTCTGCCTGAATTCACAGGTCTAGTCCAGCTACTCGTCCCCCGTTCTCGTGCGGTCAGCCGCACGGCGTGCTGGGTCACTTGTCACATAGTTTAGTAGTCCAGTCCTCGTAGCCTACAGCTGTACTATTGTTCAGTCTGTTTACGGGTAGTCCCCGTGATTACCGTACTCTGTCCTATCTCGGGAGTTAATCCTGTTATGTCCTAGTCTTGTCCTAGCTAAGACACGTACGTGTCCTGTCTAGGTCTGGTCCTAACACTGGTTTGGAGTTCTATCTCCTTCTACTGTCTTTATCTATCTCTTGTAAAGGTCCTTATTATGTCCTGTCTCTGTCCTTTACTTTCATCTATACCTATCCTACTTCTATCTATACCTATCCTACTTCTATCTATACCTATCCTACTTCTATCTATACCTATCCTACTTCTATCTATACCTATCCTACTTCTATCTATACCTATCCTACTTCTATCTATACCTATCCTACTTCTATCTATACCTATCCTACTTCTATCTATACCTATCCTACTTCTATCTATACCTATCCTACTTCTATCTATACCTATCCTACTTCTATCTATACCTATCCTACTTCTATCTATACCTATCCTACTTCTATCTATACCTATCCTACTTCTATCTATACCTATCCTACTTCTATCTATACCTATCCTACTTCTATCTATACCTATCCTACTTCTATCTATACCTATCCTACTTCTATCTATACCTATCCTACTTCTATCTATACCTATCCTACTTCTATCTATACCTATCCTACTTCTATCTATACCTATCCTACTTCTATCTATACCTATCCTACTTCTATCTATACCTATCCTACTTCTATCTATACCTATCCTACTTCTATCTATACCTATCCTACTTCTATCTATACCTATCCTACTTCTATCTATACCTATCCTACTTCTATCTATACCTATCCTACTTCTATCTATACCTATCCTACTTCTATCTATACCTATCCTACTTCTATCTATACCTATCCTACTTCTATCTATACCTATCCTACTTCTATCTATACCTATCCTACTTCTATCTATACCTATCCTACTTCTATCTATACCTATCCTACTTCTATCTATACCTATCCTACTTCTATCTATACCTATCCTACTTCTATCTAGACCTATCCTACTTCTATCTATACCTATCCTACTTCTATCTATACCTATCCTACTTCTATCTATACCTATCCTACTTCTATCTATACCTATCCTACTTCTATCTATACCTATCCTACTTCTATCTATACCTATCCAGCTTCTATCTATACCTATCCTACTTCTATCTATACCTATCCTACTTCTATCTATACCTATCCTACTTCTATCTATACCTATCCAGCTTCTTGACATCGACCGCGCTTAATACGTCTCATGCCACGTTCCCCAACCTGTAGCAATGGGACTATGGCATATGGAGTCTCCATGGTGAAGTGGTCGAGCCATCTGTCTCGTGCTCCGAAGGTTGTGGGTTCGATTCCGGGTAACGTATTTCGGTTCAAAAGTGCAGTTTTCTCAGAGACTCCTGGGGGTCATTGCTGGAGCTACAGAGTCTATCCTTTGTGCTACGCTTTTGGCAGGGCACCCTGCGGAAAGAGACCGAGCCATATGAGATAAAGGTGCAATGAAGTCGATCCTCTCGACTTTTAAGACTTTTTTTTCCTGTGCAGAAATTTCCCCCTATAACAATCTGTTGAAATGTTATCATTCAGTGTCTTGACTTCTGTAGAAATTTACAACCATAACAATCTGTTGAAGTGTTATCATTCAGTGTCTTGACTTCTGCAGAAATTTCCAACCATAACAATTTGTTTGAAGTGTTATCATTCAGTGTCATGCAGAAATTTCTCCCTATAACAATCTGTTGAAGTGCTATCATTCAGTGTCTTGACTTCTGCAGAAATTTCCAACCATAACAATCTGTTGAAGTGTTATCATTCAGTGTCTTGACTTCTGCAGAAATCCCCCCCCCCCCCATAATAATCTGTTGAAATGTTATCATTCAGTGTCTTGACTTCTGCAGAAATCCCCCCTCCATAACAATCTGTTGAAATGTTGTCATTCAGTGTCTTGACTTTTGTTTTTGCCGAAATGCCCCCCCCCCCCCCCCATAACAATCTGTTGAAATGTTATCATTCAGTGTCTTGACTTCTGCAGAAATTCCCCCAATAACAATCTGTTGAAGTATTATCATTCAGTGTCTTGACTTCTGCAGAAATCCTCCCCTCCCCCATAACAATCTGTTGAAGTGTTATCATTCAGTGTCTTGACTCCTGCAGAAATCCTCCCCTCCCCCATAACAATCTGTTGAAATGTTATCATTCAGAGTCTTGACTTTTGCAGAAATTCTCCCCCCCCCCCCCCCCCATAACAATCTGTTGAAATGTTATCATTCAGTGTCTTGACTTCTGCATAAATTCCCCCATAACAATCTGTTGAAGTATTATCATTCAGTGTCTTGACTTCTGCAGAAATCTCTCACTCACTCTCTCTCTCTCTCTCTCTCTCTCTCTCTCTCTCTCTCTCTCTCTCTCTCTCTCTCTCTCTCTCTCTCTCTCTCTCTCTCTCTCTCTCCCCCCCCCCAAAAAAAAAAAATAAATATCTGTTGAAATGTTATCATTCAGCGTCTTGTCCTGTTCAGAAATCTCCTTTTCCCCCCCCCCCCTCCCCCCAATAACATTTTGTTGCAATGTCTCTCTTTCTTGCCTCTGTTACTACCATGTTTACATTATCTTTCACATCTTGTGAACATTCACTGGATCTTTTCTCCTGGACACTGTGGTTGTGGTTGGAAATGAACAGGCTGACAGACTGGCTGGTGCTGCACCATTAAACGGTGATTTGATGCATGGTAAGATAGATGTGGTGAAGGCTCTCTGGAAGCATGTGAATAATGCAGAAGAACAGATAGACTGTCTTTGCCTAGAGAGATTGCGACAGGAAGTGGTGGTCAGAGGATCTGGTCGACAGTCGTCACTCAGAGGTAAAGCAAGACGGACATATAATCAGATTGTAACGGGTACCATTAACATTGGAACTCTTCCCTGGCTGTTGAAGATGAGGACTGGGTGCTTATGAGAATGCCCTGAGTGCAGTGATGTTGGTTCTGGACTCAACTCGACTCACATCTTGAATCCATCATCCTCATGCGTTTTCTCTTCTCTGCCTTGCTGGTATACCCGCTCTATAGTTATTGTTTCTAGTCTTCTCATGTCTTTTTACATGTCCAAGATATTTCATTGTCCTCATTTTTTCTTTGTCTTAATAATCAATCTTCTTCAATGTTCTTGTTGGTTAGATTTGTTTGTTCTTCTTTCCATCCAACGAATTTGTAATACTCTTCTGTCACATTTTGTTATAGGGTGCATGTTTATATGCAGCTGTTTGTGTTATTATTGGATGCATGTTTATATGCAGCTGTTTGTGTTATTATTGGGTGCATGTTTATATCCAGCTGCTTGTGTTATTATTGGATGCATGTTTATATCCAGCTGTTTGTGTTATTATTGGGTGCATGTTTATATCCAGCTGCTTGTGTTATTATTGGATGCATGTTTATATCCAGCTGCTTGTGTTATTATTGGATGCATGTTTATATCCAGCTGTTTGTGTTATTATTGGGTGCATGTTTATATGCAGCTGTTTGTGTTATTATTGGATGCATGTTTATATGCAGCTGTTTATGTTATTATTGGGTGCATGTTTATATCCAGCTGCTTGTGTTATTATTGGATGCATGTTTATATCCAGCTGTTTGTGTTATTATTGGATGCATGTTTATATCCAGCTGCTTGTGTTATTATTGGGTGCATGTTTATATCTAGCTGCTTGTGTTATTATTGGATGCATGTTTATATCCAGCTGCTTGTGTTATTATTGGGTGCATGTTTATAGAAAGCTTTTTGTGTTATTATTGGATGCATGTTTATATCCAGCTGTTTGTGTTATTATTGGATGCATGTTTATATCCAGCTGTTTGTGTTATTATTGGGTGCATGTTTATAGAAAGCTTTTTGTGTTATTATTGGGTGCATGTTTATATGCAGCTGTTTGTGTTATTATTGGATGCATGTTTATATCCAGCTGTTTGTGTTATTATTGGATGCATGTTTATATCCAGCTGTTTGTGTTATTATTGGATGCATGTTTATATCCAGCTGTTTATGGCATTATTGGGTGCATGTTTATATCTAGCTGCTTGTGTTATTATTGGGTGCATGTTTATATCCAGCTGCTTGTGTTATTATTGGATGCATGTTTATATCCAGCTGTTTGTGTTATTATTGGGTGCATGTTTATAGAAAGCTTTTTGTGTTATTATTGGGTGCATGTTTATATCCAGCTGTTTGTGTTATTATTGGGTGCATGTTTATAGAAAGCTTTTTGTGTTATTATTGGGTGCATGTTTATATGCAGCTGTTTATGTTATTATTGGATGCATGTTTATATCCAGCTGTTTGTGTTATTATTGGGTGCATGTTTATATCCAGCTGTTTATGTTATTATTGGATGCATGTTTATATCCAGCTGTTTATGTTATTATTGTGTGCATGTTTATAGAAAGCTTTTTGTGTTATTATTGGGTGCATGTTTATATCCTGTTGTTTATGTTATTATTGGGTTCTTGTTTATATCCAGCCATTTATGTTATTATTAATTGCTTGTTTATATCATGCTGTTGGTGTTATTATTGGGTGCATGTTTATATGCAGCTGTTTATGTTATTACTGGGTGCATGTTTATATCCTCCTGTTTGTGTTATTATTGGGTGCATGTTTATATCCTGTTGTTTATGTTATTATTGGGTTCTTGTTTATATCCAGCCATTTATGTTATTATTAATTGCTTGTTTATATCATGCTGTTGGTGTTATTATTGGGTGCATGTTTATATCCAGCTATTTATGTTATTACTGGGTGCATGTTTATATCCTCCTGTTTGTGTTATTATTGGGTGCATGTTTATAATAAGCTGTTTATGTTATTATTGGGTGCATGTTTATATCCAGCTGTTTATGTTATTATTTGGTGTATCTTTATGCTATTATTATATGTTTATATCCAGCTGTTTGTCATTTTATGGAAAGTCAGTGTATGTCAAGCAGCTGAGGTCAGTGTATTTGTTCACATGATTAGGTTGGGTAAAAGATAACTCGCATTGGTCACCTTGTTCTCCATTAGGGCTCATCCATATAAGCCGCAGTGCCCAGAGTTAGATGCGGACACCACATATCCAATCACCCCCACTTACATGTACAGTGGTTCAGAGTTCAATCCTTATTAAGCTAGTGGCAGCATGGCTCATAGGTTGACCTAGATTTGTGAAAATTGGTAGTGGATACATTTTAGAATTGTCTGGGTGGGAAAGCAGGGAGAAACAGAGCTGTTCTTATTCTTCCTGTCTTTTCCTAATGGAGTATAGGGTCTCAGAAAACTCAGGCCAAGCTTTTTGTAGACCTGTTCGTGATGGGTGGGACTTTGCAGCTACAATTGTATTTGTATGAGGTGGCCAGTCGCATGCCAACCTTCCTTGGTTGCCTCTTAAGTCATGCATGGCAGGTGTCAGTGTTGCTGTTCTGTGCTTCTGGTCGCACTAGTGTGACCAGTCTGTGTTACGAGGGCGAGTCAATAAGTAAGTCACACAGTTCTGTGGGATGGCGGGTAAATGTAGTGGGTGTTTTCTACAGGTGTCATTAGGTGACAGCAACATTGAACTTTATATTCCCGTTCGTCAGGTGGCACTAGGTGTCTCATGCGCATGCGCAGCGCATAAACAAAATGGCGACTGTACTTATGGAGTGCACAACCAAAGAGCAACATGCTGTTGTTCGTTTGTTTTTGTGGACAAAAGGACTGCCTGCCAAGGACATCCATAAAGAAATGCTTCCTGTTTATGCTGAAAAATGTTTGTCCCGTAAAGCGGTGCATAGCTGGGTAGAAAAATTTTATCAAGGACGCTCTAAAATTGTTGATGAAATCCGATCTGGTCGTCCTGTTGAGATTGCAACAGAAGCATCCGTGCAGCGGGTGGAGGAGATGATTAGAGGTGACAGGCGAGTAACGATAGACTCTGTAGCATCTGCAATAGGGTGCTCACATGGTTCAGCATACAGCATAATGCATGATCGATTGAAATTTAAGAAAGTGTGCTCAAGGTGGGTACCCAGACAATTGAAGGAGGAACACAAAATGAACCGATTTGGCCTGTCCTTGCATCATCTCTGTCGATACGAAGATGAAGGAGAAGACATGCTGAACAGGATTGTTACTGGGGACGAATCATGGGTGCATCACTACCAGCCCGAATCAAAGCGTGCTTCAATGCAATGGAAACATCCTTCTTCGCCTTGTGTCCAAAACTTCAAGGTTACACCATCAGCAGGGAAGGTTATGCTGACAGTGTTCTGGGACTGTCAATGAGTGCTTTTAACCAATTTCAAGAAGAAAGGTGACAATGTGAATTCTGAATCGTACTGTGAAGTTCTATCGATGCTTCATGATGCAATTCGAACTGCTGACTAGAGGAGTGTTGCTCCTTCATGACAATGCCAGACCACACACGGCTCGATCAACTCAGGAGAAAATTAACCAACTAAGGTGGGAAATTCTGGAACATCCACCTTACAGATCCCGACTTAGCCCCTAGCAATAACCATCTTTTTGGTCCACTGAAAACCCACCTTGGCAGGAGACATTTCACGAATGACGCCGAAGTTGAATGTGAAGGGAAAACGTGGTTTAAAAAACAGAGCACCCAGTTCTATGCAGCCAGTTTGGGAGGACTGATGAAACGATGGGATAAGCGCATCAATGTTGATGGAAATTATGTTGAGAAATAAAAGGACAATGTATGTATAAAAATTAACTAGTTTAAGTTGTTATCATATTTAGTTATTTTTCTACAGCCATTTGTGACTTTCTTATTGACTTCCCCTCATATTATGTCATAATCCTAATACATGTTAAGGAATAACACTTTATTTCTTCATGAAAGTATTTACTATCTCAGAATGTTGATGTCATTGTTTTGTTTCTGTTGATAGTTGAGTTGAAGATGAGGATGGAGCATGTATGGGAATGTCCTGAGTGTTGTGTTGTCAGTTCTTGACTCAACTCAACTCAACCACAATGTACAATAAGTAAATGCAACTTTGTTTCAGAACATCACTAAAGTTACCTGTTTTATTAAAGGTTAAATATAGAGAGGGTCAGCCTCATTGCACTTCATTTCAATCCTTCTGGCCCAGTCTCTCTCTCTGCATGTTGGCAAGCTGCCTGCGGGGAGCATCGCAGAAGGCACAACCTCTGTAGCTCCAGCCACAACCCCGGGGATCTCCAGAAGCATTGCACTTGTGGTCTGAACGATTCAGTCCCAACAAACCTGTGACCTTCAGAGCGGAAGGCTGACGGCTTCATCCCGTCACCATGGAGACCAACAATAGTATTCATGAAGATTGTATCCCAGTGCTGGCCGAGAAGGTCACAATAAAAACAAGTAAATGTAATCTTGTTTCAAAGTATCACTAAAGGTACATGTTTCACTGTAACCGCCTAGACTAGCATTGTACTGTGTCTGTTTATTATTTGATATGTTTTCCACATTGTTTCCCTCAAACTGTTTATTTCATTATTGCAAACTCATTTGAAAATGCTGTCTTTTATATCACGTTTTTTCTTTACTTCTTTCAAACTTTTTTGTATTAAACATGTTTATCACTGTTGGAATTTGGTTTCATTAATGGATGTTTCTTGTCAGTAAAACATCAGCTGTGTGTGAAGTGGTTCTCATGCAGAAAGTGTCCCATCAGAAACAACCATGGAGGCAATCAGAAAGTGTAGCCAGCAGAACCAGCCATGAAGGCAATCAGAAAGTGTAGCCATCAGAAACAGCCATGGAGGCAGTCAGAAAGTGTAGCCATCAGAAACAGCCATAGAAGCAAACAAGAAACTGTAGCCATCAGAAACAGCCATTGAGGCAATCAGAAAGTGTAGCCATCAGAAAAAGCCATGTAGACAATCAGAAAGTGTAGCCCATGTAGGCAATCAGAAAGTGTAGCCTTCAGAAAAAGTCATGGAGACAATCAGAAAGTTTAGCCATCAGAAACAGCCATGAAGGCAATCAGAAAGTATAGCCATCAGAAGCAGCCATGGAGGCAATCAGAAAGTGTAGCCATCAGAAACAGCCATGGAGGAATCGGAAATTGTAGCCATCAGAAACAGCCATGGAGGCAATCAGAAAGTGTAAGTCATAAGAAACAGCCATGGAGGCAATCAGAAAGTGTAGCCATCTGAAACAGCCATGGAGGCAATCAGAAAGTGTAGCCATCAGAAATAGCCATGGAGGCAATCAGAAAGTGTAGCCATCAGAAATAGCCATAGACGCAATCGGAAAGTGTAGCCATCAGAAATAGCCATGGAGGCAGTCAGAAAGTGTAGTCATCAGAAAAAGCCAAGGAGGCAATCAGAAAGTGTAGCCATCAGAAACAGCCATGGATGCAATCAGAAAGCCACCGTCGACAGCACAAGGGGATTGCCATTTTATGGATAGACCAGAACAAGTCATTATTCTGCGCTGTTATTATCAGAACAGGACACAATAGATTGCACAACCACATGTATACAAAATTCAAGATTGGTGACTCAGCCATGTGCACTTGTGGATTGGCGTCGTAGACAGCAGAGCATATACTCCAAGACTGTCCAAAATATGACATATCTAGGCAAACCTTCTGGCCTAGAGAGACGACAGTGGAAAGTAAAGTAGATGGACCACTCAGTGGACTAAACAAGACAGTGAAGTCCATACAAGAGACAGCATTCTAGATACAGACAAATTTCATACAAGAGACAAAATTGTAGATACAGACACATTTCATACAAGAGACAACATTGTACATACAGATAAATTTCCTACAAGAGAGCATTCTAGATACAGATAAATTTCCCACAAGAGACAACATTGTAGATACAAAGAAATTTAATACAAGAGATAACATTGCAGATACAGACAAATTTCATACAAGAGACAGCATTCTAGACACAGACAAATTTCATACAAGAGACAACATTGTAGATACAGACAAATTTCATACAAGAGACAACATTGTAGATACAGACAAATTTCATACAAGAGACAACATTGTAGATACAGACAAATTTCATACAAGAGGCAGCATTCTAGACACAGACAAATTTCATACAAGAGACAACTTAGTAGATACAGACAAATTTCATACAAGAGACAGCATTGTAGATACAGACACATTTCATACCAGAGACAACATTGTAGATACAAATTTCATACAAGAGACAACATTGTAGATACAGACAAATTTAATACAAGAGATAACATTGTAGATACAAGCACATTTCATACAAGAGACAACATTGTAGATACAGACAAATTTCATACAAGAGACAACATTGTAGATACAGACAAATTTCCTACAAGAGACAACACTTTAGATACAGACAAATTTCATACAAGAGACAACATTGTAGATACAGACAAATTTCATACAAGAGATAACATTGTAGATACAGACAAATTTCATACAAGAGACAACATTGTAGATACAGACACATTTTATAGAAGCGACAAGAGAGAGAGAGTGTGTGTGCGTGCGTGCGTGCGGGGAGACAAATGTTTCATTTTTCGAGGTAAACTTTGGTGTGGTGAATATATTCTGATAAAGTAAGGAAAATATGTGTCATTTTTCGATGCAGCCTTTGCGGAACGTTACTGACAACCCCAGGTTAAATTTCTAGATAATTTTACGTTCAGTAGTTTGCCATTAAATTAGGAAGAACTGGGAAGCAACAGAGATGTGGTTCCTGAGACAAATAATGCGAATTCCTTGGATTGCCAGAGTAACTAACAACTATCATTAAACTATTGTTGTAAGTAACAACTAACAACGATTGCCTGAAATCTGTGTGGCACGCATCGGAGATAACAGCCCAGAACCAGCACTAATCATAAGCCAGATGGTCCTGCCTCTGTTGCTGTCATGTGTACGTTACCTATCACATCTTGTATTGGGACGCAGAGGTGTTTCCAAGGCACCAGGGCCGGGTTATATACTGGCCAAGACCTATTGACGCGTCCCTGTCGAGCGTCCTGGGCAACAGGTCCCTTCGGGGTCCTGGCTAAAGTTAGTAGGATCGCCGATTCCTCCGAAGTCGGAGAGTGTCTGCCTGTACGGCGAGAAACCATCAGTCTGCACACCAATAAGCCAGACATGGGACAACGGATACTCACGCAAACCTCAGGTCCTGTATGACATCACACTGATGTTGGACAACAGGATGTCTTCATCCGACATACAGGACTTCGCGTTGGAGCTCAAGCCAACGAACACAAGCAAGCATATCTTGTATTCATCTACGCTGTGATCGTCCTATTAATTATCTCCTTCCTTGGTACATTTCCCTCCATCTTTTCCAGACATGCATGTCTTCATACATGCATAAATTATTTCACTTTTCTCGACTTTTATTTGTCTTAGTAACCAATTATCTTTAACATTTAGTTCTTGGTGGGTAGGTCTGTGTTTCCTCTCCCCCCATCCACCTCCAATACATTTTCAATACTCTTATTTAACATAAATTGTGTAACACATTTATATTTCTCCTAAAATACAGACTAATGAAAACATTAACACTGCAGGAAATTCTCCCCCTAGAAGGTCAAGCATTCTTTGCCCACATTGTCAAAGAACATTTCGAGTCAAAATAGGCCTTGCCGGCCATCTTAGAACTCACGGCTCCATATTTCAACCCCACTGGATGAAATGAATGGTCATCATCATTCTTGATGGACACACAACAAATTCGAGACATTTCGAAAGACTTGTGGTTTGGGGAAAAACTGTGCACAACACAGACCATTGGATGGGGATGATAAATCTAAATTTCCCAGACATGCAATAAACACAGAGGTAGATGACATATGGGAGTTACACGCTGGTTTAGACACGTCAATTAGTGATCAGGTTGCTATATTAGAAGGATTAGAATAATTATAGAATGAATGAGTAATCAACAAAAATAGAACAGGACCTTACGACAGTCTTAGTTGTGACATGCTAGAACCCCCGTATGCTCACTATAACTTTCACTTTGTTTGTTGCCTAGTATATCATCTACGCCGTTCTCCGTGGAAAAGACATTACGGACGCGATTCGTAATTCCGCTTACCTGCGTTCGAAACACATCTGCGACCGATTTGGCAGCAGACCGTGTCGCGCTGGGTTTTAACGTGTTGGCATGGGAGCCGGTTGTTCAGAAACAATGGCAAACTATCGAACGTAAACTTGCTACTGATAATAGTGTGGCGGAAGCAGAATATCAGTTAACCAAAATAAATTTGGTTGACTGGAGAAACAAAACAGAAACTCAGGCTTTTTTGAGTGAAGTAAGACAATTTAAAGATGCCTCAAGTAACAGTCCATTCTGTGAGCTCTTTGAATGTGCGATGTCTGACGTGATACTACCCAATTCAAATGCTGACGTGGAAAGAGTTTTCAGTACTATGAATTATATAAAATGTAAACTAAGAAACAGGATGAAACTTGACCTCTTAAATGCTATAAGTATAAGATTTGGCCTGATGAGAGTAGGAAAATGCTGTTCAACTTATCAGATCCCTCCTGATTGTGTATTAAAAGAAACTGGAACAGCTAAAGCATACCAGAGTCATTTTGAATCTGAAGCTTCAACTTCATCATCTAAGCTAAGTTTATCCTGTGGATCTTGTGAGACAGACATCAGTGATGAAGAATGATTCTATAGGATAAGTCACATCAATATCTATGTAATTTCTTACTTTCTCAAACTAGATGTTTACCAACACAATCTAGATATTTCTAGATGTTGTTTGGGCCGTTTCTAGATATATTTTTTTCTGTTAAAAAAAGAAGTGGCAACTATGGTCAGGCCAACAGTAGTCGGCCCCTGTCAGAGAGCGGATGTTGAATGTTGTGACCACGTACGTCTGCTGGTCTGATGTAGGAGTCGACCAGTTGGCAGCCTCTTGTTTCGTTTATTGTTGCTGTTTTCTTCTAGATGGTTTAAGAATATACGGTTGTAGCACCGCAGCGACATTCGCTCCTAATGATTGACTAAGATGGAAGCTTTGTATCATCAAACTAACAAATTGCTTCAAGAAGTAAATCCTTTTATATCTCGTATCTTCTGTCTGTCTTAATAATTTTAAATAACTTAATAAATATTAAATTATTTATTAATAAATAAATCACTGTCACGGACTACAGCTGGCATATATTGACACTATTTACAAATTGGGGTTTTACTTATGAAATTATCACATCTGGATACAGCTTGACAAGACGAATCCAACGGTATCTCAATGAAGATTGTTATTTGTACATTAATTCTAAGCGGAGTTATTAATATTTTTGGTACTTTTGCTTTCTTTCACCCCAAACAAACTTTGCGAGCTATATTTAGAGTCACCAGCTATATTTAGCGCCGACGGTGATCTCCTCTGTGTTCGGCTGGAGTGCGTGTCAGTGCGTTTCAATTGCCCCACACCACAGTGTTTCTTTGGCTGTGGCAACCGTTTCTGTGTGAGTGTCTGTCTCATCATGAGTTTTCTGGAACTGGCAGCAGCTGTCCACGACAAGCAGAGTAGCGTGGCTTTTCTGCAGCATCATGGCATCTTACATTCTGCAAGACACTGTTCTCATAATCATATGGTGCTATCGCTGACTGAGCGTCAGGACAGATGGAGATGCCGACATTCATCATGTCGGCAAGACATCCCGCTGAGACAAGGCACATGGCTGCAAGGCTCGTGTCTCCCATACAGACAGATCATTCTTTTCATATACTGCTGGTCTCAAGAGTTGACAAGCATTTCATTTTGCCAATTACAGTTGGGGATGTCGCCGAGAGCAACTGTTGACTGGAGTAATTACCTACGAGAGGTTTGTGCCCACAAACTGTTAGTCAATCCGGTAGTAATCGGAGGACCAAATACCACTGTCGAGATAGACGAGAGCCTATTTACAAGGTACAAACATAATGTCGGACGAGTGTTGCCTCAACAGTGGGTATTTGATGGCATATGTCGTGAAACAGCCGACTGCTTCATGTTCTGTGTTCCAGACAGAACAGCAGCAACGCTTCTGCCGCTGATCAGGACACACATTTGGCCTGGCACAACTGTAGTCTCCGACCTCTGGCGTGCGTACAACGGAATTGGAAGTATTCCCGAATTGACGCATCTCACAGTCAACCACTCCTACAACTTTGTGGGGACCCTACCTCCGGTGCACATACTCAATGTATCGAGCGCATGTGGAGAACGGCCAAGGAGAGAAACAAGAGGCAGAATGGAACACGCAGGCATCTACTAGAGTCCAACATGTGCGAATTCATGTGGCGCCGACAGACTAAATGCGCTGGTCTAGATGTGTTCAACACCATTCTTGCGGACATTGTTGGATTCTGGCCGCCGCATAGAATTGCGCACCACCGCCGCATAGAATTGTGCACCGAGCTACGGCGCAACACACGGAAACCCCTGGATGTTCGGCGCAACACAGGGAACCCCTGGATGTGACGTCATACCCTGGGATTCCCTTTTGTTTGGGGTGAAAGAAAGCAAAAATACCATATTTTTGTGTCGTGAAGCGGAGTTATTAATAATATTAATATTTTTGTGTCGTGATCTACCATCAGGAAGTGCACAGGGATCTGAGTAATTGAGGCGGTTCTGATTACGGTCCAATAAATTGGAAGCTGAGAAATTTTCCCTTCTATTACTGTGACTTTTTTATTTTTAAACGGACAACATAGTATCATATATCAAATCACCCCTGGATGGCAAGGCCTAACTTGACAATATATGACCTATTATTATTATTTGATACGATGTGCCATGATCTAATTAATAATTAAAAATAGCAGCAAATTGTTTATTGTTCATTAAAAGTCTGTCACATTGCTAACAAACCTTGGCAAGATGTGTATTTTATTGTGCTTTTTGGTAAAAGGAAAGTAAAGGTAACATTCCTCTTTCGATAGGATGTCGAGAAGATCAACTTCATTGCACCGGGTTTTACACCACATGGCTCAGTCTCTTTCCGCAGCAGGGTGGACTGCCGAAAGCATCACACAAAGCATGAGAGTCTCAGAGTCTTCAAGAAAATTGCTCTCGACTTTAAAGAATTTTCGATTGGATGTGCTATGACCTAATTAACAGTTAAAAATAGCTGCCCTTTTATATTAATTAAATATTAAATGTAATGTGAAATGTTCGTCGTTAGTGAAAGAACAATTCATGAAAATGTACTCACATTGTCTTAATGTACCCACTGCATTGCAACAGCTTTCTTTTGTTGATTAAATGTCATGCATTATTGTAAGTAAATAAGTTTGTAACTGCTGCATAAATTAAGCAGTCACTTTCGCTAATAATTGATTTCTACTTCTGCTCTATAATGACACTGTTCTGTATCTAAAAGTGACCAATTAATAATTAAATACTAACTTTTAAAAAAACCACAACTTATTTCACAGTATTTTATTTAAATTTAAATAACTATGTACTGCTGAGCTGCTAAGAAAGTAGTTTGCCATTGCTTTCCTTCTGGGCAGTGACTGTACTAGTCGGTGGCCATTGTCTCTACTGAAGAGATCATCTGCCTATCGCCGCAGAGTGCAGACCATAACCAACAACAATCTGTCGGCTGCTCTCACACTCCATCCACCACCTGCTTCCATGGCTTCACGTAACCCTGATTGGGGGATAAATCGGTACTCCACCTTGCCCAAGGATGTCCCATAGACTAACAGGGGAAAGGAGGTGTCTTACATCTCCTTTGATAGGGGATACCCCTACCCCGCTAACAGGTTCCATTTACAGGATAGTAAAATTGTGGAAGATGCAGGAAAAGAAACAATTAACACACTGTTAACATCCATACAATTTATCATCCCGTGGCAGTTTTGGGAAGTGTGAAAAAGATGATTGATCATCCCATGGTACCCAGGCAGTTAACATATTCTAGGCATCACATGTGATATAGGGCGGCCATATAAATAATATAAAGAGTGTTAAATTAATCATATTAAGTATTGTTACAATTTACTGTTACAAGTTTGTTTTACAACCAGGCAGCAAACCAGCCAACTTCAACTGAACTTATATGTTATTCTAGGTCCACGGAGACTTGGCACGTGTAGAAAGGGCGAAAGACCCAGAGACTGCTGATAGAGTCGAGAATGAGGTGCAGACACACATCGACCATATCATTAGCAACTGTGAGCGGCTGGACATCCTGGTGATGAAGGAACCACCGGTCCGAAGAGCCAACGCAAAGCTCCGAGTGGATCAGTTGAAATACGACTGTCAGCATTTACAGAATTCCTTACGTCAATTACAACATAAGAGGCAAGTTTTGCTGTTTGATGTTTTGATGATTTTATCTCTCTCCCATTTCTTTCATTTGGTCTCTCCCAGTTCTTTCATTTGGTCTCTCCCTAGTTCTTTCTTTTTGTCTCTCCCAGTTCTTTCATTTGGTCTCTCCCAGTTCTTTCTTTTGGTCTCTCCCAGTTCTTTCTTTTGGTCTCTCCCAGTTCTTTCTTTTTGTCTCTCCCAGTTCTTTCATTTGGTCTCTCCCAGTTCTTTCTTTTGGTCTCTCCCAGTTCTTTCATTTAGTCTCTCCCAGTTCTTTCATTTGGTCTCTCCCAGTTCTTTCATTTGGTCTCTCCCAGTTCTTTCATTTGGTCTCTCCCAGTTCTTTCATTTGGTCTCTCCCAGTTCTTTCTTTTTGTCTCTCCCAGTTCTTTCTTATGGTCTCTCCCAGTTCTTTCTTATGGTCTCTCCCAGTTCTTTCATTTGGTCTCTCCCAGTTCTTTCATTTGATCTCTCCCAGTTCTTTCATTTGGTCTCTCCCAGTTCTTTCATTTGGTCTCTCCTAGTTCTTTCTTTTTGTCTCTCCCAGTTCTTTCATTTGGTCTCTCCCAGTTCTTTCTTTTTGTCTCTCCCAGTTCTTTCTTTTTGTCTCTCCCAGTTCTTTCATTTGGTCTCTCCCAGTTCTTTCTTTTTGTCTCTCCCAGTTCTTTCTTTTTGTCTCTCCCAGTTCTTTCTTTTTGTCTCTCCCAGTTCTTTCTTTTTGTCTCTCCCAGTTCTTTCATTTGGTCTGTCCCAGTTCTTTCATTTGGTCTGTCCCAGTTCTTTCTTTTTGTCTCTCCCGGTTCTTTCTTTTTGTCTCTCCCAGTTCTTTCATTTGGTCTGTTCCAGTTCTTTCATTTGGTCTCTCCCAGTTCTTTCATTTGGCCTCTCCCAGTTCTTTCATTTGGTCTCTCCCAGTTCTTTCTTTTTGTCTCTCCCGGTTCTTTCTTTTGGTCTCTCCCAGTTCTTTCTTTTTGTCTCTCCCAGTTCTTTCTTATGGTCTCTCCCAGTTCTTTTTTTCCCCTCCCTCTACATGCCTCTCTCTGTTTTTCTTGTGTATGTATATATGTGTGAGTGTGTGCGTGCATGTAGGCTGCTGTATGTATGAATGAGGATATATATGCCATATGACTACTAGCCATATGGGATAAAACCTGGTGCAATGAAGCCGATCCTCTCGACTTTTAAGACTTTTAAAAGGATATACATGAGAGAGCATGTGTGTGTGTGTGTGTGAGAGAGAGAGAGAATGTATATGTGTGTGTGTGTGTGTGTGGATGCATGCATGTGAGCGTGCTTTGCTGTGTGTATGAATGAGGATATATGGGCGCGAGAGAAAGAGAGAGAGTATGTATGTATAAGCAACCTTTTGTTAGTGAGTTTGTGATTGTGAGTGAGTACATGCGTATGTGAGCAAGTGTGTTATTGAGTGGGTGCATAACTGTGAGAGTTAGTGTAAATGATGTAATTATCTATGTAGGTATGTATGTGTTTATGCATGTGTGCGTGTATGTGTGTCTGGCTGCCCGCCTGTCTCATAACATGGTAATATGCATTGCTTATGTTCACAACTTTCATATGACAATGTTTTTATTTTCCTTTGTAAATCTAGCATGCACAATAGATAATTGATGTACGAAAGATTAAGTGATTGGAAGGGCCAAATGTAAGACGGGCCTGCATGCCCAATATGTGGCCCTTTGAAAATAAAGTTTGTTCATTCATTCATCTCTTCTCCTGTTGCTCTATATCCCCCATTAACCAACTCACTCCAGCCTGTCCTTTCCTTAGTTATCTCATGTAGTTCTGCCCATCTGTTCCTCATATTTTGTGTTGTTGGTGGCACTCGCTCTCTTTGAACCCTTTGTGTGTATGAATGAGGATATATGGGCGAGAGAGAAAGAGAGAGAGTATGTATGTATAAGCAACCTTTTGTTAGTGAGTTTGTGATTGTGAGTGAGTACATGCGTATGTGAGCAAGTGTGTTATTGAGTGGGTGCATAACTGTGAGAGTTAGTGTAAATGATGTAATTATCTATGTAGGTATGTATGTGTTTATGCATGTGTGCGTGTATGTGTGTCTGGCTGCCCGCCTGTCTCATAACATGGTAATATGCATTGCTTATGTTCACAACTTTCATATGACAATGTTTTTATTTTCCTTTGTAAATCTAGCATGCACAATAGATAATTGATGTACGAAAGATTAAGTGATTCAGTTATCAGTTATCAGTTATCAGTTGGGGTATCTTCGTTGCACTCCGGACATGTCCATAGGTGCTCAGATCCTCCCCCCAGCATATGCATCAGCGTCCGGTGGCTAATAGTGCCAGTTCTGTGTTGGTTGACGAGGCGCTTTGTTTTCCCGATGTACTTCTCGCGTCTGGCTGTGCCGATTCTTACTCCCAGGTCTTTCATCCTGGAAAGCGATGTGGAATCACTGGCGTCAAAATCCTCTGTTCTCGCCATATCTTTAAGGGCGTTAATGACATCGGCACGATCCATGGGCTGGCCATCTACAGGGGGTGCAGAGCCAGCCAATTTATCAGCTCGTTCATTTCCCTCGACTCCCGCATGTCCCGGGACGAAGATGAAGGTGACTTTGCGGACAACAGACTTCCGCAGCGACTCAGTCCACTGTCTACGTACAGATCCAGCTTCGACCTTCTGAATCATGCTCATTGAATCACTTAGTACACACACGTTGGTATAATGCTGTGATTCCAGCCATATGAAAGCCTGTGTAACTGCCATCACCTCCATCGTCATGCTGCTCGTGGTCATAGAGTGGGCACCACTGGATTCTTGAACGGTTCGGCCCGCTGAACGGGCTGTAAATGCCCACGCACTTCTCTGCTGCTTTACAACAGATCCATCTGTATAGATGAGCACTTCGGGGCTATCTGAGTGATCATAGATGAGCGCGTTAACCTCTGCATTGACAGCGGCAGGGTTCTGCTCTCTGCACCGTCTGTCGAGTGTGATAATGCAGGAGAAGGTACACTTAAAAGCTGGAGGCACCGGCACCCATTCCTTGCCGGGGTTGATACTGGTAAGACTGCAGACCTGTCCGACGACATCTTCCGCCCGACCCATCCATGATTTGCCCCTCTTTAGCCTGTCACCCTTTTCTCTGAATACAGCGTCATGCAGAGGGTGCTGCTCATCTGCACTTATTTTTAAGTATGCACGAGCTCTCCAGATCTTGATCCTGTGTTCCATTGTCGGGAAGTCAAGGAGGTATCTCATTGCTACACAGCTGGTGTCTCTCGTGCAGCCCAAAATGATGCGCATGGCTTCGTTTTGTACCTTTTCAAGTCTTCCAATCTGTGTAGGGCTGACAGTGAGGATGGCCAGGGCATACTCGATGCGTGAAAGCACAAGTCCTTGGAACAGAAGTAATAGCAGTCTTTGCTCGATATTGGCAGTCGCCATGACTCTCATTGCTGCCAAACCTTTTCGAGCCTTCGTTATGACATAGTCGACATGATCTTTGAAGGACAGGCTACGATCAAGCCTCACGCCAAGATATGTCATTGACTGGGTTCTACTCAGAATGCTCCCATCCATTCTAACTGCCGGCAGGTCTGTTTTCACAATATGGTTGTTTAGTGAGAACCATGTAACCGTTGCCTTTGCAGGGTTGACAAGGGCATCGGCATCAGCACACCATGAGGAAATTCGATCTAGTTCGCCCTGCATATAGTTGGCAACCGCCTGTCTATCTCGACCCTGTCGATACACGAGGATGTCGTCAACGAATGATAGAGTCCTACCCCTCCCATCCAACTGTTGTTCAGTGATCGGCACCGTATACACGTTGAATAGTACTGGTGACAGTGGTGAACCCTGTGGCAATCCTGGACATATCGTTATCGGCTCAGAAGACCAACTCCCGCATCTTAGCACCACCTTCCTTTGGAGTAGAACTGCAGCTATCCATCGTACAAGGTGAGGGTGCACTTTCAGTCTGAGGAGGGTTTGCATCAAGTGCTCGAAAGATACTCTGTTATATGCGTCCTCTAAGTCTATGGCGGCCGCACATGTCTCTTCTCTGACCTGAAATCCTTCGTAAACATCTTGAGCAAAGACCGCCACATTCAGCCATGACTCTTTGTTGCGTCTGTATCCTCCAAGTGTGGGCGGGAAGCAGCCGAGCTGTTCCAAGTCCCAAGCAAGTCTGTGTGCTACAATTTTCTCCAGTAGCTTGCCAACAGTATTCTGCATCGTAATGATTCTGTAGCCGCTTATCTTGGAGTGGTCTTTGTTCGGTTTTGGCAGCGGCAGCAAGTAGCTGTGTAGCCATTCTTCTTTGACCTGACCCCTCTGGATACTGGTGTTGAATTCTCTGGCCAGTTCTTCCATGTCATCATCTGATATCACCATTAGGTCACCATATCGGATGCCGTCTGGGCCTGGGGCGGTGTTAGGTGATTTCTTGAGCATTGCACGCAATATGTCAACTGTGATTGTCCATTCTTCGTCTGTCCCGACCCCCTCGCACAACTGAGAGAGTGTTGTTGTGGTCCTATGTCTGGCGGGCTCGTCTTTCTGGTCAGTCTGTTCTATGTAGCGTGCAAGAAGGGCCTTACCTTTATCCGCATCCGACTTTTTCCATGCGAGGTCTGTGCCTTGAAAGTCTGGTATACCCCTACGTTGTGCAGCACCGTTCATGCTCTTGTGGAGGCGCCAGAATGTCGTAAGAGATTGCTCGGAGCACACCTTCCTGCAGAACTCGTCCCATTTGTCGGCCTTGGCCTGTTTGGCGCAGGATTTGAATAAAGTCGTCGTCCTAACGACCTCAGTCTTCAGGTTCGCCAACTCAACCTGTGGCATGTTAGCCTTTCTGGCCTTTTGCCAGTCTTTGACAGCCTGCCTCTTTCCCAGCCACACCTTCTCGACCTCTCCATTCCACCATGGTGGCTGCAGCCATCTTTCTTGTCTCCTACGGGAGGAAGTTAGTTTCCTTCTTCTGATCTTGCTTATGGCGTCTTGACCAGTGGTGTCGTACGGGAAGGCATTGGTCTTGTTTCTTTGACTCATGGCCCCGTCTTTCTTGATCAGGATGACACAAGGGTAGTGGTCACTATCGTGGTATCCCAGTGTGCCCCACCGGCACCTTGGTGCGATGGTGGGCGACACCAGAGCCAAGTCAATGATGCTGTCAGAGTCGCCTGGTCGAGTGGCCATTCTAGTGACCTTCCCATCATTCAGACAGATTAGGGCAGCAGATGCCAGGGCGTCCTCCAAATCTTCTCCCTGTCTATTGGTGATGCAGTTCCCCCATTGACTGCCTCTGGCATTGAAGTCCCCGCAGTAGATGATATGCCTTTCATCCATATCGAACAAACTCTGCCATTGTCGCACTCGACCTTCCCATTTCGCGCATAGACGTTAACGATTACAAGCTGCACTGGTGTCATTATTCTTAATGCCTGCACTTGCAGGGCATCGCTGTTCCAGGCGGACATATCGATCTCAGACACTAGTATGTTGTCGCGGACCAGAATGGCCTGTCCGAGGTGCCGCCTGTTAAAGAAACCCTGAAATCCCGCAACTTTGACTGTTCCGTCGGTGAGCTGTGTTTCTTGCAAGACTACAATATCGTTTCCGTAGAGTAGTTTTTCAAGAATGGGTCGGCGTTGACTAAATGATGCACAGTTCCAGTACAGTACTCGAACATTTCCGATACCCAATCTGTCACATTTTAAGCGCCTTCTGCGCGCGCCCGCCCTCTTACCACGTTGTGTCCTAGCTGGTCGTCTGGCCGTCATGTTAGGCTTAACTATCGCCACCGGGCGCCGATGATACGCCGAAAGAAGACCGGACGCGCGTGCACGAACTCCGTTGCACGGTCCGAACTCCATTTCACCACGAAAAAAGCACTTAATCCATACACATTTCAGAAAAAACACGTTCCATTTTACGGGACGAAGAAATGTCCCGCCATCTTGCTTCAAGGGAACTTACTCTTATTTCAAGAGATTAAGTGATTGGAAGGGCCAAATGTAAGACGGGCCTGCATGCCCAATATGTGGCCCTATGAAAATAAAGTTTGTTCATTCATTCATCTGTTCTCCTGTTGCTCTCTATTCCCCATTAACCAACTCACTCCAGCCTGTCCTTTCCTTCAGCTATCTCATGTAGTTCTGCCCATCTGTTCCTCATATTTTTGTTGTTGGTTGCACTCACTCGCTTTGAACCCAAGCGTAGTCCATACACACTACTTCTAGCAGCACTGGACTGAATGTTGCGTGTGGATTAGCTTTCCGTTTACCAGTTTCCATGACCATCAGATGAACCTACTCTGCCTTCAGACCCCAAGTCGAGGATGAGAAGTCAACATTTTAGTCCAACTGACTGATGTAGGAGTTGAACCCGCTACCTCGGCATCAGCATACCAGATGTTTAAGTACTAACGCTCTTATCCATTCAGCCATGCTGGCCTTTTCCCCATATTATTAATTTCTGTCTCTACTTTTCTTCATCTCATCTAAATCTCATCATGTTCCTCTTGTACCTTGCAGTGTCGAGGTGAAGTATAAACAGCGGGAGAGTGCCCGCTTATGGGCTTCATGTATCGATATTCCCATGGACTCTGTTATTCCCTGCGTCCATCGTTTACGTGGTAGGCCTCTTCCTCTGCTTCCATCTGGTCTGTACATCATTGCTTGTTGTGGTATACTGTTAGTTGGTAACCTACTTGCATGGCCAAACCATTTGACTTGCTGCCTTCTAATAAAATCTAGTGCAGCTATAACCCCCACTTTAGTCCTGATTTCTTCATTTCTGATCTTATCTCTTCTTGATACATTGAGTATTCTTCTCAGGAATCTCATTTCTGTTGTTGTGATTTTTCTTTTCTCTTTTTCTGTCATTGTCCAGGTTTGGCATTGGTAACATAGAGTTGGTAGGAAGATTGTGTTGTAAAGTGCTTTCTTAGTAGTTATTGATACATGTTTGTTCATTAGTATTGGTGCCATTTGTCCATTGAATTGGTTTGCCTTAATGCATCTATTTTCGATCTCGTCTTCTGATTTGCCATTTGATGATATTATACTTCCTAGGTACTTGAAACTCTTTACTTGTTTTAAGGGATGTTCGTTTAGGTGAAACGTTGTTGCTTTTTCTTCTTTAGTTACAGTCATTTTAGACTACTCATTGTGGTCTTGTAATCCAGCTTCTGATTTTTCTATTAGTGCTTGGTCGTCCGCAAACAGGAGTTCTCTAATGGTTAGATTTGCAGATGGTTCTTCTTCCGTGTTCTCATCATGCGGTGTTCTTGCTGTCTCTGTATGGCCGGTTTCTTTATGTATGTTGTCTATATATGTTATTAAATGCCTTTTCTTGGTCGACAAAGGCTAAGTAGAGTGTTTAATTGAATTCGATAGATTTTTCTATAAGTTGTCTAAGAGCAAAAATGGCATCTCTGCATCCTTTGTTTTTCCTAAATCCAAGTTGTGTTTTGCTTAGCTGGGGTTCTATAGTAGTTCATAATCTTTTCTCAAGAATTTTGCTAAATATTTTCCCAGTATGACTCAACAGTGTTTTGCAGTGCCTGCAAAAATATTTTGCAAAGTTCTTGAGAAAAGATTACAAACTACTACTTTTCTTCTCCATGTCTATTTTGGTCTTCCTCATTTACTCACTGTCACCACTGTCCTCAAGCTTGCCTTCTCCACATGACTCTCTCTCCTTCTCTCTATCCCGCTCATTCAGCCTGTCTTTGATCATATTATGCTCACTTCAACTCTCTCTTTGTGTCTTCCTACTTCATTACCTCTCCTTCTTATCTCTCTCTCTCTCCTCTTTCCTCCTTATTCTATTATTCCTCTCTTACCACATCTCTCTATCTTTCCACCACCACTCCCCTTCTTTGTTCCTCATTCTGTCACATTACACTTCTGCCTATTTGACCCTCTTTATTGTTATTCCTTCCCCTCCCCACCTGCCCCTCTCCTTTTTCTGTGTTAACCTTTTCTCCTGTGATTATTCTGTTTATTTTTTTTGTTGCCCATGTATCAGTTTTCTTTATTTTGATCTCGACCCTCTCCCTGATGGCATGGTGAACAGTGCATTAATTTACACATGTAAGGAAAAGGGGCTTATCAAGAAAGAGGGGCTTGCTAGCGACAAAGGTGCCAAGCCTTATCAAGGTAGAGGGACTTGATAGTCCTAGTGACCCCTGAGAACTAGGCCAACTGAAGCGTAGCTACTGGCAGGGTCTCCCATATCAGGTATGTCAATGGATAGGAGATGAGACAAATGGCTAGCTGGTCCCGGAATATTTAATTTATTTCAACATATGTAGGTTCATCAGAGAATGAGAAGAATGAGTCCCTAGAATTGTCATTTATTTATTTCAACACATGTAGGTTCATCAGAGAATGAGAAGATTATGAGAGAAAAATGAGTCTTTAGAATTGTCTGTTGTTGATTTTAAACATGTAGGTTCTACAGAGAATGAGAAGATTACAAAAGAAAGCGACTGTAGCAATGCCTGTTGTTTATTTCCACACATCTAGGTTCATGAGAGAACAAGAAGATTATGAGCGAGAATCACTACTCTCAAGACCATTCACCACAAATGAACAAGACACCGCAATCATGATAGACCCTGCCCTGCGACATCACACCAAGCTGAACGATTCCAACAAACTAATGGACAACTTGATAGGTCACGGAGGGAGCATTCTGACCAACCTCAGGGACCAGCGAATGACGCTGAAAGGTGCGCACCGGCGCCTCTTGGATTTAACAAACACTTTAGGTTTAACAAATACTGTCATGCGCCTGGTTGAAAAAAGGTCTGGCCAGGATAAGATTATCATGGTTATACTTATGTTAGCCTGTCTTATCTTCATGTACCTGGTGTGGAAGTATTTTGCATAAAAAGTTCAAATTGTATATTGAGTTTTTTTTTTTTAAATGCTAGCTAACTTTGAACTCAAGCGTAGTCCATACACACTACTTCTAGTAGCACTAGACTGAATTTTGCATGTGGATTGGCTTTCCCTACTACCAGTGTCGCCCCACTATCAAGCAAACCCACTCCGACTTCAGAGGTACTTGTAATTTACGTCCCCTAGTCAAGGATGAGAAGTCAACATTTTAGTCCAACTGACAGGTGTAGGGGTTGATCCCGCTACCTCACCATTCGCACACTGGATGTTTAAGAATGAGTGATCATATCCATTCGGCCACGCTGACCTCCCTGAGGTATTTTAATAACAGCAATCATCATCATCATGTTGCCTGTCAGAGCTTTCAAAATGTCTGTCTTTCATAAGTCTGGTGTCTGTGTCGCTGTCAGGTGTACATGACCTCTCACATCTTGAAACCATCTACTGTGTGGTCCTCCTCTTCTCTGCCTCCATGTCATAATTATCATCATGTGCCATGCCAATAGACGTGGACGGTCATAGTTCACCATCTCACACAACCACCAGAGTCTCGAATCAGTTCTGTGTTCTTGTCCCGACCATGCCATGCTGCCAAACCATCAAGGTATTTATCCCTCTGTCTTCTCATCAAGCTTGCTAGTTGTCACTAAATTTTCAAGTCCATTTCTCCTCATAACATGTCCAAAGAATCTTGACTGTCTACTGTCTAATTTCTGCAATCAATCTCCAATTTTCATGTAATAATAATACAAGAAAAGGGATGCTACCCAAATGTTCATTTAACTGGTGTTAATTTGAGGCAAGTAAATAAACTGACTGGTGTTAATTTGAGGCTAAGTAAATAAATAAATATCGGCTTCATGGCTAAAGGCTTGCGAACGCGGTTCGTGAGCCGGGTACCAGGCATTCGAAGCTCAGCTGCGACCAATTTGTGCAGCAGACCATGTCGCGTTGTATTATAACGTGCTGGTATGGGAGCCGGTCGTTCAGAAAGCAATGGCAAACTACTAAACGTAACACTTGCCTAGTACATCAACAGCAGCTGAAAAATGTTGGTGTTGACTGCAACGTCGCGTAAGGTATACGCAACAACAACAACAACAAAATAATAATAAATAAACTGAAATATTTAGTTTGTTGATAACATCAGGTTTAATTAGAAAACAGCAAGTGAAATGGTTCGGCCACATAACTAGGCTATTAACTTACAGTATACCACAACAAGCAATGATGTACAAACCAAATGGAACCAGAAGAAGAGGCTGACCATGTAAACGATGGACAGAGAGAATAACAGGGGGAATCATGATATGTGAAGTCCATAAATGTGCACTCTCCCGCTGTTTATGCTTCACCTCGACACCGCAAGGTGCAAGAGGAACAAGATGAGATAACATCAGGAGTAGGACATAGCACAGAAATAAGGAATATAATAGGATAATTGTAAACCTTATTTGAAAAACACAAATTAACATCTTATACAATAAGTCCTTGTAAATATTCTACTGGCACCTTGCCATCTTGACAGACGATAGTTTGTTATTTTGGCACTCAGGGCACTCCCATAAGCACTCAGCCCTCATCTTCAACAGCCAGTGAAGAGTTCCAATACTAATGGTGCCCATTGCAATCTGATTATATGTCCATCTTGCTTTACCTCTGAGTGACGACTGTCAATCAGAACCTCTGATCACCCCCTGCAGCCACATGCTCTCTATACCATGATAGGCTATCTGTTCTTCTGCATTATTCACATCCTCCCAGAGAGTCTTCACCACATTTGCCTTATCATGCATCAAATCACCAATTGGACTTAAATGTTAACTCAATCCCTGGCTTGGGGACATACATTACAAGTACCTCAGAAGTCGGAGTGGGTTCGCCTGATGGCGGTGGACACTGGTAATCAGGAAAGCTACACCTAGCAGTAGTAACTAGGACTTCGCTTGAGTTCAAAGCTAGTGAGCCCCCCAAAAAAAGAATAGTAACATTGTAACGGACCATGCATGTCAATATTGACACATGTCAAGTAACATTGTAACCGGCCATGCATGTCAATATTGACACATGTCAAGTAACATTGTAACCTACCATGCATGTCAATATTGACACATGTCAAGTAACATTGTAACCGACCATGCATGTCAATATTGACACATGTCAAGTAACATTGTAACCAACCATGCATGTCAATATTGACACATGTCAAGTAAGTAACATTGTAACCGACCATGCATGTCAATATTGACACATTTCAAGAAAATGGCATGGTTATTGTAATTTCACTTTAAGGTTTTTATTTGAAGCCTCCTCACATTAAGGATATGGGTGTGATATGTGATTGCATTAAGGAAATGGGTTTAATATGTGGTTGCATTAAGGAAATGGGTTTAATATGTGATTGTATTAATGACATGGATGTAATATGTGATTGTATTAAGGATATGGGTTTAACATATGAATCTATTAAGGAAATGGGTTTAACATGTGAATCTATTAAGGAAATGGGTTTAACGTGTGAATGTATTAAGAAAGTGAGTTAAGTATGTGTTTAGGTTGATGTTTAATGTGTGATTGCCTCAAGGTGATGGATTTAGTGTATGTTTCGGATTATTAAGATTGTAGGTTGAATATGTGACTATGTTAAGAATATGGGTTTAATTTTTGATTGTATCAACGATATTGGTTTAATAAACGCAGATTTTATATTAACACGTGATAAGGATTAATTGATTATTTAGAATTGATGTCGTAAGACCTAGGTGACACATTGATTGGTTATCTAGAATTGATGTTATAAGACTCAGGTGGCAGCCATAAGTACTCAATATCTACCAGTAAATGTTGGAGTATAGGTCAGCCCATTTATAAATGGTGTTTGCCTGTCAAGAATGATGGTGAACATTCATTTCACCCAGTGGGGTTGAAAGTTTTGATCCGTGAGTTCTAAGATGGCTGGCAAGGTCTATTTTGGCTTGAAATGTTTTTTGACAATGTGGGCAAAGAATGCTTGATGTTCCAGGAGGAGAATCTCTTGCAGTGTTTTTTTTTTGGTGTCCAGCCTTTTTAACAGTTGCAGTTTGAGTAAATGTTGGCCTGGCCTTTCCTCAGAGCAGCATTATCGAGTCATGGTTTAATAATCAAGTGAGCCACAACCTCCTGTTAAATTAATTATGCAACCCCTTTTATAACAGCCATGCACCCCACAACCCAGTTTGTAATAGCCATGTAATGATTCTCTTTATAGCAATACAACCCACACTCACTGGCAAAGGGGTTACAGTTCATAATCTCGCATATCGCGCTCAAAACACAGTCGTGGGCCTTACGTTGGTGTTTTTTTTAAATGAAATTGTATGGGTGCCGGTCGTTCAGAAATCAATGGCAAACTACTGAATGTAAACTTGCCCAGGAATCACGAACAGTCAAAAAATGCTGGGGTTGACTGCAACGTCCTGTAAAGGATATGCAAAGGATCAAATGTTTACAATGCAACCATCCTGGAGTAGCAGAAAACAGCACCTGTGTCATCAACGGGGCATACTGTGTCTCCACCATTGTCGGAGAGAAAGAGAAGTGTAAATATGTTGTTGTCATTAGTAACAAAGATGTCATTTGAGTCACTCACAGATGCATGGAGGACTGATGCGTTCTGTATTATTTCAGCAATGCCATGAAACATGAGGTGAATGTCAGGTATTGCAGAGACCAGGATTTGTGTCATCATCATCATCATCATCATCATCATCATCATCATCAGCATCATCATCTTCCACTTCTGCCGTCAAGCGTCGTGGGGAGGAATAATTTGTGCTCCAGCACCTAATGGGTGGCACTGGGTACTGTCATTCCGTGTGATTGTACATTGTCTGTGTTGTCGTCAATCCATTTTCTTCTTGGGCATCCTCCTGGTCTCATCGAAGATGATCTTTGATGTGGGGCCAGTGATGGTAGTTGATGGTGTTGCATTCTAACGACATGGCCAAACCACTTGATCTTCTGTCTTTCAATAAATGTGGCACAAGATGTTGATCCAACTGTCTGTCTGATAACAGTATTTCTTACTCGGTCTCGGATTGTTAAGTTGGCAACTCTCCTTAGGCATCTTATCTCACAGGTGTTTATGGCAGTGTAAACAACATTCGCTTCAATTTGGATATATAATTATATGTTTTGTGTGTATTTCTTAAAATCAATCTGTTCAAATAAGGATAAATTTATGACAGGTCCAGCAAACCGGTAGGGAATTTATTTGTTCAAATACTATTGCTCGAGAATTATGGAGGAAATTGAAAGAAAAGCGCAACTCTATCAGTGTTCATGCCGGAAACACACTGAACAAGCGACCAACAACAGCTAAATTACGAAGAAGAGAGGATATATTCGCAACTTGAAATGTTACTGGTCTAAGAAATAAGGAACCAGCTCTCGTAGAGTTTATGAAAATTTAAGGATTTGTGTAACATTGAGATACCAGAGTTAGCCCCTTGGCTGCCCCAGCTGATAAGAGGCACACAGACTCTGGCGATAGCATGGCCAAAACGGTTATCATTATCGCTGTCATCACTATTCTAATTGTCACCATCATCGCCAACACCCTCATCTATGTTAAGAAGCAGTTCAGGCCTTATGCACCACCTCCGGACCAGAACATAGTCACCAGCCCTTTGATTGGCTCCCGGCCCTCGTCTCTGAAAGAACTCTACGACTGGTCACAGTCTGGTTCTGGCTCAGGTTTGCCCCTGTTGGTTCAGCGAACAATATCAAGGCAGATAAGACTGTGAGATAATCAGCAAGGGGCGGTACGAAGTCTGGCAAGGCGAGAACATAGCGGTCAAGATATTTCCCTCCCCCAAGGAGAGGTCGTGGTTAAGGGAGGCGGAGATTTATCAGAATGTTGTATTGATTCATGAGAATATCGGGGGGTTTATTGCTGCCGATAATAAAGACAACGTGACCTGGATGCAGCTGTTGTTGATCACTGACTTTCTTGAGAATGGATATTGATTGATTGATTGATTGATTTATGAACCAACATCACAGCATTCGGGGCATTCCCATAAGCACTCCGTCCCCATCCTTAGCAGCCAGCGAAGAGTTCCAACACCAATAGTACCAATCTGATTATATGTCCGTCTCACCTTTCCTCTAAGCGTCGAGCGTCAGCCAGATCCCCTCGTCACTCCTCGCTGTCTCATTCTTGCAAGACCATGATGATCCATTTGCTCCTCTGAGGTGTACACGTGCTCCCACAAGGCCGCAACCACGTCTGCCTTGTCATACATCAGTACTCCACCAAGTTTTGCAGAGCCAGCCAATCTGTCCGCCTGTTCATTCTCCAGCACACCGGCATGCCCCGGAGAAAAAATCCAGGCGATGCTTGCTACCTGTGACCTCCGAAGCGAAGCAAGCCACTCTGCCCGAAGCTTGCCTGTCCTCAACTTCCTCAGCATGCTTTCTGAGTCAGTTACAATCACCATGTGCATGTGTATCGTATTCTCCATCCAGCAAAAAGCTGCACTGACTGCCTCCACCTCCATTCTTAAGGTAGATGTTGTGGTATCATATGCCAGGCTCTCCTGCACCAAACGTCGACCATTAGCTTTTGCTAAGAACCTCCAGGCACCTCCTACCTCTCAACACCGACCCATCTGTGTAGATAATCACATCACCCGACGAGCATTATCCTGAATTAGTTGCTGGATTTCCACTTCCGTGGCCCCTGCTGGCCACTCCCTGTGCTCCCGGCTCAAATGTGATTATAACTCTGCACAAGTACTCCTCTCCTCACCTAATGTCCAAGAGGCACAACTGTCTGATCGTATCATCTGCCCGAGCCATCCATGATTTCCCTCTTATCAGTCACTGACCCTTAACTACGTCCAGCGCCTCATGCAACCGGTAATCTGTGTCAGAAGCTACTCTGAGGCATGCCTTCGCCTGCATCACCTTGAGCCTACCATCAACAGTCAGCAGACCAAGGATGTAATGCATAACACCACTGGGGTATCTCTGGTGCATCCCAGAATGACCCGCATAGCTTCGTGCTGTATGCGCTCTAATGTCACCAGCTGACTCTTTGAGACAGTGAGCAGTCCTAGTCCATAAGGAACAGATATTTACTTGATTACCTCAACAGACACACGGTCACTGCCTCCAGCATGATATGGCTGGCTCATACGGCCACTTGCGGGATGGCTCACCTATATATAGAGATGTTTGGGACCCAGAATAAAAAAACAAACAAATTCTTGTCAAGAGTAATGAGTATGACACCTGCTGTATAGGTGGTCTGTGTCTGGCTGTCCACCACAACTCCAAGACTGACAGTAGATATTGCACTCAGCAACTAAGTGGGCACTAAGCCGGCTCCATGGCCGAGGGGTTAGCAGCTTTCTCCGTTAACCCCGAATACTCTCGTCACGTGACGCGACGAGAATTAGTAGTGGTTCGAATCGCAAAAGTGACTTACGAGAGTATGGAGCCGGCCGCTCAGAAAGTCGTGGCGTGCTGATGAGCGTAATCTAGCCTAGGAATCAACATACAGCTGAAAGATGCTGGTGTTGACCGCAATATCCTGAAACAGGATGGAAACGCGGGGGGGGGGGGGGGGGGGGGGGGGAAAAAAGAAAAAAAAACTAAGTGGGTACAAAGAGGTACTCAGCAACTTGCGGGATGGCTCACCTATATATAGAGATGTTTGGGACCCAGAATAAAAAAAACAAACAAATTCTTGTCAAGAGTAATGAGTATGACACCTGCTGTATAGGTGGTCTGTGTCTGGCTGTCCACCACAACTCCAAGACTGACAGTAAATATTGCACTCAGCACCTATGTGGGTACAAAGAGGTACATGGCTCCCGAATGTCTGGACGAGACCATCAACACAACACTTTGAGTCGTTCAAGCACTGAGGAGATAGCTAGCAGCGGATCCCCCGAGTTATTGATTGGATCCTTGCAGACTTGACAGAGGATAGTTTGTAAAATGGAGTTATACCTCTCCATAACACAAAACCTGAATTTAGAGACCATGTGTTGCCTATGTAGTATGATCCCTCTCTCAGCCTGCCTAGTTTACTCCAGAGGAAAGGTAACACCAATACAGTGTTATAAACTTATGGTAAAAGCTAGCCGTATGTTCTTTGTTCCTGGCGATGTACCATATTGGCAAGTAAAGTCCCAGATAAAATGGTCCCAAGGAAATGCCTTGGAAGTGCATTAGCCAGCGGGATTCTGAGCACCTTACACATTACTGTGAATCTTGGACAATGGGTAAACAAAAGAAACATCACTGGAAGCTTTGGAAATATTCATTTATAGAGGAATGCTGAAAATTCCTTGGACAGGCAAAATGAGTACTCTGGAAGTTTCGAGGGAGGCAAGATGCAGACAACTTACCATAACCATCACAGAGCCAGTTATTATGTTTTGGTCACAATAAATCAATCAGGTATCATCTTCACAATAAATCAATCAGGTATCGTCTTCACAATAAATCAATCAGGTATCATCTTCACAATAAATCAATCAGGTATCGTCTTCACAATAAATCAATCAGGTATCGTCTTCACAATAAATCAATCAGGTATCATCTTCACAATAAATCAATCAGGTATCATCTTCACAATAAATCAATCAGGTATCATCTTCACAATAAATCAATCAGGTATCGTCTTCACAATAAATCAATCAGGTATCATCTTCACAATAAATCAATCAGGTATCGTCTTCACAATAAATCAATCAGGTATCATCTTCACAATAAATCAATCAGGTATCGTCTTCACAATAAATCAATCAGGTATCGTCTTCACAATAAATCAATCAGGTATCGTCTTCACAATGAAGGTTGGGTCTCAAATACTGTCTGTCTCTCACCTTGATTGTACATTCTTTCAGACTGCTGTTTGTCCATCTCTTGATGTTATCTGTCCACTTGTGCCACTGTCTTCCTCTTGTTCTCTTTCTTTCAAACCTTACCCTCCAGTATGGCTTTTAAAAGAGTGTTATGTCTTTCAATGTGGTCAAAATATTTCACTTGCCTATTTTTTTATTTCATTCATCAACTCTTGTCATTCCCAGTGTTTCTAGAAACTCTGTGTATAATTTGTTTTTGTTTCCATGAAATACAACATAGTCTTCTATATATCCACATCTCCAGGGCCTCACTCTATTCAACTTTCTAGTTGCTTGTTCATTGTCCCGGCTTCCCCGCCATACATTAGTGTTGAATATACATAGCATTTGACAATTTAATTTGTTTATGCATTGTTAATCTCTCTAGATGTTAATACTGATTTTATGCTTTTGAAAGCATTTTTGGCCATTCATATTCTCTGGTCACATTATGAGAGGATAGATACTGGAGCATGTTGTGACAGCTGGACAGATTTGTGGAAAGAAAGTTAGAGGAAGACACTGAGAGAAAATGCTTGGCAGTTTTGTGTTTTGGATTGTGTTAATGTACTCTGGTGATTGTGTGAGGTGATGATGATGACTCATATGATTGCCATAAGTGTGTGTAAATATTAAATGTTTGCATATCCTTTACAGGACATCGCTGTCAACATCAGCATCTTTCAGCTGATTGTTGATTTCTTGGCAAGATTACGCTCAGAAGTTTGCCACTGCTTTCTGAGCGGCCGGCTCGCATACCCCGTAAGTTACCGATGCGATTCGAACCATTGCTGATTCTCACCGTCGTCACGTTACTTACGAGAGTATATGAGATTACGGAGAAAAGTCGCTAACCTCTAGGCCAGGAAGCCGGCATAAGTATGTGTGCTTCTAATATAATTGCCATAAGTATGTGTGTTTCTCATAATATTGACATAAGTGTATGTTTCTGACATGATTGCTATAAGTATGTGTGTCTCTCAAAATATTGATTAAGTATGTTTCTGATATGATTGCTATATGTATGTGTGTCTTTTATAATATTGAAATAAGTATAAGTTTCTGATATGATTGCCATATGTATGTGTGGTTCTCATCTGGTCAGTGGCGGACCGGCCACAGTGTCACCGTGCAGGATGGCAACCGGACCTGATGGCAACCGGACCTGATGGCAACCGGACCTGATGGGCCCCCTAATGAAGCATACCCCTTTAACCAGAAGAAGAAGTTGTATATCTTCTACAGGACATTGCAGTCAACCCCATAATTTGTTGGCTGTTTGTGATATCTTGGCACTTTAACGTTCAGTAGTTAACCAGGAGACAGTTTGTTAAAAATGTCAATGACCTTTCAGTCCTGACAACCAATATTTGTAAACCAAATCTGAACTACGTATTGTTCACGTAAAGGTGTCAGTTGCTCATGTCAGTTCTGTAAGGATGTGTTTCTCTTGTGATTGATGCCAGGAAAAAGGTCTCCCTTATGACAACTGTATTGATATGAGTATCTCAAATGGTTGCCATCGGGCAGTCTTAAATGTATAGTTGTATAAAATCCATGCATTTAACATGTCACAGAATGAGCTCAACAACAACTTTGTTTCCCTTTACCTGAGTAAACTGGAAGGTATAAGATTGTTCTGTGCCTTGATTCTTCTTCTTGCAATGTTGCAGACACAATGTCTTTGTTTTTTGTTGTGTTATGTTGTTCACTGTTTTAACTTGTTTCATTGTTTCAGCTTGTTCATTGTTTCATCTTGTTCATTGTTTCAACTTGTTCATTCTTTTAACTTGTTTATTGTTTCATCTTGTTCATTGTTTCATCTTGTTCATTGTTCCAACATCTTCATTGTCTTAACAGGTTCATTGTTTTAGCAGGTTTGTCATTTCAGCTTGTTCATTGTTTTAACTTGTTCATTAGTTCAGATTGTTCATTGTTTTCATTTGTTTATTGTTTCAGCCTGTTCATCTCCCACACAAATTTTAGTTAAAATTTTTTTTTTAGATTTGTAGTTTTTCAGTTTGAGTAATAGAAAGACAGAAGTCTTGGTAATATCAAAGAAACAGATTGTACCTACGTGTGTTTTGAACTTGAGCGTAATCCACACTAGACTGATTTTTTGCATGCTGACTAGCCTTCCCTGTTACAGTGTCCCTCGCTATCAGGCAAACCCACTGCAGCTTCAGAGGTGCTTGTAATTTATGTCCAGTCAAGGACAAGAAAAAATTTGAGTCCAACTGACTGGTGTAAGGGTTGAACCCGCTACCTCGACATCCGCTTAAAGAGCAAACACTCGTATCCATTCAGCCATGCTGGCCTCTATTATCAACTGAGATGACAACTGGTTAATGATAATTTTGTAAAGCCCATTTCACTTCAAAACTGGACATTAGATACCCACAACAATAACACTTACATGACAGTCCAATTTCTTTGGGCATGTCACGAGAAGAGGGAAGCTGGAGTATGTCTTCACAATAGGTAGGCTGGACGGGAAGAGTGGCGAGGGAGACCAAGAGAGAAGATGCTGGACATTTTGACATTGTGGCATGGGGAAATGTCAGTTTCAGAAATGATTGGAAACATGAGATAAAGAAGGCTATGGACATAATCACCAACGCCACATGGCATGGACAATAAGAAGAAGAAAAATAATGATATGTAACAGTTAGAATTGTTACTGTGCAAAAACAATTGTCGAGGATCATAATTAGCAAATGCTGTTTTAATGAAAGCAAACAATCATATCTGCTTGTGACATCTGAGTGTTATATCTGCTTGTGACATCTGGTTGTTAAATCAGCTTGTCATATATCCAGCTTCTTGAATGTCCCACACAGGCCTTGCATGTCGGCGTCCCCACTCCGGCTGACGGATGTGCCGCTGTTGACATTCATCTTCACGAAGCCAAACTTGTTGTCTTCTTCAAACTGGGCGTCTGAGGCCAGCAGGTCGTCTATGAACTCCTGAATACACAAACGGGTCGAGGGAATACAAATAGAATGTAAATGGGAACGGACAGAGAATGTAACAGGGAAGACACAGAATGTAAATGGGAACAGATAGAGAATGTAAAAGGGAAGACAGAATGTAAATGGGAACATACAGAGAATGTAAATTGGAATACACAGAGTAAATGGGAACAGACAGAGTATGTAAATGGGAATAAACAGGGGATGTAAATGAGAAGACAGAGAATGTAAATGGGAATAAACAGAGACTGTACATTTGGAAGACACAGAATGTAAATGGGAATACACGGGATGTAAATGAGAAGACACAGAGAATGTAAAAGTTAAAAGTAAGGGAATACATAGAGAATGTAATTGCATGAACAATTTTAATCACATAAAGCACACAAATCTGTACTGTTAAGTATTCAGTGCGTGTTGTGGGCAGTATGTGGTGGCATTGGAACTCTTCGCTGGCTGTTGAAGATGACGACGAATGGGAATGGCGATAATGTTGTGATATCGGTTCTTGTCTAAACTTTGTTATGTAGTTAGTCCCCTTATACCCACTTCTCTCCCCTTGTTTTCTGTCAGTTTCACCAAACACACGTGAATGTTTTTATTGTGTAGCCTCGATGGTTTGCCCAGTAAGGCGGCCTGGTGTGCCTTGCCAGCCGAGAAGACTTGATCATTCGGGGCCACATGGAATGACGGATGTCAATTACGGCGATCGGGCAAATTGTGAGCTATAACCTACGATGGGTAACGTTGTGATATTCTAGTGTGAGAATTTTGTTGTGTCTACTGTGTGCCGCGTGGTCTAGTGGTTACACACCCGCGTCACACGCCAGTGATCTGGGGTTTATTTCTGGGTCCGTTCAAGGATATGCACTACTGACGAGCTCAAAACGAGAGCGAAACTCGAGTCTAGTGCTTCCACATTGACGTGGACAAGGCCTTCAGTTCGTATCGGAATACGATCAGCGTTGCCAGTTGTGCTCAATCTTTAAATTCTGAATGTCCGTTTATGACCCTTGAAACTAACCTTACAACTGTGTAAAGGTAGTTTGCCTCCAAGATCTGTAGGCAGAAACTCTGGCGAGATGGAGTCATGCAGCTTATCAACTTTGTCTCCATTCAATGCGATCTGCGGGAATAATGAAAAAATACATTTTTAAAAATCCTGTTTGAAACAGCAGGCCACTACAGACACAACAAGGAAAACTTACATATGTCGTTTTATGACCCCCATAAAAAACAAGCCATGTGACACGGAAGGAAATATATTTCACCACATCTACATCCTTAGTCATCTGTCTCGGACAGCAGACGTAGCAGACATGGATAAATGCAGCCAGTAATTAATGGCTAGACTGCTGACATTGAGATTAACAGCCAACCAAGATCTTGGTTCAGATTTAGGAGTGTTATTACATCATCATCACCACCATCATCATCATGAAGTGCCATGCCGGATGGCGCAGGCTTTCAAGACTCTGATAGATCTCGGTCTTTGGTTTTCTGGATCAACTCCGCTGTTGATATTCCTCCATGTCATCGCCTCAACCCACCCAGCATCATTTCTCTTGGTCTGCCTCGCTTCCCCTCGATCTTTCCAGTTGTCACCATGTTCTCCAATGCCTCTCTTCTCATCACACGACCAAAGAAAGCGCTTTGTCTCATTCTCACTGTTGTATACAGTGTTCTAGTTTCACTAGCCTCTTTCAGGCAGTCGTTGTTAGTTACTCTGGCAGTCTAAGGAATTCACAACATTCTTTACGTTATACAGGAGACTACTGTATGTTTTTTTCTTCTTCTTCTACAGCTTCATATGTAAACCGCATTCTGTGGCTCAAGGGGAAATGAGACGAGCAGTTTCACAGTTCCCTGTAGAAGAGAAAGGAAACTGGTTGAACTGCGTTACAGCTGTACACACGCAATGACTGAATCAGTTGTCAATCAATCAGTTACCGTCTCCACAATAAAGGTTGGATGCAATGGATCTCCAACACCGTCTGTCTCTCGCCTTGATTGTAGGCCTACATTCTGTCAGATTGATGTTCGTCCATCTTTTGATGCTTATCTCCCCACTTGTATCGCTGTCTACCCCTTGCTCGCTTGCCCTCAACCTTGCCCTCCAGTACGGTTTTATAAGAATAATAGTGTTATGTCTTTTAACATGACCGAAATATGTCACTCGCCTCTTTTTTATTTCTTTCATCAACTCTCTTTTCATTCCCAGTTTTTCTAGAACCTCTGCATTTGATTGCTATTGTTTCCATGAAATATGAAACATTCTTCCGTATATCTACATCTGCAGTGTCCCTATTCGACTTTCTAATTGCCTGTTCACTTTCCAGGTTTTTGCGCCATATAGTAATGGTGATTATACATAAATTTAACAGTTCTAATTTTTAATGCGTTGTTAGCCTCTTCAGATGTTAATACTGATTTCACGATGTTGAAAACAGTTGTGATGATAAAACTCAAATACACTGTAATTGGGCAGCTATTGGATAACACCAGGGTTATGTATCAAACAGTGGATGTGCATTAAGAATTGGGAACTAGTCCCAAATTACAGCAGACAGATTTTACCACCACTTTTGTTCACCATCCATATGGATATGGTTACTAAAGAAGCAAATCCATAACCGGAGAGTTTAAATGAGCTGCTTTTGGCAGACGATCAGAGTTTACTACATACGAACAATGCGGATCCCCAGCACCATATACATTGTCTTGACAAATGTTGTCAGAATTTCGAAATGAAGATTAACATCGAAAACACATAATTTATGACAGTTCGAAGAGCGCCAGTGCAATACAAGGAAAATATACATGACCTTCATAAACTAATTCAGGGTCAAACAAAGTAGGTTTGGACTAAATATGGTACACAACCAAATGACAAAGTATTATAATACAAATTTTCGATCACTGATCATTAAACAGGTTATGGTCGTCACTAGGAACGAAATACCACAATGTAATATACAAGTAAATGGGAATATTCTTCAACAAGTGAATCGGTACAATTATCTCGGAACAGTCATAACAATTAACATCTGATGGGAGATGCCTTGAAGAGATTAGAACATGAATCGCCATGGCGAAAGTAGCCTTTAGCAAGATGAAAAACATTCTGACCAATAAAAAGATGTCAATTGAAACGAGAAAAAGAGTGTTGATGGGATACATAGAGCCTGTTCTTTTGTATGGATGTGAAACTTGGACAATGAGCAGTCAAGCTGAAAAACATCTGATGGCTGCAGAAATGTGGTTTCTGAGGAAAATGCAAAGAATACCACGGACAGACAGAAAAACCAATGACCAAGTACTACAGGAGACAAATGAAAATCGTAAACTGATTAGAGAAATTAGACGCAGGCAGTCAACATTTTTTGGACATGTTATGAGAAGAAATGGATTGGAGAACTTAGTGACAACTGGCAAGATCGAAGGGAACAGACCAAGAGGAAGACCGAGAGGAAAATACCTGGATGGCTTGGCCACATGGCATGGTCGAGACAGGAACACTGAGCTGATCCACGACTCTGGATCGAGTGAAATGGCGAGTCATTACCGCCCACGCTTTCCGGCATGGCCCATGATTGATTGATTGAGCATTAAAATTGCGGAAGATACCACGAAACAAAACAAATAACACGATGTTTATGAGGCGCGATATATTATCCTTCAGCACTGTATAAGTTAAAACAAGTCTGAGAGTACAAGTATCTGCGTAGTGTGTTGGGAGGATGGAAGACTAGATCTAGAAACGAGAATACAGAAGCAACATCAACTATCAAATATCATCTTATACAACAACATTCAAATACAAAACAATGCATGGAAAATAAAGCTGATATATGTTTTATTTGATCCACCGCAGTGTTGCCAATAATAAACATGGACAGTCCCAACAGAAACACATCATCATCATCCAGTGCCTTGCCGGCTGGCTTTGTCGATCATCCCTGTCCACAAATTGCGATCTCCGATGGCATGGATCAATTCGTGAGATGACTCCCTCCCGTGCCATGACACAAAGCTGTCAAGAATCTTTTCCCGCTGTCTTCCTTCATATCTTTTTCCGCAAATCTTTCCGGTTGTCACATATTCCAGTTTTTGTCTTCTCATAGCGTGGCCAAAAACGATGACTGCCTCTTTCTGAAGTTTGTGATCAGTCTTTGTGATTTCTGTTAGTTACATGTCCTTTACAGGACGTAACAGTCAACCCCAGCATTTTTGGCTGCTTGTGATTCCTGTACAAGTTTACGTTCAGTAGTTTGCCATTGCTTTCTGAACGACCGGCACCCATACCATTTCATAAAAAGCCAACACGGCTGCTTTTCGAACGCCGGCAAAATCTCCCGATTGCTCAGTTTGGTTGACCAATTAATTTTCAGCATTCTTCTATAAAACCACATCTCCAAGGCTTCCAGGAATGTTTTCGCCTGTTTACTAATTGTCCAGGATTCGCAGCCGTATTCTAAAATAGAGACACATAGGCGTAAAATCGCATTACGCGTCATGAGATACATAAGAAACGCAGATGAAAATTAAGAAGAGATGGAGAGACAAATGAGAAACTAAGAACAAGTGTAGGAATAACACCTATTACTGACTTTATATAACATCAGAGAATTAAATAGCTCAGACACTTAGCTAGAATGGAACAAGATCAACCAGCGGCTAAAGCGTTCTACGTGAGAACATCGAGATACAAGGGGAAAGAACGACACGGGAAGAGTTGGCTGGATGGAGTAAAAAAGTCAGTGAAGAAATTAAATATGACATTACATTAACACAAATGCCTTGGTCCATATTAGGTCATGGAATAGTCATGCCATAACCCAAATTAGACTATGTCAGAGGTTATGGCAGTGTTCAGTAAATGGACATCTAGAACGTGAAAACTGAATACCTTTCACACAGCGTTATGTTGTTTGTCCATCAAGAATGATGATGACCATTCATTTCATCCAGTGGGGTTGAAAGTATGGAGCCGTGAGTTCTAAGATGGCTGATAAGGCCTATTTTAGCTCGAAATGTTCTTTGACAATGTGGACAGAGAATGCTTGACGTTTCTGGAGGAGGATTTTCTGCAGTGGTTTTTCTGTTCTGTCTTTTCTTCACAGCTCCTTGCAGTCCTGGTTGCCTCACAAGTTACTGCACCCTTGCGTAATGATGCACGCCACGAATTTCGGTCTCTGGCTGCAGTCTCTCAGGTGTCATGATGAATTCCAAAAGCATTCAGTGAGATTTTCAGAGTGTCTTTAAAGCGTTTCCTCTGGCCGTCTTGGGAGCGTTTACCACAACGCAACTCGCCGTAAAAAATTCGTTTAGGGAGCCTGTGATCTGGCATGCGAGTCAAGTGACCAGCCCAGCGAATCTGATTCTTCACACAGCGTAGAAACGCTGGGACTCGCTTCGCGGTTGGCACGAGGTGGATCCTAAAAGATTAGTCGGCGTTGAGCCATGGTCCGGTATGGACATGGTCAGATGTGTGCAGAGAGCGATGGCTAACGAATACGCCGCTCTTTTAGATTTAGATCGTTTAGATTTGTGTTGAATTCGTTAGATGCAATTGAATTGTTGAATACTTGCAAGTGTAACTGTATTATGTAATGTTCTTAGAAGAATATAAATTGTGGAAACCGTCGCTGGAGTCGTGTTATGCATTCTGTTCGCCATTGTTCGAGTGAAGATAGAATCGAAAGGTATTAACTAATGATAACCAACTACAAGGGTTGAGCCAGAAGAAGTTATGTGCTCAACCGAAAGAAGAAATAATAATATATATTCCATACATAAAGTTCACGGAGTCAGAGGTGAAAGAAACAAATGGGAAGATGCAGCCAGCGCTCAGATGATATATGTGATATAAGTACAAACTGACGGACATGAGAAGATTTGTTGTAATATCAAGAATAATTTTGTATTAAATGGAATTAGCCGTAAAAGCGCCATCTGCTCTGTGACAACACGCAACAAGACGAAAGAAGGACAGCAAGTTACATCTACATCCTCTCTGTGACCTCTTCCCGACACAAGCAAGAGGAAAAAAGTGGGAGGTCGGTATAACAGAATAGACAAGAGCGCACGCACTGAAACTTCCGGTGTGCTGATGCAGAGGTAGCGGGTTCAACCCCTACATCGGTCAGGTGGACTAAAATGTTAACTTCTCATCCCTGTCTTGGGGACGTAAATTACAAGTACGTTTGAAGTCGAAGTGGGTATGCCTGATGGCGAGGGACACTGCTAATAGGAAAAGCTAATCCACATGCAAAAATTAGTCTAGTGCGCTCGAAGTGCTTGAATTCAAAGCGAGTAAACGCAGAAGAAGAAAAATGACAAATGTAGAAGGGAAATGACATGACGATACTATTGAAAACAATTAGAAATTGTCAAACTGGCAATCTTGTATATGTTTCGTTTCGTCCTAGTCTTATATATATATTTTTTAATATGAATCCAATGTTAGTTTCCTTGCTTGGGGGATGAACGTTACAGTTAACTTACCCTTTCCAAAAGCTTGGATTTCAAGAATGGTTTAAAGATGGCTAAAACAACGTCAAAAAATCCCGGCTCATGCACGAAGTCTATTTTCTTTAGTCTCATTGGAAGAGAATCCTGAAACAGACAGGGTCAGAACGTTGGGTTTGTTTTCAAGGGTGTATTTGCGTCCGAAGTTAACACATCAGTTGGTATATAGCTTTTCGAATAGTACGATATGAAATGCAGTATTTCTTTCTTTTTTTTTGGGGGGGGGGGGGGGGTGAGAGGGTGGCAGGTGTGGGAGGTGACAGGTGTGGGAGGGTGGCAGGTTTGGAAGGGTGGCAGGTGTGGGAGGGTGACAGTTGTGGGAGGGTGACAGGTATGCTTGCTTGCTTGTGTTCGCCGGCTGTGAACTCCATCGTGAAGTCCTGTATGTCGGATGAAGAAATCCGGTTGACAACATCAGTGTGATGTCATACAAGACCTGAGGTTTGCGTGAGTATCCGTTGTCCCATGTCTGACTTATTGGTGTGCAGACTGATGGTTCCTCGCCATGCAGGCAGACACTCTCCGACTTCGGAGGAATCAACGATCCTACTGACTTCATCCAGGACCCCGAAGGGACCTGTTGCCCAGGACGCTCGGCGAGGACCTGGTGCCTTGGAAACACCTCTGCGTCCCGGTGACAGGTATGGGAGGTGACAGGTGTGAGAGGATGGCAGGTTTAGAAGGGTGGCAGGTGTGTGTGTGTGTGTGTGTGTGGGGGGGTGACAGGTATGGGAGGTGACAGGTGTGGGAGGGTGGCAGGTGTGGGAGGGTGGCAGGTGTGGGAGGGTGACAGGTGTGCAAGGGTGGCAGGTGTAAGAGGGTGGCAGGTGTAAGAGGGTGGCAGGTGTGGGAGGGTGGCAGGTGTAGGAGGGTGGCAGGTGTAGGAGGGTGGCAGGTGTGGGAGGGTGGCAGGTGTAGGAGGGTGGCAGGTGTGGGAGGGTGACAGGTGTGGGAGGGTGACAGGTGTGGGAGGGTGGCAGCTGTGGGAGGGTGACAAGTATCGAAGAGTGGCAGGTGTGGGAGGTGACAGATGTGGGAGGTTGGCAGGTGTGGGAGGTAACAGATGTGGGAGGGTGGCAAGTGTGGGAGATGACAGGTGTGGGAGGTGTAACAGTCCCAATTTTCTCTTCAGTGATTGCGAAATTGTCGATGTCTTGCAGGGCCGGATTTAGACTTAATAAGGCCCTAAGCTATTTGAAATATGGGGCCCTTTATAAGTCCAGATATTCTATGTCAGTGACAAATATGATTTTCGGATACCTAGAGGGTTAAACTGAAATACAATTAAGAAGTATATTGATAGTGAAATAATAAATCTTTAACTGAAAATCATTTTTATTCATAACAAACTTAAAAATGCAAGCTCTGGTAAAAAGAAACAAAAGTTCTTTTAAAAGGCACAATTTACAAAGGCTTATTATCTAATCTCTTGAAACATGTTATAAGAATTAAGGAATTATATTAAACTAAAATATTTTCTTTCTTGCCTTTGCCAGAGCAAAGTTACTGATGACATCATCAAATGATAAACTGCTTAGTTTGTCGCTTCCTATGCACATGAGACTGAGGGAACATAATTTATCTTGAGTCATTGTTGTTCTAAATTCATTTTTTATCCTCTTCAGCTGAGAAAAAGATCTTTCTCCAGAGCAATTTGCAACCATCATACTAAGAAACAATCTCAAAATTGCTTCTATATTAGGGAATGCTGATTGGACACGATCGTTAAATATTACCCTATACAGATCCTGATGTGTCAGACTATCTTGTTCCGCTGAACTATGGGCTTGACTATGTCTAACATATTGATGAAAATGCTTGACTTCTCGTACAAGATTCATGTCCACATCTTCAGGATATGTTTGGCATAAAGCACTAACTCCTTCATGAATATCTTCTTCTGTAGCTTCTAGTTTTGTTAAGAATGAAAACTTTTTTGCAGCATCATTGTATACTGAGGCCCTCTGTGCCAGACTTGACTCTAATGCATCCATCACAGGTATAAATGTTTTGATTCTGAACTTGTCTCTTGGCTCAAGGTTCTCTAAAGCATCATCTTCATCATCATTGATATGCCTTCTTCTATATCTTCTTTTCATGTAATCAACATCAGGCAATTTTTTCTTTGCTTCTTCTTCAAAATGATCGAAAAGATCCCTGGAACCTTTAACAACATCCGAAAGTAAAGCATACAATTTCCTACATACATCTAGACTAATTTGGGGGTCTTGCAGTGATTGACTAGTCTTGTGAAATTCATCTAGCAAGTAACTCCACAAACATAACAATACCATAAATTCAAACTCCTCTATTTTATTCAAAATGTTTATGGCTTGATTTCTTGTTTCGCCTTTCTCTGTAGTATCAATATGCAGCTGATGCAATGCAGAAATTATTCCATCATAACTATCAAGTATTGCACTTGTGGCCATTGAATGTGCTTCCCATCTAGTCTTTGACAAAGACTTTGGAACTTTTGAATCATCTTTGAAGAATGACAACAGTGCTGCCCATCTATGTGTAGATGATGAAAAGAAATTATATATTTCTTGAACAATTCCAAAAAAGTTTACTGCCTCTAAACAACATTCTACTGCTGCTCTACCAACAAGATTCAGGGAATGACCAGCACATGGAATATACATAGCATACTTGTTAATCTTCAATATTATTTCTTGCATACCCTTGTATTTGCCAGACATATTGGCAGCATTATCATATGACTGGTCTCGACACTTACTAAAATCTATTTTGCACTCTTTTGTAAGGTAGTTGTGCACCATCTTAGCCATACTTTCCCCTGTGTGGCTACCCATCTCTAGGAAAGTTAGAAAACGTTCAATAGGGAGCCCATCATCTGGTGAAACATACCTCACAATAACAGTGAGCTGATCAATATGGGACCGGTCTGGAGTGGAATCTACAGATAAACTGAAGTACCCTGCAGTTCTTAAATCATCCAAGATTGAGTCTCTTACTTTATGTGCCATAATTTGGATAAATTCATCACATATTGTTTTAGAAAGATAAGATGTGACACCTGATCCTTTATTCCCAAATTTTTGTATATGGCTTGCTAGAAAAGGATCAAATTTTGCTATAAGTTCGAGTAATCCAAGGAAATTGCCATTGTGAGGAGAACCAAATGTTTCCTGATCTCCTCTGAAAGGTAAACCACGCTCTGCCATAGTAATTATGGCTGCCACAACTCGTTCAAGAACATTTTTCCAGTACTGCCGTTTATTATTTATCTGTTCTGCTAGCTGGCAGTCAATTGTTGAGCCACGTTTTCTTGTAAGATATGTTACCGAAGCTGTTCTATGGTCTACAGAGTTTTCATGACTTTGAACTAAATAGGTGTTGCGCCAATCACAAAATCCATCGGATGATAATGGTGTAGAAGAATTTGAAAATAGTTTACACACGAAACAGTATACACGACCAGTTGCTGGCGAATATACTAACCATTCTCTGTAATATTTTTCACCATTAGCCCGTTTGGGATAGAACAAGCTTTTCGAGCAATATCTGTCTTGGTTTGCAAAAAGCTTCTTTGATTTTTCAAATGAACCATTTGAGTGCTGACATTCTGACGGACCTTTTTCTACCCAGTATAAAATCTCATCTTTACTTAAATCACCCCATACTCCAACATCATTCTGTTTGTTTTTTGATGCTGAATCTTCTGTGCTTGTACTACTCTCTGGTTTATTAATCTTAATATTTGTTGCTTCATTCGTTGAAGTAGATTCTATACAACTAGATGTACCAGGCTCTGTATCAGGAATAGGGTGAATATCATGTGACTGACTCACTGTGGTAGAGGCTTTTGGTTCATCAGGCTCCTTATCTATCTTTGTTAAGAAACTATCTAATTTTGTTATCTAGCTAAGCTCTTCTTCAGCTCTCTGCTTCTTTTTCCTCTTTTGAGCTCCACTTTTATAACTTCTGGTTAACATCTTGCAAACTGTGGGCAGACAAATCAACAATGGTTCCGCCACGTCACATGAATAAAAATTATTAAATCAACAACACAAATTATCTGTAGAAATTATTTGATAATTTGTATATTATGATTCTACATCTCCAGTGTTTCAATAAAAACAGACACTAGTGTGATATTATATGCTGGAATGCCGCCATTGTGAATTTTCTCGATTGTAAAGATGTAACCAGGTGGTCTCACAAAATATTTTTTTCCCCACACCTCTGCATAAAAAGTCTTGCTAGAACCTCTATAGTTGTGTGCAAAAATGGACACAGCATTCATAAATGCACAATAAAGTATAATTCTCTTGATAAGACATTTATCAATACAAATAAAACTGTGAACCAGTCAATTAAATTTCAGCAATGGACGATGGACAAGTTTGAAAACTGTCTTGACTTTCATCAATTGTAAGTCATGTAGCAAGATGAACAATAAATACAATAAATATAAAGCAACAAAATAAATATGTAATAGAATTTAAACGTATATTGATATTTTGTTTAACTTGATGATTGTAAATCTTCTTGTTTATTAAAATCAATCAAATATGCCGCGATTCCGACATTATGAATTTAATAAGAGTACACACCACGACCGTTCTCACAAAACATTTTTATTCTATGTCTTCTGCATAACGAATATTGTTGAAACTCAACATTTATATGTAAAATTGGATGCGCAGTGCGCAGTTCAAAAATGCAGGTTAAATTAGCTTACCTTTGGGCACGGCCAAATTATCATAACAGAATATTACAACGTCACCCATCGTAGGCTATAGCTCAAGATTGCCCAATCGCCGCGACTGACGTCCGTCAATCGATGTGGACCCGAACGATCAGAACTTCTCACTGGCAAGGAACACCAGGCCTCCTAAAATCCAGTGAGCAATAATCAAATTGATTTATTTGGCCGTGTCCAACGTGTGCCGCGTGTTTTACACACCCGCTTCACACGCCAGTGATCCGGGGCTTGTTTCCGGATCCGGTCAGGGATATGCACTACTGACGAGCTCAAACAAGAGCGAAATTCGAGTATAGTGCTTCCATATTGACGTGGATAGACCTTAGGTTCATACCAGAATACGATCAGCGTTGACACTGGTGGGTTGTGCTCAATATTTAAATTTCAAATCCCGAAACAACCAAATAGATGCTGTTCGAAATGGAGGAGCGGGAGTGTATATAGAATACCAAAATAACACTAGAGACACGGCCAGAATTCCAACAGGAAAGTAATGCCATAATTATGATGCTGAAATTGAGGCAATCAAGATAGCCACAGAGAAATTACAAAATACCAGCCATGGTACACAACCTGTGGTGATATTGACAGATGCAAAATCCGTAATAGAGGCGCTCCTGTCTGGGAAATTGCCAGTTCTGAGGACACTACTTTCTGAACTTAGCAGTCATCGTAAGATCACCATACAGTGGATACCATCCCACTGTGGAATCCCCGGAAACGACAGAGCTGATCGATTGGCTAAGGAAGGAGCACAAGAAGAACAACCAGATGTGCCTATTACATACCACCAAAAGAAAAGAATGATCAAATCAGTCAGAAGGCCACCAAACCTTACTCAAGACGACTACCACGTTATGGACAGACCAGAACAGGTCATTCTTCTGCGCCTCAGAACAGGACACAATAGATTACGCAACCACATGTATACAAAATTCAAGATTGGTGACTTAGCCATGTGCACATGTGGTTTGGCGTCGCAGACAGCAGAGCACATACTCCAGGATTGCCCAAACTACAACATATCCAGGCGAACCTTCTGGCCTAGAGAGACAACAGTGGAAGATAAACTCTATGGACCGCTGAATGAACTAAAAAAGACTGTTAGATTCATACAAGAGACAACATTGCAGTTATAGACATAATTTAGGCGAACGAAAGAAGAAGAAGAAGTTACTTTGTGCTTCAACAAAGGCATACTAGCTATAACCCATGGCGGGACCAGTGTGGAGTTATACCTCTCCATAGCACATAGTCTGGGCTGAATTTAGAGACCATGTGTTGCCCATACAGCATGATCACTCTCTCGGCCTGCCTAGTTTGCTCCAGAGGAAAGGTGACACCAATACATCTGGAACAAGACCAGCTGCATAAAACTAAATAAAACATAAACAAGTCCAGGTCAGGTCTGCAAGGTGTGGAATGCGCCTGGCCCTGCAGCCAGCAGGGTTAGGATCGGCTAGCCTCTCCCAGGAGGTGGTGAAGAGCTAAAATTAGGAGCCTGCCGATGACTCGCAGACTACACAAGTCAACACCCACCTCCACGTGGTGCAGACCGGGCAACCATGACCGCGAGGTCATAGGCTAGTGGGACTATGGCTCGCCATCGGGGATGGACTCCCTGTGGTCAGATTAGTGTCCTAAATCTGCGACTGGCCTAGCAAGCCGGCAGGGGATCTTCATACTGCTCGTAGAAAAACTAAGAAGTATAAACGGACTGACCCAAACGGATATTGACCCGGCAATTTTAATGGACTACGAGATATATCAGCGACTCAAAAAAATAGGCACAATGAACGTCTGTGGTTTCAATAGTATAGAAGAAGAGCTTATAGAAACAATGGATGAGAGGAAAGTTGGACTGATGGTTATTAGAAAGCAGCAAGTCAAATGGTTTGGCCATTCAAGTAGGTTACCAGTCAACAGCATACCACAACAAGCAATGATGCACAGACCAGATGGAAACAGAGGAAGAGGCCCACCACGTAAACGTTGGACGGAGGAAATAGCAGAGTCCATGGGAATATCGATATATGAAGCCCATAATCGGGCACTCTCACTAAGTTTATACTTCACCTCGACACCGCAACGTACAAGAGGAACATGATGAGATGAGATGAGATGAGAAGTCCAGGTCAATTAAAAATAAAAAAATAAAAAGTCTAGGTCAATTAAACATAACAAATAAAATGTCCAGGTCAATAAAAAAATAAATAAAAAATAAAAATGCCAGGTAAATTAGACAAAAAAAGTCCTGGTCGATTAAAAAAAAAAAAAAATCGAAAACGCATGGTCAGTTAAAAATAAAAACCAATGTCAATTAAAAATAAATATAAAAAGTCTAGGACTCTAGGTCAATTAAAAGTAAAGTCCAAGTCAATTGAAAATAAAACGTCCTTGTCAATAAGAAAAGAAAAAAGTCCAGGTAATTAAAAATACACATAAAAAGTCTTGATCAATAAAAAAAAATAAAAAATAAAAAGTCCAGGTTAATTAAACATAAAAGATAAAAAATAAAATGTCCAGGTTAATAAAACATAAAAAGTCCAGATCAATTGAAAATTAAAAAAAATAAAAAGTCCAGGTAAATTAAAAATTAAAAAAAACAAAAACAAACATAAATAAAATGTCCAGGTCAGTTAAAAATATAAAGTCCAAGTAAATTAAAAATAAAAGTCTAGGTCAATTAATAATAAAAAAATAAAAAGTCCAGGTCAATTTAAAAAATAAATAAATAAATAAATAAATAAATGAGTCCAGGACCTTATTTAAAAAAAAAAAAAATCAAGATTAGTTTAAAAAAAAAATTCAAGATCAGTTAAAAAAACAAAAAAAACTCCTACATACGAATTTGAACCCATGACCTTGCAATGAACATGACGTGATCGCCTCTATACGGCAGCTGACTGACCTGAATGGTGCTGACAAAAAACCTGCCCATGGTGGGCGTGAACTGGGCCGCGTGCTTGAGGCTGTAGGCTGCCAAGTTGGAGATCAGGCGCACTCCACAGACTTGGGTGTCCTCGTCCTGGCAGATGGGACACAGGAAATATCAGCGTCTAGACAGACAGGCAGGCGAACAGACAGACGGGCGGACATTTAAATAGACAGGCTGACAGACAGACAGACGGAGAGGCTGACAGGCAGATAGGCGGACATACAGATAAGAAACGAGAAACAAAAGTAAAATATAAATAGAACTGTTATGTGCAGTTACTGAGAGTACAAACAAGAAACGCGAAACATTCGAGAGTTGCTTTAAAAAAAAAGAAGAGTTAAATATTACTAGAAATGTTGGGTACAGTTACTGAGAGTAAGAACAAAAAACGCGAAACATTCGAGAGTAAAATATTACTAGAAATATTGGGTACAGTTACTGAGAGAAAGAACAAGAAACGAGGAACACACAAGAGTAAAGCATAACTAGAACAGTTACGTACAGTTAATTACTCACAGCCGGAAGGAAAGATACCAAATCTGTCAAGATCAAGAAGAACAAGAACAGGTTCAATGTGCGATGCATCAGATACATGTACACACTTGTGCTTCAGGACAGAGACAAGACAGACAGGACAGAGACAAGGCAGAGTCGGGACAGAGACAAGGCAGAGTCGGAAGATAAGAGACAAGAGAGAGAAGCCTAGAGACTTATTGCCACCTGGCAATGTGGGTCTGGCAGTCAAAGAAATTCGGTGACATTTATAAATGAAGATATCATGACACCCCCCCCCCCCCAAAAAAAAAAAAAAAAAATTAAAAAATACTGAAAGTAACAATCAAAAACGAGAAACAAAGAAGAGTCAAATGTAACTAGAACAGTTAGGTACGGTTAAGTGATACTTACTTCTGAAATCTTTTTGTAAAGTAAATAATTGGCTTTCATCACATCCATTTGACTGACTCGATCAGGATCCCAGTTGTCTGATCAAAATATCATCACAATGGTTGAGTCTAAAACATTTGCTCGTTTCTTTTGTTATACACAGCGGGGTGTTAGCTTGAAAAAACTAAGGTCAAACAAGTAGCAGTCTTGTAATTACGCATAGTACAAGTACATAACAAGATAAATCCCCTCTTGTTTTAATAAACTGAAAATAAAGAGGTATTGCTGGATGTAACTGGTGAATGCAACACTGGAATCGGTCAAATTATGGTCAACATTTGTTGCATGTGTATCCAAAATATTAGACAATCAACGTCAACAACGACGTGTGCGACGACACCGGGGAGAGGAAGAAGACAGAGGTGAAGGAAAAGAATAAGAGGAAGAAGACGACGGAGGAGAAGAAGAAGAAGAAGAAGAAGAAGAAGAAGAAGAAGAAGAAGAAGAAGAAGAAGAAGAAGAAGAAGAAGAAGAAGAAGAAGAAGAAGAAGAAGAAGAAGAAGAATGTAACATAATATATTGTATCCAGCAAGAAACATACTGAAAAACCAAGAAATACAGGTACAAATGTTGTCTCTATGTTAGGGGGCTATTGAAGTGAACGCGCCTATGTTTTCCAAAACTAACAATTCTCCACCTTGCCCATTTCCCCTTTGGGAAACTTGTCAGTGCTGGAATTGTAAACAACTATAATTAGAATCCGCATAAAAGGTCACAATGTTAGCGGCGAACCACTCCTGTTTTCTAACTATAAAATAAGTGCCACGGCGACGTTTGAAGTTTGTCATCATCATCATCATCATCATCATCATCTTCCACTTCTGCCGTCAAGCGTCGTGGGGAGGAATAATTTGCGTTCCAGCGCCCGGTGGACGGCACTGGATAGTGTCATTCCGTGTGGTTGTACAATGTCTCTGATGTCGTCAATCCATTTTCTTCTTGGACGTCCTCGTGGTCTCGTCGCAGATGATCTTTGATGTAAGGCCAGTGATGGTAGTTGCTGATGTTGCATTCTAACAACATGGCCAAACCACTTGATCTTCTGTCTTTCAATAAATGTGGCACAAGGTGTTGATCCCACAGTCTGTCTGATAGTAACATTTCTTACTCGGTCTCGGATTGTTAAGTTGGCAGCTCTCCTCAGGCATCTCATTTTGCAGGTGTTGATTTTGCGAAGGTGTAATTTGGATAAAGTCCAGGTTTGAGATTGGTAGCATAGGGTTGGTGTGAATATGCTGTTTATTATCTGTCGTTTTGCGGACATGGGTATATTTGGATGTTTCAGTAAGGGTGATAGTTGATATGTAAGTGCACTAGCTTTTTGACATCTGATTTCAATTTCTCTGTCCAATCTGCCATCTTCTGTGATCATACTTCCAAGGTATTTGAATTCTTTAACTTGTTTCAGAGTTGTGTTATTTATCTGTATACTTAGTGGGCCTGGCGATCTGCTAACTTGCATTACTTCGGTTTTGGCTGTGTTTATACTCATATTGTATCTGCTGCAGGTTGAACTCAGATTAGTAATATGAGTTTGTAGTCTGCCCTCGTCGTTGTAAAACAGGCACTGATCATCTGCAAATAGAAGTTCATTTATTCCCTGTGGGTCAGTTGTTTCATCTGGAGTAAAGAGTTCTAAATTTTCTGAATCTGTTCTGTCGAGACTTGCTTCTTTGGAGATTCTGTCCATGTAGATATTAATAGCAGGGGAGAGAGCACACATCCCTGCCTCACTCCTGTATTGACTGTGAACATATCTGATATACCTTCCTGTGTTCTTACTGCACTTTGGCTCGAGTGGTACATGGCTATGATGTTTTCTAGCAGTTGCCCTTCTATCCCATAGTCTTCAAGGATGGTCCATAATTTGTATCTGTCTACTCTATCAAAAGCCTTTTCCTGATCTACAAACACAATATTCTGCTGGTCACTATATTCAATAGTTTTTTCACAAATTTGTCTAAGTGTAAATAATGCATCAGTGCAACTTTTACCTTTCCGAAAACCGAATTGTGCTTTGCTTAACTGTTGTTCAACTATTGGTCTAGCTCTTTGTTCCAAAAAGCGGTTGAAAATACACTTCGCCGGCACTGCTGAGAGTAACATCATGTGGCGACCACCTGCTGTTTTGATCATTGGGGAGATGGCAGGTTGGAGACGATCTCATTGTAGATTGTTTATGCACACAGTGTCCCGGATAATTTAACTCCTACACCAAGGATGGGACGAACAGATAACATTACCCCTTCCACCCCCAATTTCAGACCTGTCAACAACCCCTACCCATACTAGAGTGACGTCGTGTTTGCGCGGAGATTGACGCTTGTCATTGAAAGCGGCAAAGGTACTACCTATTAATATAATTTATGTTAATAAGGGAGTCCTGGGGATGTTTCTGTCTGTCTGTCTGTCTGTCTGTCTGTCTTTTTTCTTTCTTTCTTTCTTTCTTTCTTTCTTTCTTTCTGTACCATCAACTATATCGGCTTCTTTGGCTTTAGAATAGTGAACGCAGGTGCACAATTTCGACAAACTGGATTCGAAGGCAGCCGCGAACGTTTAAGAGCAGATCGCATTGCGTTGAATTTCACAATAATGTGACAGGCGGTCGTATAGAAAGCACTATCCATCTATAAAGTAATATTGCCTTGAAAATCATACCCAGAAAATAAAAGTGAAGACAGGCATGCCTCGGGCAGAATCCATCCATCCACCCATCATGTGCCATGCCGATAAGCGTGGGCGGTCATATTTTGTCATCTCACTCGTTCACCAGAGTCGTGGATCAGCTCCGTATTCCTGTCTCGACCATGCCACGTGGCCAAGCCATCCAGGTATTTACTTCTCGGTCTTCCCCTTGGTCTCTTCCCCCCGACCTCGCCAGTCGTCACCAAGCAATGTCAGGCTTCAATTCAGCATTCAGAAAAAGAAAAGAATTTGTTGAATATTTCTCCACATGGCGTTCTGGAGTGATGGGAAACTAGTAGGCAGACAGATTGGCTGGATCTGCACCACTCGGTGGGGTATTGATGCATGATAAGGCAGATGTGGTCGTGACCCTTTGGTATCGTGCATATAGTACAGAAGAGCAGATATATAGATCACCATGTTTTGAAGAGAATGGTGCTGCAGGCAGTGCCCATAGGTTCTGGCCGACACTCATGTCTCAGAGGAAAGGGCAGACGGACACAAAATCAGACTGCCACTGGTACCATTAGCATTAGGGCTCTTCGCTGGTTGTTGAAAATGGGGATGGAGCTCGTGTGGTGCTGTGATGTCGATTCTTAACTCAACTCAAAACAGCTTGGGTTGATTGTGACATCATCTGAAGGTCATCTAACTAACTAGACCCAACTTATCCACACCACTTCACCATAAATCGTGACTCCCGCCAACTCACCTGGTCTGAAAATGACGATCCTACATCCATCTTTGTCCCGCTGTTTGAGGACCTCAAATACACCGTTGTCATAGACATGCCGCACACGGGACGGCTTTAGATCACTGAAAATGTCCGGAAACTGTAATCGAATGTCGTAATAGTGTTTGATCAGTTGGAAGGTTCTTTCCTGGTCAAACTTACGAGCTTTAAGAAACGTAGGAGAAACTTGACATCGGTTCGTGGCTGGAGACCTGGGGACAAATTTCCCATGATTAGTTTTGACATCGGTTCGTGGCTGGAGACCTGGGGACAAATTTCCCGTGATTAGTTTTAACATCGGTTCGTGGCTGGAGACCTGGGGACACGATTTCATGTGATTAGTTCTGCATGGGATGTTTGTGTTTCTCTGTTAAATAATTTTAATATGTCACATATCCTTTGCAGGTTAATTTTACTTTTAGTAGTTTGTAATTACTTTCTGAATGAGAAGTCAAGTCTTATAGTCCAATTTAATGTCCGTGTAGGGATTGAACACCCTACCTCACCATCAGCGCAATGAAACAATAAATATGAATTTCCACGACGTCAGGTCCAATACGTTGGACAGGGGGGGGGGGGGGGGGGGGGAAACATCCGTTAAGTCCTTGGGGAGTTTTAGCTTCCGGCTACGGTTTTGCTTACACATGTTTCTCATTTTGAATTTGCAATACATGGTTCCGTCGGTCAGTTACTGAGCTGAGTGCTTGGTGGAGACTGTCAACTGTGGATTTCATGTGGAATGCTGTTTCATCCGTCCACGGTGGTTTGTGTTGTAAACTGCATGTTCAGAAAAAATGGTTAGTTAGTTAGTTAGTTAGTTAGTTAGTTAGTTGGTTAGTTAGTCAGTCAGTCAGTCAGTCAGTCAGTCAGTCAGTCAGTCAGTCAGTCTTTCAGGCAGGCAGGCAGGCAGGCAGTCAGTCAGTCGAGGTTCCAACTTTACGGCAACGGGTCGTCCCCATTATGCTCCATTCCCGTGCCAGCGAATATCACCACAAAATGCTCCCCACTATACAATGTGAAAAGTGGAATAGACGGGAGTCTCGGCAATCCAACAGCCCGCACAGGTACACCGTGCATATTGCCGCCGTCGGAATGTCAACACAAAATTCATCTACGAATACCACAGTTCATCGTCGATGGACTCCGCAGTCAACAGAAAGACCTCATTGACCCAGGTTTTTTCACATGGCTCGGTCTTTTAACACAGAGCGACCCGCCGAAAGTGTCGCAAAAGCACGAACTCCGCTGTTTCAGTGCCGACTCCCAGGAGTCTCCCAAAAACTGCACTCGTGAACCGAAAGGGCAAAACAGTCAAATCAGCAACCGTCGGTAGCCATTGTTCACTGCACAAGACAGATGTAAAAGCATTCCACGCGAATTTCACAGCTCACAATGTTGCCCACGCACTCACTCAGTAGCAAGGCGACGGAACCATGTACTACCAGTCCAACATGAGGAAAATGCGATTGCAAACCGTAGCCACAAGCATAAACACGCCACAGGCCTTAACGGCTCAACGCCTAACCGCCATGCTGGCGACCGGAAGTCTCAGAAAAATGGCGTGTCCGGTAACTGAAGTAGCTGGTTTGCCTTATGCAAAATTGCATGTGCAGCTGCTTGTTTTTCTATTGCCTGCTGTCTCTATCGAATGTGAACTGTAATTCTAGTTGCGGAATGTTATATGGGACAATGAGGAGCCTTTTGTGTGATATCGGCTGGCTCAGGCACGGAGCATTATGGGGTGACCTGTTGCCGTGATGTTGGAATCGCGACTAACGGTTAAGTTGTGAATTTATTTATTAATTGTCTTAGTGGCCTCACAGTGTTCCTCGATTGATATTTCTGGAATTCTCAAGCGCACGTCATTCAACTGATTACACAATTTGTGTTGGTGTGGAAACAAAAAATCACTGCAATATTTCGTGACTACCAAATATTCGGTTCGTAAAGATGATGAAGAACTTTTACTTTATAATGATAGTTGTAATTTACAATGATACATGGGCATATCTGCTCTTTTTGAGATTGCACTCTTTAAATACATATACAAGCCGCTGCATCTAGTTCACTGGACTGATGTTTGCGTGTGGATTAACTTTTCTTGTTACTAGTGTTCCTCGCCATCTGGTGAACCCACTCTAAATTCAGAGGTACTGTATTTATAATTTACGTCCCCAAGACAACGGCCAGAAGTCAACATTGTAGTCCAACTGACCGGTGTAAAGGATGAATCCGCTACCTCGGCTTCAGCACACCGGAAGTTTAAGAACGAGTGCTCTTATCAACTCGGATATGCAGACCTCAATCTGCTTCTATATTCTGAAGCGATTGAGTCGGTTGGGGTGGGGGTAACAGTGTCTGCTTCAGGTTCAGAGGCTCAGAAGGTACGGGTTCGATCCCTGCACTGGGCTGGGAATTTGTACAAAAACCACTGGTATCCAATGATATCACACGCCTCGTGATCTCTTGGGTAGTGATACATGATTCCTAATCTTCTCGGGTGAGGACGAATAACTGGAGGCGCTATGTGTAAGCAGTGCAGGTTAAAAAAAAAAATCTCACGACAGTTAGACATCGCAAAGAGTAGGTCGTAAGGACCCTGCCCTGGCAACATTATTAGAAAAAGTAAACCCACCCAAGGGTAGAAAGTCCGTTACCTTGGATAGAAACCTTGCAGACATGCAGACCGAAGTCGGACACATCGACCGGTGAGGTGCATAACTTGTGTGACGAATGTCCATCGAAAGACGAACGAAGGAGAGGAAGACATTCTAATACACTTGTCGGATCTTGAAAACAATTACCATTATTCTTGAATCCATCCATCATGTGCCATGCCGATAAGCGTGGGTGGTCATATTTTGCCATCTCACTCGATCACCAGAGTCGTGGATCAGCTCCGTGTTCCTGTCTCGACCATGCCACGTGGCCAAGCCATCCAGGTATTTATTTCTCCGTCTTCCCCTTGGTCTTTTCTCTTCGATCTTGCCAGTTGTCACCAAGTTCAAGTCATTTCTTCTCATAACATGCCCAAAAAATTTTGACTGTCTATGTCTAATGCTTCTAATCAATTTATGATCTTCATTTGTTTCTTGAGGGACTTGTTCGTTGTTTTTTTTCTGTATGTCCATGGTATTCTTTGCGTTTTCCTCAGAAATCACATTTCCACAGCCATCAGATGTTATTCAGCTTGTCTGCTCATTGTCCACGCTTCACATCTATACAAAAGTAAAGGTTCTATGTAGCACTTCAACACTCTTTTTCTCGTTTCAGTTGATATCTTTTTATTGGTCAGTATGATTTTAATATTGCAAAAGGCTACCTACGCAATGGCAATTCTTGTTATAATCTCTTCAAGGCATCTCCCATCAGATGTTATGACTGTGCCAAGATATATGTATCAATTCACTTGTTTAAGAATATGCCCATTTACTCGTATATCACATTGTGGTATTTCCTTATTCTCAGTGACGACCATAATCTGTGTCTTCTTACAATTTCTGGAGTCACCTGGTGCACATGACTACCCCTACCGGGCGATGCTGCTCCTACGGAGCACCCATTTACGCTGTTTCTCTGATTATCGATAAGATTGCAGTACATGCTATTCATGGCATCTGTAAAGAAGGTAGTTTGCCATTGCTTTCCTTCCTTGCAGTGACCATACTGGTCGATGACAGTAGCCATTTTCTCCCAAAAAAGAAATCCTCTGCCTACCGTCTTGAAGCTGGAGACAATGACCTACAACTATCTGCTGGCTGCTCTTCAACTTCATCCACCACCGGCACCCGTAGCTTCACGTAACCCTGATCGGGGGGCTAAACGGGTACTCCATCTTGCCCAAGGGTGTCCCGTAGGCCAGCGGAGGGGAGGAGGCACCTTGCCTCTCCTGTGATAGGGAATACCCCTGTCCCGCCACCCAACTATTCTTCAATAGCAAAGAACAATCATTTATTCATTCAGTAGCATGCCCTTTTCAGAACCTCACTCCCATAACAACCTTCCGGAAAACTTCTCGATCATAAGCAAGATGTCCCGCGTTCAATACACCCATCTGGAAATCATCCGCCACATCTTGCACCCATCTTCTCTTTGCCATTTCTATTCCTCTCTTCCCGGGCATATACCCCTCCATTATTGTTCTCTATAAACTTTCGTGACGTTTCAAATGACCAAAATATTTCAATTCATGATTGTTATGGTTTCTTGGCAAGTTTTTCAGAAGGTAGTGTGCCTCTACTTTCCCTCTAGGCAGTGACTATACTATTCGGTGGCCATAGCCATTGTCTCTACTGATGAGATCATCTGCCTACCGCCGCAGAGTGCAGACCATAACACGTTATATTCGTGAAACGAGAAAAAGAGTGTTGAGATGCTACATAGAACCTGTACTTTTATATGGATGTAAAGCTTGGACAATGAGCAGTCAAGCTGAAAAATATCTGATGGCTGTAGAAATGTGGTTTCTGAGGAAAATGCAAAGAATACCATGGACAGCCAGAAAGACCAATGAACAAGTCCTTCAAGAAACAAATGAAGATCGTAAACTGATTAGAGACATTAGACGTAGACAGTCACAATATTTTGGGCATGTTATGAGAAGAAAATGAATTAGAGAACTTGGTGACAACTGGCAAGATTGAAGGGAACAGACCAAGGGGAAGACCTAGAAGCAAATACCTGGATGGCTTTGCCTCGTGGCATGGTCGAGACAGAAACACGGAGCTGATCCACGACTCTGGAGATCGAGTAAGATGGCAAAACATGACCGTATACGCTTACCGGCATGGCACATGATGGATGGATTCGTGAACTTGCCAAATAAAATATAACAAACAACACATACCTGGAACTTTCTCCAATCGTGTCCTCAAAGTTTTTACTTCCAGCATCCGGGTCTTGGGGTCTTCGTTCAATTCTTTGGCTGCTTTTCCTTGCAACTCCGGGCTGAGTGTACAAGAGTAACCTGCCTCATCTTTGCCGCTTGATTTGAACATGGCTGTGTCTCAAAGCCCGCCTCCAATATGTCTTGTAGTGATTTCTGTAAGCACAAGAAGAAAATCGGGGATTTTGAACTTTTGTCATCTCATCTCATCTCATCTCATGTCATCTCATCTCATGTCATCTCATCTCTCTCATCTCATCTCATCTCATGTCATGTCATCTCATCTCTCTCATCTCATCACATCTCATGTCATCTCATCTCAACACATCTGTCATGCCATGTGATGTAATCTCATCCCATCTCATGTCATCTCATCTCCATCTCATCGTTATATAATCATATCCCATCTGGTTCCTCTTGTACCTTGCAGTATCGAGGTAAGCATAAACAGTCACTATGTAACCTCGTCCACGATTCAAATGTTGCAAGTCAAAAAACAAGAATCCATAATGTCTTTTTTTAATCTGACCATTTTTTGTGATTTGAATTCCTTGTCCACGACTCAAATGTTGCAAGTCAAAAAAAAAAAAAAAAAAGAATGGCTCAGATGTTGCTCATCATCATCAAGTGGCGCCAGCTGGCGTAGGTGTTCATGACTCTCCACAGATCTTGGTCGTTGTTGTTCTGGATCAACTCTGACGGTGATATTCCTCCATGCCACCGTCTCAATCTGTCCAGCATCATTTCTCTTGGTTTGCCTCTACATCTCTTCGCCTCTATCTTTCCAGTTGTCACGATGTTCTCCAATGCCTCTCTCTCTCATCACATGACCAAAGAAAGCTGTTTGTCTCTTTCTTATTGTTGTATATAGTGTTCTAATTTCATTAGCGTGTTTCAGTCAATCATTGTTAGTTAGTCTGGCAGTCCAAGGAATTCGCAACATTCGTCTAAAAAACCACAAATCTTTTGCTTCTACGTTCTTCCTATTTTGTTCATTTACATTTCAAGATTCGCTGCCATACACCAAAACTGGTTCTGTATAGCATTTCAGCACTCTCTTTCTTACATTCATTGATAGTGACTTATTGCATAAGATACTCTTCATTTTCTGAAATGCGGCTTTAGCCTGCCCTAATCTGCACTTAATCTATGTTGTACATCTTCCATCTGATGTTATAAATACCCCTAGCTATTTAAAATTATCCACTTGGTTAAAAATTTCCCATTCTATTTCAATGTCACATTTTGGTGTAACAATTTTCTTTGAAATCACCATTGTTACTCTTTTCTTGATATTCAAAGAGAGTGCTTTCTGTGCTATCTCTGTTACTACAATGTCCAACAATTGTTGTAGGTCTGATGCATTTTCCGCCACCAATACTGTGTCATCTGAATAGCGTTATTTTAGAATAGAATTATTTATATTAACTCCCGATTAGTATTCCTAACTTCTCTTTGATCTCTCTCATTATTACTTCACTGTAGTGGGAGAAGACATCCGGTGACAAGACACACCCCTGTCGTACTCCTAGCTTTATCTGTTCATAACTACCCTCTTTATTTCCCATTTTAATTGCTGCTACTTGGTTCCAGTATATATTCTTTATTATTCTTAAATCTTTCCCATCAATGTCGATATCTGCTGATATCCAGATGTTGCTAGTTTAAAAAAAAAAAGGAATAACTCAAATATTGCAAGTTTAAAAAAAAAAAAAACCAGAAATGACTTAAATGTTGGAAGTTAAATAAAATAAATTAATTCGTAATGTTCTACAACTAATCACTTTGTGAACTCCTTGTGCTAAATCAAATACTGCAAGTGATTAAAAAAAAAAACAAGAATTCGATATGTTCTTTACCCAATCATTTTGTGCATTCCTTATGCAAAATAAGCCGCTCCGTGGCTAAGGAGTTACAGACGCAGTTCATAATCCCGCGTACCCACGTTCAAAACACAGCTGTGGGCGATTTGGCAGCAGACCGCCTTACGTCATATTTTTATGAAATGGTACGGATGCCGATAGTTCAGAAAGCAATGGAAACTACTGAACATAACCACTTGCTCAGGAATAACGAACAGCCAAAAACAAAAATGCTGGTGTTGACTGCTACGTCCTGTAAAGGATATGCAACAACTTTATTAATGCAAAATAAAATGTTGCAAGTTTAAAAAACAAGAATCCGTAATGTTCTTTACCTAATCACTTTGTGAATTCCTTGTTCAAAATAAAATGTTAAACGTTTGAAAAACAAGAATCCGCAATGTTCTTTACCAAATCACTTTGTGAATTCCTTATGCAAAATAAAATGTTGCAAGTTTAAAAAACAAGAATCCGTAACGTTCTTTACCCAATGACTTCTACCCATCGACTAAACTAAACTAAACCCAATGACTTTGTGAATTCCTTCTGCAATAAATACTCAAATGTTGCAGTTTATTGCCATCAAACAGCTCTGATCACAAACGACAAGAAACTGCGCTTACCTTTTTCGATGACAAATATCTCATAGAGGCCCAGCAGACCGTAACAAAATGACATCCAGACGAATTATCACGTGAACATGGAGAAAAGAGCGCAGTTTTAATTCAAAGTCCCTAACATTTCGCCCCGTTACAAAAAATAAAAAAAACACAAAGTTATAAACAAGTTTGGTTTTAATACGACTCCCAAACAGTCAGGTACCGGGGGCGCTTTCCCGATATAATAATAATAATAATAATAATAATAATAATAATAATAATAATAATAATAATAATAATAATAATAATAATAATAATAATAATAAAAGGGAAAGCTAATTCACACGCAAAATCAGTCCAGTGCACTACTCGGTATTGGTAACTACTAGAAGTGGTATTAGAGAGTGTATGAACTACGTTTAGTTCAAAGAAAACGAAATAAAATACTCGTAATGATGATGATAATATTATCAATAATAATAATAATAATAATAATAATAATAATAATAATAATAATAATAATAATAATAATAACAACAACAATGACTGGCACCTTGCCGTCTTGATAGACAGTAGTTTGTAACAATGGAGTTATACCTCTTCACAGCACAAAGCCTGGGTTGAATTTAGAGACCATGTGTTGCCCATGCAGCAGGATCCCTTTCTCGGCCTTCCTAGGTTACTCCAGAGGAAAGGTAACAGCAATATTTCTGGAACAAGACAAGCTGCAGAAGCTGCCGGATCAGCAAAGCAGTGCTTTAACTGTCCGCCTGTCGGAGCTTCGATCCTGGACCAGTTGCCGACCAAGGCTTACGGTCCGGCCTGCATTGCCATAATATTTAGTCTTTAGGTTGCAATTCCTCTCTCTTGGGTAAGGCATGTACGCTCCCAATTGCCCTCCTCCGCCTGAAACCGTTGGGACAATGAGGTGTTGGGCTTGGTGAGCACATTCGGCGCTAACAAAAAGCAGGTTGTACCGTCTACTGTCATACGATAGCTCAGTCATATATCTGACTAAGTATATATATATATATATATATATCGTCTATCTGGTTTTGCAGTTGATCTCTTTCAGCTTGTGATATACCCATGGCTGTTTCGCTCCTCCGCATTGCTTCCTTGTATGGTGTCTTTGTAGTGATGACGATCTTTAAGACGTCTCTGTGTCTTTGCAGGTACGGGCAGCCCGGGTATCTTGCTTCATGCTTGCCCAATATTCTTGGTATTAAGTGGCAAGACAAAATCACAAATACTGAAGTATTAGAAAGATCAGGTTGTGTGACAGTTTATTCCATGCTCAGTCTTCGTAGACTTAGATGGATAGGACATCTTAGGAGGATGGATGATGGTAGAATACCAAAGGATATCTTTTTTGGTGAATTACAGATGGGTAAGAGATCTCAGGGTCGGCCTCTACTACGATACAAAGATGTGTGTAAGCGGGACATGATTGATACAGGCATTGATAATGCACATTGGGAGCAAGTCGCCGCTGAACGTGTTGCATGGAGGGCAAATATCAGAAATGGAATAAAGTCAAAGGAGAAAATTATTGCAGAAAAGTCACACACCAAGCGTTTGAGACGTAAGATGGTGCATGATGGTGGAAATGACCACGTGTTCAGATGCACCCACTGTGAACGGACATTTACAGCGCAAATTGGCCTTATCAGTCACACTCGCTACCGCCATAGTTAAAAGTTATTATGCCTTTTTAAAGCACAAACTATCGTCTGTCAAGACGGCAAGGTGCCAATGGCTTGCCCAAGCAGTTGGCGCACTTTCTTTTGTTGCTGGATGCTCGGAAATCCGTGTCCATCTTGGCCAGTGGACACTCCTTGGAGGCGTGGTGATCGGCGCAGTATCGGCAGATTTCCGTCTTACTGCGACCTGTTGCTCTGCTGTGGTCGGCCCTCTGGCATCTGGAGCATTGAGTGATTCTTGGTATGAATCTTTCAGTTTGTTGTACTTTCTGGTTTATTGATATCTCGCTGCCCTTATTCTTCACCACCGCCAGCGTAGAAAGAATCTTGGAGTACGTCAGTATCCGCTCCGCCCTCAAGATTCGGATATGAAAATTCTCCTGTTGATTTTTGTGTACTAAGTAACAACAGTGGCAATGACGCCAGGGGCGACACGAAGTGTCCAGTGCTGGACTGTCATTCGCATTTCGATGTTCTGGCAGTGTCACACATTGAGTGGAGACCAGACCTGGTCGGCGATGAAGCCGTGACACTGTGTGTTGCCAATAAACCTATCTGTCGCACTGTACCGAAGGTATTGTGCCGTCATTTATAGGATGTAACAATTTGAGTGAGAACAGTGCCGTTGTGTTACATTGTGACAGCAGTAGTATACAATGTGCAAATCGGGTATTATTTGGAGGATTGTGGAGGATTTACCTTGACCTCGGGTGATTTTCACTCCCCCTCGGTCATGTAGTTGGGTAGGGGTAAGGGGTGGTATCTAGGTCATATCTAAGGGCGATAATTCTAAGATTTTATGTTTCTAAGGGCAGATAACTATTGAGTGGGTGTATAAAAATTTTAATTAATTATTAAAAAATAAAATAAAATAAATAAAAATAAAAATAAATAACGACGGGGTGCGGGGTGGTGGCGAGGGGGTGGGCGCGTGGGGTGAGACTAGGCGGTTCGGGCTTAAACACTATCAGGTATATAATAATTTTTATTAAATCATGTATAAACAATACAATGCATATTAAATAAGTAGCGGCATAGTGGAAAATTCTGGAACGTAGTACCGGGGAGTTATACGTCGGCAAGTGTGGGAAAATCTCCGGCGGGTGTGACGGTGGTCGGTTCATAACAGACGTGGAGGGGGTGCATACGGAAAAGTCATTAAGTAAAGGGTTGTAAAAACGTGGGTGAGTGGTGTGTTAAAATATTTTGAACTGTTAGCGCATTGGTGGTGTACAATAGCACGAATAGAAGGAATAGGTGCGGTGGGGATAGTAGTGGGTATGGGTTAGTGAAATTAGTTGATAAGGGTGGTTATTAGTGCTATGTAGATGTTCATAGTAGCTTATTCACTAACATAACACGTGTTACAAATGAAACCTTGAAAGCTAAAGATCGCTGATTGTAATGGATATAGTGTAGTATCATTCGGTGGTAAGGGGTGGGTACCAGGTATTAGCGGTCAAGCAGTGGTCAAGTAGTGGTCAAGTGAGGAAAATTTTAGGGAAAAGTAGTTGTAATGATATGGTGATGCTTAAAGGGTGATAATTAGTGGTCAAGCAGTGGTCAAGCAGTGGTCAAGGGTGGTCAAGTAGTAAGGAAAATTTTAGGGAAAAGTAGTTGTAATGATACGGTGATGATTAAAGGGTGATAAATTAGTGGTCAAGCAGTGGTCAAGGGGTGGTCAAGTGAGGAAATTTTAGGGAAAAGTGGTTGTAATGATATGGTGATGATTAAAGGGTGGTAAATTAGTGGTCAAAGCAATGGTCAAGGGTGGTCAAGTAGTGGTCAAGTAAGGAAAATTTTAGGGAAAATTGGTCGTAGCGACATGGTGATGGTTAAAGGATGGTAAATTAGTGGTAAATTAGTGGTCAAGCAGTGGTCAAGTGGTGGTCAAGTAAGGAAAATTTTAGGGAAAAGTGGTTATAATGATATGGTGATGATTAAAGGGTGGTAAATTAGTGGTCAAGTAGTGGTCAACCAATGGTCAAGTAGTGGTCAAGTGAGGAAATTTTAGGGAAAAGTGGTTATAATGATATGGTGATGATTAAAGGGTGGTAAATTAGTGGTCAAGTAGTGGTCAGCCAATGGTCAAGTAGTGGTCAAGTGGTCGAGTGACCACTTAAATTGTAGATGACGATGTCCCTAAGATTATGGTAGTGGTTAAAGTGATCGATGACATGGTCAAGTAGCGGTCAACCAGTGGTCAAGTGGTCGAATGAACACTTAAAAGGTAGAGAAAAGTACGTATATTGAAACGGTGATGGTAAAATGGTCGACAACGTGGTCAAGCAGTGGTCAAGTAGTGCTCAACCAGTGGTCAACCGCTCAAGTGAGAAAATTGTAGGGTATGGTACGTGTAGTGAAACAGAGATAAATAAATTAAGTAGTGACGTTGTCAAGTAGTGATCAAGTAGCGGGCAAGTACTGGTCAAATGGTCGAGTGACCACTTAAATTGTAAGGGAAAGTACGTGTAGTGAACCTGTGTTGGTTACAGTGATCGATGACGTGCTCAAGTAGTGGCCAAGTAGTGGTAAATGGTCGAATGACTACTTAAATTGTCGGTGAAAGTAGGTATGGTGACATGGTGATGATCAAGAGTTGGTCAAGTGGTGCTCAAATAGTGGTCAAGTAGTGGTCAAGTAGTCGAATGACCACTTAAATTATAGGGTATGGTACGTGTAGTGAAACGGTGATGGTAAAATAAGTAAGGACATAGTCAAATAGTGGTCAAGTACTGGTGAAGTAGTGGTCAAGGGTCAAGGGTGGTCGAAGCGATCACTTAAAGTTGTAGGGTATGGTATGTGTAGTGACATGATGATGGTTAAAGTGATCGATGACATGATCAAGACGTTATGCCGACTGCTAAGTTCAGAAAGTAATGTCCTTACTATTGGTAATTTCCTTGACAGGAGCGCCTCGAGCACTGATTTTGTATTGATCAATAGCACCTAGTGGTACAGTCGACACACATGGATAATAGATTACATCCGGTCAAAGATGGCGTCGCACCCTATCACACATGGGTAATTGCTACAACCAAACTACGTCTCATTCACTAAAACTGGTCAAATATGGCGTCACATCCGGTCACAGGGGTAATGGGACATCTGAGACACGTGGTTAAGAGGGAAACTATAGAAAAAGGGTGTCCTATCGGTTGTCGAGTCAGGGAACCTAACGTATGATGATCACTGTGTATAGGAGTGAATACACTGCATCATCAACACTGCATCCAAAGGGTAAAATGGTCACCCCCTTCTCTCTCTTTTTCTATAACCGTGTAGTCCTAGTGTTATCCGGTTACACCAAAGGACACCCGAGCATCAACACAACAAACTACCCCGATTCAACCTTAGGCAATGCACGTAACATGACAGGTCACATGTCCGCCGTCATAATCCAGCGACGTTATCACGTATCAAATTAGACATCCACACTTTCATTTCCTTTCTATGTGGCCATAGTGTCTTTACATCTTTCTCCAGAAAAGCCATTTCCAAGACCAATATATGTTTTTTTCAGTGTACCTGCTCAGTGCCACACTTCACAACCAGACAAAAGTACACCTTCTATGTACCACTTCAACCGTCAAATAAGAAAATATGTTACACAAAATATTAAAATTATTGGTCAAATACAGAAATATATCACCCAAACTTATAAAAAGTAGGAACATATGTTAACCAAATGGAAAATATCTTAGCCAAATAGGAAAATTTGTTAGCCAAATAGAAAAAAATATTGACCACGTAACGATATATCTTGTCCACACTTATGAAAAGTAGGGAAATTTGTTAGTCAAATGAGAAAAAAGATTGACCAAGTAACGAAATACCCAAACCAAACTTATGAAAAGTACGAAACTTTGTTAAGCAAGTATGAAAATGTATCGACCAAACAGAGAAATATATCACCCAAACTTATAAAAAGTAGGAACATATGTTAACCAAAGGGAAAATACCTTGGCCAAATAGGAAAATTTGTTAGCCAAAGGAGAAAAAAGATTGACCAAGTAACGAAATTCCCCAACCAAACTTATGAAAAGTACGAAACTTTGTTAAGCAAGTATGAAAAGGTATCGTCCAAACAGAGAAATATATCACCTAAACTTATAAAAAGTAGGAACATATGTTAACCAAATGGAAAATATCTTGGGCAAATAGGAAAATTTGTTAGCCAAATGGGGAAATATTGTCCAAGTAACGAAATCCCCCAACAAACTTAGGAAAAGTACGAAACTTTGTTAAGCAAGTATGAAAAGGTATCGAGCAAGTAGAGAAATATATCACCCAAACTTATAAAAAGTAGGAACATATGTTAACCACAGAGAAAATACCTTGGCCAAATAGGAAAATTTGTTAGTCAAATGAGAAAAAAGATTGACCAAGTAACGAAATACCCAAACCAAACTTATGAAAAGTACGAAACTTTGTTAAGCAAGTATGAAAATGTATCGTCCAATTAGAGAAATATATCACCCAATCTTATAAAAAGTAGGAACATATGTTAATCACAGAGAAAATATCTTGGCCAAATATGAAAATTTGTTAGCCAAATGGGGAAAAGATTGTCCAAGTAACGAAATACCCAAACCAAACTTAGGAAAAGTACGAAACTTTGTTAAGCAAGTATGAAAATGTATCGACCAAACAGAGAAATATATCACCTAAACTTATAAAAAGTAGGAACATATGTTAACCAAATGGAAAATATCTTGGCCAAATAATAAAAGTTGTTAGCCAAATAGAAAAAAATATTGACCACGTAACGATATATCTTGTCCACACTTATGAATAGTAGGAAAATTTGTTAGCCAAATGGAGAAAAGATTGTCCAAGTAACGAAATATCCCCCAACAAACTTAGGAAAAGTACGAAACTTTGTTAAGCAAGTATGAAAAGATATCGACCAAACAGAGAAATATATCACCCAAACTTATAAAAAGTAGGAACATATGTTAACCAAATGGAAAATATCTTGGCCACATAGGAAATATTGTTAGCCAAATAGAAAAAATATTGACCACGTAACGATATATCTTGTCCACACTTATGAAAAGTAGGAAAATTTGTTAGCCAAATGGGGAAAAGATTGTCCAAGTAACGAAATACCCCCCAACAAACTTAGGAAAAGTACGAAACTTTGTTAAGCAAGTATGAAAAGGTATCGGCCAAACAGAGAAATATATCACCCAAACTTATAAAAAGTAGGAACATATGTTAACCAAATGGAAAATATCTTGGCCAAATAGGAAAATTTGTTAGCCAAATAGAAAAAATATTGACCACGTAACGATATATCTTGTCCACACTTATGAAAAGTAGGGAAATTTGTTAGTCAAATGGGGAAAATATTGACCTACGTAACGAAATACCCCCCAACAAACTTAGGAAAAGTACGAAACTTTGTTAAGCAAGTATGAAAAGGTATCGGCCAAACAGAGAAATATAACACCCAAACTTATGAAAAGTAGGAAACTTTGTTAGCCAAAGTGAAAAAACCTAGGTCAAGTAAGAAAATTCTGATAGCCAAATGTGAAAAGTGTCGGCCAAATACAGAAATTGCTCAACCAAACTTATAAAACGTAGGAAAATTGTTATTCAAACGGGAAAGCTATTGAACAACTAGGAAAATGTAATAGTCAAAGAAGAATAATATTGAACAAGTAATGAAATATATCATTCAAACTTATGAAAAGTAGGAAGCCTTGATAACCAAATGTGAAAAATATCACTCAAAGAGAGAAATAGCTCGCCCCAACGTATAAAAAGTAGGAAAATTGTCGGCCAAAGGGGAAAAAGTTAGACCAAATACAGAAATATCTCGACCAAACTTATAAAAATCTAGGAAAAAATAGTACCCAACACAACTAAAAGGCTGACTAAAGTTATAAATCCAAACTTATAAAAATAACCAAATAGGAAAACATATTGACCAAGTACAGACATATATCAATCAAACTTATAAACTTGTCGTCCAAAGTGATAAAAAACAAAGAAAGGCTGTCAGCCAGTCTAAGAAATAGGTATGGAAAAGTAAGTCGACCAAGACTACAGAAGTTAATATTTTTATTTCCTTTTTTTTTTTCTTTTTTCTGAGCTTGGTCGACTTACTTTTCCATACCTATTTCTTAGACTGGCTGACAGCCTTTCTTTGTTTTTTATCACTTTGGACGACAAGTTTATAAGTTTGATTGATATATGTCTGTACTTGGTCAATATGTTTTCCTATTTGGTTATTTTTATAAGTTTGGATTTATAACTTTAGTCAGCCTTTTAGTTGTGTTGGGTACTATTTTTTCCTAGATTTTTATAAGTTTGGTCGAGATATTTCTGTATTTGGTCTAACTTTTTCCCCTTTGGCCGACAATTTTCCTACTTTTTATACGTTGGGGCGAGCTATTTCTCTCTTTGAGTGATATTTTTCACATTTGGTTATCAAGGCTTCCTACTTTTCATAAGTTTGAATGATATATTTCATTACTTGTTCAATATTATTCTTCTTTGACTATTACATTTTCCTAGTTGTTCAATAGCTTTCCCGTTTGAATAACAATTTTCCTACGTTTTATAAGTTTGGTTGAGCAATTTCTGTATTTGGCCGACACTTTTCACATTTGGCTATCAGAATTTTCTTACTTGACCTAGGTTTTTTCACTTTGGCTAACAAAGTTTCCTACTTTTCATAAGTTTGGGTGTTATATTTCTCTGTTTGGCCGATACCTTTTCATACTTGCTTAACAAAGTTTCGTACTTTTCCTAAGTTTGTTGGGGGGTATTTCGTTACGTGGTCAATATTTTCCCCATTTGACTAACAAATTTCCCTACTTTTCATAAGTGTGGACAAGATATATCGTTACGTGGTCAATATTTTTTCTATTTGGCTAACAAATTTTCCTATTTGGCCAAGATATTTTCCATTTGGTTAACATATGTTCCTACTTTTTATAAATTTGGGTGATATATTTCTCTGTTTGGCCGATACCTTTTCATACTTGCTTAACAAAGTTTCGTACTTTTCCTAAGTTTTTTGGGGGGTATTTCGTTACTTGGACAATCTTTTCCCCATTTGGCTAACAAATTTTCCTACTTTTCATAAGTGTGGACAAGATATATCGTTACGTGGTCAATATTTTTTCTATTTGGCTAACAATATTTCCTATGTGGCCAAGATATTTTCCATTTGGTTAACATATGTTCCTACTTTTTATAAGTTTGGGTGATATATTTCTCTGTTTGGTCGATATCTTTTCATACTTGCTTAACAAAGTTTCGTACTTTTCCTAAGTTTGTTGGGGGATATTTCGTTACTTGGACAATCTTTTCCCCATTTGGCTAACAAATGTTCCTACTTTTCATAAGTGTGGACAAGATATATCGTTACGTGGTCAATATTTTTTTCTATTTGGCTAACAACTTTTATTATTTGGCCAAGATATTTTCCATTTGGTTAACATATGTTCCTACTTTTTATAAGTTTGGGTGATATATTTCTCTGTTTGGTCGATATCTTTTCATACTTGCTTAACAAAGTTTCGTACTTTTTCTAAGTTTGTTGGGGGATATTTCGTTACTTGGACAATATTTTCCCCATTTGGCTAACAAATTTTCCTATTTGGCCAAGATATTTTCCATTTGGTTAACATATGTTCTTACTTTTTATAAGTTTAGGTGATATATTTCTCTGTTTGGTCGATACCTTTTCATACTTGCTTAACAAAGTTTCGTACTTTTCCTAAGTTTGTTGGGGGGTATTTCGTCACTTGGACAATATTTTCCCCATTTGGCTAACAAATTTTCCTATTTGGCCAAGATATTTTCCATTTGATTAACATATGTTCCTACTTTTTATAAGTTTGGGTGATATATTTCTCTGTTTGGTCGATACCTTTTCATACTTGCTTAACAAAGTTTCGTACTTTTCCTAAGTTTGTTGGGGGATATTTCGTTACTTGGACAATATTTTCCCCATTTGGCTAACAAATTTTCCTATTTGGCCAAGATATTTTCCATTTGGTTAACATATGTTCTTACTTTTTATAAGTTTAGGTGCTATATTTCTCTGTTTGGTACGATACCTTTTCATACTTGCTTAACAAAGTTTCGTACTTTTCCTAAGTTTGTTGGGGGTATTTCGTTACTTGGACAATATTTTTCCCATTTGGCTAACAAATTTTCCTATTTGGCCAAGATATTTTCTCTGTGGTTAACATATGTTCCTACTTTTTATAAGTTTGGGTGATATATTTCTCTACTTGGTCGATACATTTTCATACTTGCTTAACAAAGTTTCGTACTTTTCCTAAGTTTGTTGGGGGATATTTCGTTACTTGGACAATATTTTCCCCATTTGGCTAACAAATTTTCCTATTTGCCCAAGATATTTTCCATTTGGTTAACATATGTTCCTACTTTTTATAAGTTTAGGGTGATATATTTCTCTGTTTGGTACGATACCTTTTCATACTTGCTTAACAAAGTTTCGTACTTTTCATAAGTTTGGTTTGGGTATTTCGTTACTTGGTCAATCTTTTTTCTCATTTGGCTAACAAATTTTCCTATTTTGCCAAGGTATTTTCTCTGTGGTTAACATATGTTCCTACTTTTTATAAGTTTGGGTGATATATTTCTCTACTTGGTCGATACCTTTTCATACTTGCTTAACAAAGTTTCGTACTTTTCCTAAGTTTGTTGGGGGATATTTCGTTACTTGGACAATATTTTCCCCATTTGGCTAACAAATTTTCCTATTTGCCCAAGATATTTTCCATTTGGTTAACATATGTTCCTACTTTTTATAAGTTTAGGTGATATATTTCTCTGTTTGGACGATACCTTTTCATACTTGCTTAACAAAGTTTCGTACTTTTCATAAGTTTGGTTGGGGAATTTCGTTACTTGGTCAATCTTTTTTCTCCTTTGGCTAACAAATTTTCCTATTTGGCCAAGGTATTTTCCCTTTGGTTAAAATATGTTCCTACTTTTTATAAGTTTGGGTGATATATTTCTCTGTTTGGTCGATACATTTTCATACTTGCTTAACAAAGTTTCGTACTTTTCATAAGTTTGGTTTGGGTATTTCGTTACTTGGTCAATCTTTTTTCTCATTTGACTAACAAATTTCCCTACTTTTCATAAGTGTGGACAAGATATATCGTTACGTGGTCAATATTTTTTCTATTTGGCTAACAAATTTTCCTATTTGGCTAAGATATTTTCCATTTGGTTAACATATGTTCCTACTTTTTATAAGTTTGGGTGATATATTTCTGTATTTGACCAATAATTTTAATATTTTGTCTAACATATTTTCTTATTTGACGGTTGAAGTGGTACATAGAACGTGTACTTTTGTCTGGTTGTGAAGTGTGGCACTGAGCAGGTACACTGACAAATAACATATATTGGTCTTGGAAATGGCTTTTCTGGAGAAAGATGTAAAGACACTATGGACAGATAGAAAGGAAATGAAAGTGTGGCTATCTAATTTGATACGTGATAACGTCGCTGATTATGACGGCGGACATGTGACCTGTCATGTTACGTGCATTGCCTAAGGTTGAATCGGGGCAGTTTGTTGTGTTGATGCTCGGGTGTCCTTTGGTGTAACCGGATAACACTAGGACTACACGGTTATAGAAAAGAGAGAGAGAAGGGGGTGACCATTTTACCCTTCGGATGCAGTGTTGATGATGCAGTGTATTCACTCCTATACACAGTGATCATCATACGTTAGGTTCCCTGACTCGACAACCGATAGGACACCCTTTTTCTATAGTTTCCCTCTTAACCACGTGTCTCAGATGTCCCATTACCCCATGTGACCGGATGTGACACCATATTTGACCAGTTTTAGTGAATGAGACGTAGTTTGGTTGTAGCAATTACCCATGTGTGATAGGGTGCGACGCCATCTTTGACCAGATGTAACTATTGTCCATGTGTGTTGACTGTACCACTAGGTGCTATTGATCAATACAAAATCAGTGCTCGAGGCGATCCTGTCAGGGAAATTGCCGATAGTAAGGACATTACTTTCTGAACTTAGCAGTCGGCATAACGTCTTGATCATTTCATCGATCACTTTAACCATCATCATGTCACTACACATACCATACCCTACAATTTAAGTGATCCTTCGACCACTTGATCACTACTTCACCAGTACTTGACCACTATTTGACTATGTCCTTACTTATTTTACCATCACCGTTTCACTACACGTACCATACCCTATAATTTAAGTGGTCATTCGACTACTTGACCACTACTTGACCACTATTTGAGCACCACTTGACCAACTCTTGATCATCACCATGTCACCATACCTACTTTCACCGACAATTTAAGTAGTCATTCGACCATTTACCACTACTTGGCCACTACTTGAGCACGTCATCGATCACTGTAACCAACACAGGTTCACTACACGTACTTTCCCTTACAATTTAAGTGGTCACTCGACCATTTGACCAGTACTTGCCCGCTACTTGATCACTACTTGACAACGTCACTACTTAATTTATTTATCTCTGTTTCACTACACGTACCATACCCTACAATTTTCTCACTTGAGCGGTTGACCACTGGTTGAGCACTACTTGACCACTGCTTGACCACGTTGTCGACCATTTTACCATCACCGTTTCAATATACGTACTTTTCTCTACCTTTTAAGTGTTCATTCGACCACTTGACCACTGGTTGACCGCTACTTGACCATGTCATCGATCACTTTAACCACTACCATAATCTTAGGGACATCGTCATCTACAATTTAAGTGGTCACTCGACCACTTGACCACTACTTGACCATTGGCTGACCACTACTTGACCACTAATTTACCACCCTTTAATCATCACCATATCATTATAACCACTTTTCCCTAAAATTTCCTCACTTGACCACTACTTGACCATTGGTTGACCACTACTTGACCACTAATTTACCACCCTTTAATCATCACCATATCATTATAACCACTTTTCCCTAAAATTTTCCTTACTTGACCACCACTTGACCACTGCTTGACCACTAATTTACCACTAATTTACCATCCTTTAACCATCACCATGTCGCTACGACCAATTTTCCCTAAAATTTTCCTTACTTGACCACTACTTGACCACCCCTTGACCATTGCTTGACCACTAATTTACCACCCTTTAATCATCACCATATCATTACAACCACTTTTCCCTAAAATTTCCTCACTTGACCACCCCTTGACCACTGCTTGACCACTAATTTATCACCCTTTAATCATCACCATATCATTACAACTACTTTTCCCTAAAATTTTCCTTACTTGACCACCCCTTGACCACTGCTTGACCACTAATTTACCACCCTTTGACCACTATTTACACCCTTTAATCATCACCATATCATTACAATCACTTTTCCCTAAAATTTTCCTTACTTGACTACACTTGACCACCCCTTGACCACTGCTTGACCACTAATTTATCACCCTTTAATCATCACCATATCATTACAATCACTTTTCCCTAAAATTTTCTCACTTGACCACCCCTTGACCACTGCTTGACCGCTAATACCTGGTACCCACCCCTTACCACCGAATGATACTACACTATATCCATTACAATCAGCGATCTTTAGCTTTCAAGGTTTCATTTGTAACACGTGTTATGTTAGTGAATAAGCTACTATGAACATCTACATAGCACTAATAACCACCCTTATCAACTAATTTCACTAACCCATACCCACTACTATCCCCACCGCACCTATTCCTTCTATTCGTACTAATGTACACCACCAATGCGCTAACAGTTCAAAATATTTTAACACACCACTCACCCACGTTTTTACAACCCTTTACTTAATGACTTTTCCGTATGCACCCCCTCCACGTCTGTTATGAACCGACCACCGTCACACCCGCCGGAGATTTTCCCACACTTGCCGACGTATAACTCCCCGGTACTACGTTCCAGAATTTTCCACTATGCCGCTACTTATTTAATATGCATTGTATTGTTTATACATGATTTAATAAAAATTATTATATACCTGATAGTGTTTAAGCCCGAACCGCCTAGTCTCACCCCACGCGCCCACCCCCTCGCCACCACCCCGCACCCCGTCGTTATTTATTTTTATTTTTATTTATTTTATTTTATTTTTTAATAATTAATTAAAATTTTTATACACCCACTCAATAGTTATCTGCCCTTAGAAACATAAAATCTTAGAATTATCGCCCTTAGATATGACCTAGATACCACCCCTTACCCCTACCCAACTATATGACCGAGGGGGAGTGAAAATCAGCCGAGGTCAAGGTAAATCCTCCACAATCCTCCAAATAATACCCGATTTGCACATTGTATACTACTGACAGCGAGCCATTATACTGCTAGTAGCATCATGGCACTGTTTTCCATGCGTTTTTTTTTTTTCCAGTGAAGGGGTGAAACCTATAGAAATTCATCGGCAAATGAAGGTCCAGTATGGTGATGCATACCTCTGTCAGTCCATCAAATGTGGAGTAGGGAGTTTCAAAACGGCGTGATTTCTGTGACAGAGTAAAGGTGTCCTTTTGCAACATGACAATGCTCGAACCCATACTGCCCGTGTAACGGTTGAAACCATAATAGACTTCCACTTTTAGATTGTACCACAGCCCCCGTACTCGTTAGACATAGCCCAAAGTGATTTCCACCTGTTTGGACAAGTAAAAATGTCATTGGAAAGACAGAAATTTATGTTCGTTGAAGAGGTACAGCAGTAGATGTATAATAGCGGTTTGGGGCCAAAAGGTCGGTGGCACCACAGGAGCGCCAAAACAACAGCCCCCTAGGGATCCAACCCCCCGGGGCCCCACCCCCCTAGGCCCCGGGGCGCCACCCTCCCGGAGCGCACGCACGGGTCGCCTACAGGCGACCGAGCCGCTGATTTAGAGGGTATCATCCGCAGACATACCAAGATGCGCACCGCGAAGAACAACTGTAAGTGGCTACGGCTACATTCCACGGAGCCCTGCAATCGTAGCTGTATGAGGGACTACTGAAAAGTCCATGCAGTGCTAATACGGAAGGGTTCATTTATTAAACCATGTCGGAAATGTGGGAAGGGGGTCAACAACCTCCTAGAACTATGTAAAGAATGTGGATATGACAAGGAGTATCACCGAATCTGGTACGAAGAGAATGTAAAGGACTATAATGCAGAGATTCGTCGAATTGCTAAGATTATAGTGGATTGAACTTTCAATTAGAGAGAGGTGAAGTCATCAGTGTACTTACACACCTACCTGTTAGAGACTGACGGATCTGTGTATTTAGCCATGCCTACGCTGAATCAATTGAAACAGCAAGCCCGCGAGTATGGCATGCCATACAGTGGGAGGAGGAAGGCCGTTCTTGAGGGGGAAATATCCAGAGCGCGTGAGATGGCTAGGGCCTCCCTGCTCGAGAAGAACCCTAATCTACAGGGGGCACGACTTGAAGCAGGGATTACCACCGCTCTGAGATTTGTACACGGTACCAGCCGCGGACCGAGCCGCGATCGTCGCCGAGCGACGACACCGCGCCCGGCAGCGTGCTCAACGCCACACCGACCTCGAAGCAGAGTTCCTTGCCCGAGTTGATAGTGTGCGAGATGAAGTGGATGAGAAGTTGGCCTGCATCATTCGCAACGCACCTGAATTGAAACTCACCCGGGAGATTGAGGGGAGCCTGAGAAAATATGAAGCAATCGTCCCAGAAGGTAGCGACTATGAAGAACCTGGAGCATTTATGTATTCGATGGAGCCCTCCATCAAAGCCCTGGTGGTAAAAGGGTTGGGGGATTATGGTGGTATTAAAATACAGCTGTATCTCCACCTAAGATATTATCGCACCACACCGGAAGGTGAACAGATCACAGGCAATAGCAGCCCACGGAAGCAGGAACCAGAAATGCTGAATGTGGGGGAATTTGAAGAGGTATTTAACCACGCCGTTGCTAAGATATATGCAGACAGTGAGTGCTTCACTGAACAGGGTTCGGATTGGAGCTATGATGAGTGTGTGCAGCTCGATCTCTACATCGCAAAATACCAACCATTCCGAGGCTCTAGCCTACTTCGCGACCCCCAGCTTCATTCCACCACGTAGTGTTGTGAATGTGAAGAATGAGGACAACCGCTGCTTTGAATGGGCCATACTCTCAGCGCTCTACCCAGTAGCACATGGAGAGCATCCTGATAGGCTCAACAATTATAGCGCCCACCTGGGAGAGCTAAACTTTGAAGGAATCGAGTTCCCAGTGCAGCTGACCAGCTATTGCTAAGTTTGAAAACCAGAATCCCACCATAGCCATCAGAGTCTTTGGGTGGAACAAAGGACCAACCATACTCCGAACCAACACACTCCAGCACGACCAAATCAACCTCTTGCTCCTGTGTAAGGATGAGAATAGGCACTATGTCTGGGTCAAGGATGTGGGGCGGCTTCTATATGGAAACAGTAAATACAAGGGTAAGAAGTATCCTTGTCTCAACTGTCTCCATGTACACTCCTCTCAGGAAACCTTGGACCAGCATGAGCCACTCTGCCAAGGCATCAACAAAGCCTGCCAGGTGAATGTCATGCCTAAAGAGGGAAAGATGAATTTCAAGTCCCTCCAGAAACAGATGAGGGCGCCATACATCATATACGCAGACTTTGAGACCTTGAACGTTCCAGTACATGGTGCGGCAATGGATCCAAGCCAGAGCAACACGCGACAACTTGCCCAGCAGCCCCCCTGCAGGCTTCGGCTACACCATTGTACGCTGCGACGGCCTCACCACAAACCCTGTCGTATATCGGGGGGAGGATGCTGCCGATGAATTCCTCAAACGCTTGGGACAAGAGCAGGCCACCATCCACCACAAGTTACAGCGGCCGGCTCTGATGGTGCTGGGGCAAAAAGACCGTGAAGACTTTGCCTCCGCCACCACCTGCCACATCTGTAAAGAGCCGCTGGAGGAGGACAAGGTGAGAGACCACTGCCATATTACAGGCAAATACCGGGGTGCAGCCCACAATGTCTGTAATCTAGCATGGCGCATCAATAGAGACAAGCTGAGGATACCTGTAGTCTTTCACAACCTCAGAGGATACGACTCCCACATCATCATGCAAGCGGCCGGCCGTCTGGACTGGGGAAAAAGAACAGTCTACAAGAAGAAGAAAAACGGCCAATGGCAAACCAAACAAGTAGACAACACAACAATCACCTGCATACCAAACACCCTAGAGAAGTACGCCTCCTTCACCATCGGCCAGCTGCAATTCATTGACAGCCTACAGTTCATGAATAGCTCTCTAGACACCCTGGTAGGGAACCTCAGCGAGCTGACACACTGTGGCAAATCAATGGCTCTGACACGTAGAGGCAACGACATAATCTCAAGATGTGAGACGTGCAACACTGAGAAGCACACCCCCTGGGCTGTCTTAATGAGCAAGTTCAGGACCACGCTAAGCCAGAGCCAGTCACATCTCCTTCTCCGTAAGGGTGTATACCCCTACGAATATATGGACAGCTTCGAGCGCTTTGCAGAGGACCGCCTACCACCCAAAGAGGCCTTCTACAGCAAGCTCACCCGAGAAGGAATCAGTGACTCTGACTATGCCCACGCCCAGAAAGTGTGGCAGGAGCTCGATTGCAAAACACTCGGAGGCTACCATGACCTATACCTGAAAACAGACGTCGGTCTGTTGGCTGATATGTTCGAGGCATTCCGAGACACCTGTATGGAGGTATATCAGCTCGACCCAGCCCACTACATCAGTGCACCCGGCCTGGCATGGGACGCACTCCTAAAAAAGACGAAGGTGCAACTCGAGCTCCTAACCGACTTGGACATGCACCTCCTCTTTGAGAAGGGTCTCCGAGGGGGTGTGGCCATGGTCTCCAAGAGGTATGCTAAGGCCAACAACCCCAAGACTTCAGACTATGACCCCACAACACCCAATTCATGGATCATGTACCTCGATGCAAATAACCTGTATGGATGGGCCATGATGGAATACCTCCCCACCGGCGGGTTCCAATGGGCCAATCCAACTCTCGAGGAGGTACTCAACACCCCCGACAACGCCCCAGAGGGATGGCTTGTTGAGGTTGATATGAAGTACCCAGCGCATCTACATGAAGCCCACAGCGACTATCCACTAGCTCCAGAAACCATGACCGTCCCAGAGGCCTGGTTGAGCAGCTATCAGCGCGAGCTCCAGAACAAACTGGGGGGTAAGTTCACGGAGCAAACAAAGCTGGTACCTCACCTCCACAACAAGGAGCGATACGTCGTCCACTACCGCAATCTCAAACTCTATCACAGCCTCGGTCTAGAGGTCACCCAGATCCACCGAGCCATCAAGTTCAATCAGTCCCAATGGATGAAGCCCTACATAGAGATGAACACCTCTCTACGAGCCCAAGCCAAGTCGGAATTTGAGAAGGACTTCTTCAAGCTGATGAACAATGCCGTCTTTGGGAAGAGTATGGAGAATGTTCGCAAGCGTATCAGAGTCAACCTTGTCAGAGGCACCGAGACTGACCGACTCCGAAAATTAATCGCCAGCCCCAACTACGAATCGTGTAGAATCTTCAACGGTGGACTGGTGGCGGTGCACAGCATCAAGAACAAGGTCCAGCTGAATAAACCCGTCTATTGTGGGCAGGCCATCCTGGACCTATCCAAGCACCTCATGTACGACTTCTGGTACAACCGGCTTAAACCCCAATACGGTAATAGACTCCAGCTCTGCTACACAGATACTGACTCCCTTCTACTTCAGGTGGAGACTGAGGATGTGTACGCGGACATGAAGGCTCACCCTGACTGGTACGACTTCTCAGATTATCCGCGTGACCACCCCAACCATTCGACTGCGAATAAAAAGGTGGTCGGCAAATTCAAAGACGAGTGCAATGGTCGTTCGATAGCCGAGTTCGTCGGTCTCAGACCAAAGATGTACTCAATCCTAGAGGAGGCCACCAACATCAAGAAAGCCAAAGGAGTGGCTCGGACAGTTGTGAAGAAGGACCTCAGACACGAACACTACAAGGACAGTCTGTTCAGCCAGCGTGAATACAAACACACACAGGTTGCCATCCGAAGCAAGGGCCACCAGATAGGAGTTTATGAGATGAACAAAACATCTCTGAGCCCCATGGACACGAAAAAGTGGATTTGTGCTGATGGTATCAACACTAGGGCCTACGGTTTCCTAGAATCCTGCTAGGGGGTAGCTGTGTGTCTGGAGGAGCAATGAGCAGCTCCTCGCGCACAAAACCACGAGCCGGCCCATCCACCAGGTAGTAAAGAGTGGGCTGCCCCTCTTGCTGGGTGATATGACTAATCTTGTGCAAGGTCAGCGACCATGTAGGATCAGTGGCCCGACGCAGGCCCCCTTCAAGCTCGCCAGCTGAATAGAGATACCTGACCTGCGAGTCGGCTGGAATCACCGGTTCCTTACGCCCGATAGCGCGGCGGGCTGGCGCGGCTGGAGCGTGGGAGACGGACGAATCCTTAATCGCCTCAGCCGGCTTCCTACCAGTCAAACGAGTCACCTCATTATTGATCGCAGCGACTACCTGGGGTAGAGCTCTCACCCATTCGACCGACCGTTCATCTGAGCCTCGGGCAGCGAGCAACAACTCCTGGGCATATTGGGCCCCGAACAGTCTCTCTGCCAGAGTGCGGTTGAACCGCTCGACAATGGCCTGCTGACGATGGTTCCCAGCCTGCCCACGACGTACCTGTGTCTTATGTTTAGCCACCAACTGACTGACGGCACCCATAAACTCCCGCCCAGGGTCAATCTGCAAAAGATTAGGCCACCTGAGCGGCCCGCGTTTATAGATCCGTCCAAGCGCTGATGCGACCGCGTCGCTACTCTTGTCTGTTAGCGGCTCAGCCTCCTTATAGCGCGAGGCAACATCGACCACCGTCAAGGCATACCTATAGGTCCTGGCCGTGCGGCCAGAACCAACGCGATCATGTGGGAGAAACAAAAGATCTGCTTGATGGACAGCATTCGGTGTGGACTCGGCGATGTGGGGTCGTGGAATATAGCGAGGCCGCGGCAGGTAGATTTGCCAGATAGCCTGCTTCTGAAGCCACTCCCTAGCCTCAGTCTCACTGACCTTAGCCGCAGCAGCCAACTTCTTCACAGCTGAATGCCCTTTCCAATAACCTTGCGGGCTGTAGTAAACACGCTCCATTATTGTAAGGCCATATCACATATCTCTATAACAACCATCCCAAGAGGGAGCCCAAGACGGGGATGTCCTTGATTGGTGACTTGGGCCCAAAGATGATTCCTTTCCCACTAACAATCTGACTCTTCCTTCCACCACACACAATGCAGGTGCCACGCTTAACCGACCGTCCATTCTTCATCTTGCTAATCGTCCCACCCTTAGTGGGGGTCTGTCTCTTACACCGAAAACAATACATATTGATATACTACAGATGTCTATATATTCAAAACGAGGGCGCACCCATACCAAAGCGGCTCTTGGCAGACATCAGGGCCGAGACTATGCGGGCATCGCGCCTCTCCCAGTCGGGGGCACACCAGACGCTGCAATATTTTCAGCCGCCGCGGCTAGGACATCATCAGCAACGTTGCGGTTAGCTGTATCGCTATGAGCCGCATAAGCAATGTCGTGAGCCTTGCAGGCGCGGTCGAGTGTGTTGACCCCCTCATAGCCTTGGGCCATCCGCTTATCTAGTTTAGTGAAAGGGCCGCAGTAGCTATATTTCCCTGTATTCTGGAACGAGCCTCCAGGAACATCCTCAGAGCTGACGCCCTCAGGCAGCCTCATATGCAGCTCAGGCAAAGGCAACATATTCAGTGCTTTGTTGAGGAGCCCCATACCAACAATCTGGCTCTTCTTAGCACCACAAACTTCACAGAGGCCGCGCCTGGTTATTCGACGATTTTTCAGCACGACCTCCGACTCCTCCAGCGTAGGAGTCTGCTTCTTACAGCGCAGGCAATACATATTGAAGATATTGCAAATATGTATATATTTAAAATGGAGATAACCAACTTCGACCTTGAGGACAAAGCCCGCCACCACCACCACTGGCTGCTGCCGGACACCATTCGTTGTGTTGTGTGCGGGCCATCGGGGTGCGGAAAAACAAACATGATGCTCAACCTACTACTGAAGCCGGGCTACCTAAACTATGACCGACTGCACCTGTACTCGAAGTCTTTGGGGCAGGACAAGTACCAGTTCCTCCAGGATTGGGCCGAGTCTGTCGGGCAGGTTGCGGGGCAAAATATTGCCTCCTGTCATAGCTCAGCCGAAGACATCATCCCCGTCGAGGACCTGAACCCTGAAGAGAGAGCTGTCATGGTCTTTGACGATGTCATGCTGGAGAAGCAGGGGCCGATCGAGAAGTACTTCTGCCAGGGCCGGCACGGCGGTGCCGACACATTCTACCTAACCCAGAGCTTCTTCAGAATTCCCAAGCAGGCCATCCGTGACAATGCCAATCTATTGGTGATCTTCAACCAAGACACGAAGAACCTGCGCGCCATCCACGACTCCTATGTTGGTGGTGATATGCCCTTTGATGAATTCAGGGAGTTCTTCACAGAGTGCACTAGCAAACCTTACGGTTTCGCAGTAATCGACCTGACCAGCAAGGCCCACGATGGCAAATACCGATGTGGGTTCGATCGGTTCTATATCCCGAAGTCTTCTATTTAGATATATATGTTATTGTGATAGCAACAACATGTGGGCTGATGTGACTAACCAAGCAAAGCGTAACGCTTTTGTGAAGGATTATCTAGCACGTCGGGACCGCCTGAAGCAGCGGTTTCTGGCGGAGAGGGTGGGGGAAGCAGATTTGCAACAGGAGGCAGCCAAACTCTTCACACCAATTACTAAAACTGTAGCAGAGAGGTCAGCGCAACAAACGGGGGCAATAAGCCAAATGGTCAAAGCTCAGACCGGTGAGTTGGCTAAAATAGCTGACAAACAAACCAGTGCATTGGCTATACGAACAAACAAACAAGCTAACGAGCTAGCTCAGGCCATTGTGGCGTTGAACAGGGCCATTGAGGACAGAGCCAGAGCCCTGGAGGAGGCCAGCGCAGAGGAGGCCAGAGCAGAGGAGGCCATAGCCCCAGTGACTCCTCCAGAAGCTATTATAATTGACATGGATCAGGGCTTGGATGAGGAAGTTCTTAGAAAATATAACTACCCAAAGCCTAGCACACTCATCAATGCGACAGATGAACACATTCAAAACCTTCTTGAGAAGTCCGCAAAGCTCAATTCGGGAACGCTCGGGGGGAAGAAGAGGAGGGTCGGCGTCACTAGGGAGGAGATTGAACAAATAGATCGAGATATTGCAGCTATACAAGCATTCAGGGAGCGTGTTAAAACTATATTGGACAATCGACAAGAGGTTATCGTCCGTGGGCAAGGGTTGAAACTCCGAGGGAGCAAATTCGGCACCCTAACTATTGATCCCGCAGCTCTGGCTGCGGGCCGGCTTGCAAGCTTTTGATGGGGACACCCTAGTATTGTCGGCTCCAGCAGATGAGACGCTGTACGATCTCCTAACCAAGCGGTTCATCAAAGCAAAGCAATACACCCCACAAGCTGTTGAGACATTTAGCCGGCTGGCTCAACTTGCCAAAATACCAGTCTATAACAGAAAGGGAAAAAAATACGGACTAATCCGAGGTAGTGGTGTGTTATACTACAACGACCCCAACACTCTGGTGGAGCGCCTAGCCCTGTTAGTAGCTTCGAAGGAGGCGGGGAATACGGGAGTTGACACAGAAATATCTGCGATACTGGATGAGCTTATGCGCAGTGGAGTGATCTCTACGGAGCAGGCCATCAAGTTGAACAGAAGAATCTTTGTTCATTAAACATGGAGCTTCAAGTGTTGAAGGACATCCGCGACCGCCTCGCAGCGATGGAGGTGCGACTCGCACCGAAGGAGAATATGTCCCTGGTGGTGACGTCGGATAAAAGCGACTGGACGACCTACTACTCCCCTGCGCTGTACCTTGACCCCCAGAAGTCATACGAGCTGGCCTTGCTGAATCTAGAGACCTACAACTCCATCAGCAATGTTAACTCCACCAACAATACTTTTGTCTACCGTGTGGAGAAGAAGGAGTGGAAAACCATCACTATAGAAGAGGGGGCTTATGAGCTCGCCCAGATCAATAGAGAGATTCAAAGAAAGATGGAGGAGGCCAAGGATTGGGATGAGAAGGCCGAGGAGAAGTATTACATCTACCATAGGACCCAACCCTTCAACCCTTCGGGCTTTTGTAAAGATAACCAGCCCCGACTATGAGGTTGATATGGGTGCTTCAGTCTTTGCGCAAAATACTGGGGTTCGACCCACAAATACTGACTAAGGGCTATAAAGAAGGGGAGAAACCAATAGACATCTTCCATGTGAATAGCATTCTGGTCAATTGCAATGTGGTGAGTGGGTCTTACCTCGGTGGGGGATCCCACCCCACCATCTACTCATTCTTCCCCAACGTGTGCCCCGGCTATAAGATCTTAGAGTCTCCCAGAACTGCTGTCTACCTCCCTATCACCCAAGCTGGTAGTATACACAGCATACGCGTCTGGTTGACTGACCAAGACGGTGCACAATTAAACTTTAGAGGTGAGCAAATAACTATAAGGCTACATATTCGCAGTGTGTAACCATGTATGTTTTCCCAAGACGTCGGAGACGGGTAGGTGGGGGGTGTTCGATTGGTTGGGCTCGGCAGCTCGGGCGGTTGGAAGTCTGGTCTCTTCAGGTGCTAAGGTGATACCCAGCGCTGTCAGTAAAGTTGCCAAATTTGTTGGCAGCCCCTTAGTTAGGAATGTGGCCAAGACGACGGAGTCTGTGGCCTCCGCAGGCGCAGGCTGCCAAAAAGCTGGTGGACGCGCTCAGGCCTTTGCCGCCCCAGCTGAAGAGGGAACTCACAGCTAAGAGCGCTGAAGGTTTTGAAGCAGCTCGCTGTCCAGCCCACTGTCCAGCTCGCTGTCCATGCCCCAGTCTGGAGGCGTTGGATATCGCCAGCCGGGGAGGAGGTTTCAAGACAATTAGAGATAAGTCTAGACGTTTATAATATCACCATGGACGAGCAACGCACTTCCATGCTTGAAATTACCGAGCCTGTGCATGTCGATGAGGGTATTGAATCCTTTGAGTATCGGGAGTATGAGTCACAGAACCCAGCTGCCCTCAACCAGAATAACACCATCCAGATTGATATACACGCTCAGGATGCCTTCACACTTGCCCTTCCAAGAGCTATCTTCTAGTAGAAGGCCGGCTCAGATCGTTTCGAGAGGAATACTATGATGCGAATAGTCTGGTGGCTTTGGTTAACAACTGCGGTCGCGTTCATGTTCAACAAAATACGTTACCAACTCAACAACAACACCATCGATGATGTGTCATATCCTGGGCAGGCCACCACTATGATGACCCTTCCGTCGTGTGGGGTGGACTGTGCTTGGGGTGAAGGCCTCAATATGTGTTGGTATAAGGACTCAGATGCGGGGGCTGCTGCGGTAGGGAATGCGGGTTGGGAAAGGCGGCAGCTTATCATTATGAAGAAATCCCAAACTCCGGGCATGTTCAGTTTCTGTGTCCCACTCAAATACTTCTTTGGGTTTTGTAATGATTATCAGAAGGTGCTCTATGGTGTCAAGCAGTCCCTACTGCTAGATCGCCAGAACGACGCTCAGGCCATCCATCACAGTAGTTTCGCTGCGGGCGGCTGTGGCCGCCGCGGAAGGTAGAGCCGCCTGTAACCGCTGTGGTCCCCCCACCAGAGGGTAAGATTGAACTGTCCTAAGATTGCCTGGATGATGCCTCACGTTATTACCCTCTCTGAGCCTATATGAGCTCGCTCATGACTCTGATAGAGAATAAAGTTAGGGTGCCTGTGGCTTTCCGCGCCTTACAGTGTGATAGTTTGGCAGGTGCCGCAGTCCACATCCTTCACCTGGCAGTTGGGAGTTAAATCCCAAACAGAGAAGCCTCGGTGGATTCTGGTGGCTTTTCAAACAGCTCGTGAAAATGATCAGGCGAAGAACAAGTGCCATATTTGATCATGTGCGGGTGAAGAATATTCACGCCCTGATCAACAGCGCACGCTACCCCTAGTGGATCTGAATGTCGACTTCGCTGAGTATAGAACCTCTCGGGCCTACAAAGCTTTTGCAGACTTCAAGGAGGCGTTCTATGGTATTACCAGCCGGGAGTCGTCCAACCTGGTGAGTCCTATAGGATTTCGTGGCCCTCTACCCCATACATGTTATTGATTTGCGGGCCCAGTCTGAAGCCATTAAGAACGCTGTTCAAGCTATCACTCTCAAGGTGGAGTTCGATGTTGCTGTGCCTGCAGACACCAAGGCTTTCGCTGTGGTCATTGCAGATAAGTCTCTGTTCTTAGAATCTGACGGCAGGAAGTTTACTACAGTCTTGAATTAAACACTAGAGATATAGTGAAATAACTATGGCGCTGGTATCATATGGGCTGAGCCTCTCTCCGGGGCAGAAAGAGACGTTGGTCAAGGCGGCGAAAGACGGCACTGGTGCCACCCTACGCCTGGGTGTGGGGCAGCTGCACGGTGCTGATAAAGTCGGCCTGACCCAGCGTCAGATTAACCACATTAAGAAGAATGTGGCTGTGGGTTCTGGGGCTGAGCTCGTCTTCTCAAAGAGTCAGATCAAAAAGATGGTTAAGGTGGGTGGGTTTTTCCCCGCCTTGGGGGCTGTGATCCCTCTCTTGGCTAAGGCGCTCCCCTGGCTGGGTGGATTGGGGGGTTTGATGGGTGGGGCTGCTGGTGTGGCACAGGCAGTTGATCAGGCTCGTCATAACCGGGCGATGGAGGGTCGGGGTTTTGGGGATGACCTTCTGGGTAGGGTGATGCGTGAAGTGGGTGGTGTGTCTCGCAGTATTGAGCAAGTTGGCCGCGCGAGGAAGGGTCAGGGTTTCGGGGAGGATGTTATGAAGTTGGCGCTGGCCGGGCGACCTAAGCTGGGGGGTTTAGGAGAGGATATTTTGAAGTTGGTGTTGGCCAACCAACCTGGTCTTAGGGACATGCTTGGGGTGGGGGGTAAGGGTGTGTACCTGGCTAGAGGTGGTAAGGGGATGAAAAAAAAGAAGCATTAAGCAACTTTGATATTGAGAAGGCGGCTAAGGATATACCCCACTTCCGCGGTGTGTTTATGCGCGATGGTCTTCCCGCAGCTCTACACAATCCGGAATGTGGGATTGTCAATCTAGACTCATCAGAGGGTGAGGGGACCCACTGGGTGGCTTATTACAAGGCGGGGCCTATGGCAGTTTACTTCGATAGTTTCGGGCTTGACCCACCCCAGGAGATCCTGGATTATCTAGGGTGTCCCGTGCGCACCCAAACTTTTCAGTTGCAGAGAGCAGACGATGTGATCTGTGGTCATTTATGTCTTCATGTGCTTCGTGGGCTGGCGGGCGGGCAGCAATTTGAAGACATAATACTGCGTATGGTATAGACCATGTCTGTTGGAAAGTGCGGCGGAGAGGCTGGGACTGTTGTACAGCTCAGCCGGGCTGGGCTTGTGCGCAAGTATGGGGACACTATGCAAGGTATACTATCCATGGGTGGGTTTCGTCTCACTAGTGTGGGGGAGCCCACTGGGGAGCAAGATGCGACCACTAAAAAATATGTTGATTTTCGTGATGTGGAGGCGCAGCGGCTCTTGAGGAGGATGGTGACTGTGCGCGCACAGGAGATACAGACGAAGGTTGAAGCAGATAAAGCTCAGCTGGAGAGTTCCATAAAGCAGAAGGTGGAGGAGGGTACTAAAGATTTGGCTACGAAGGCTTATGTTGATACTCAGGATAAAGTAATTAGGGACTCTATTGGTGAGCTCCCCTATCTTAAACTTAGTGGTGGTGCCTTGTCTGGGGATTTTGATATGCAGAAACGTCTCATCACTAATTTAGCAGACCCAACAACTGATCAGGGGGCGGCTACGAAGGTTTATGTAGATGCGGGCGTTAAGCGGGTGATAGATGAGCGCACCCAAGGTATGGCTACAAAGACATATGTTGATGCGGGTTTGAAAGATTATCTTCAACTTAGTGGTGGTGCCTTGTCTGGTGTCCTCGATATGCATGGTAACCATATCACTAGTCTCCCAGACCCTACAGAAGATAATGAGGCGGCCACAAAAAAATATGTAGATGAGCGTGTTAAAGACACAGCAAAGACATATGATGTTGAGCTTACAAAACGTGCAGTGGTATGGGTTCAAGACGCCACGAAGGCGTTTGAGGACACGCTCGTGAAGCGCTTGACCGAACATTTCAAAACTGCAAAGGAGTATGTAGACAGCCGAATGGGACCTCCCGACTGGAAGTTATGGTTTGAGGTAAAAAATCCCTATATTGGGATGATGAATAATAAATTCAGCTACCTTACAAACATGGGGATTCAACCGTATAGGCTTGAGGTTGTGGAAGTTGGTAGGGTACTTATTGATGGTGTGGATAGAGACTTAACTCTTAAAGGTGACAATGCCGTTTACTCCCTTTCTTTGGTAGCAGGTGAGCAGTTTTCACCCCCTTTTATCTTCACCCCCGAAGCTGGGAGTAGTATATATTTCAAGCTCTATCTTACAGGGGGGCCATTTACAAATTGGGGGGAGGTTATGAAAGGTTTTGAGGTAAAATCTCAGAAGGCTTCAGTAGTGGTGTGGATTGTTATTAATATTGTGGATGGTGGGCCAATAGTGCGTGTGACAGATCCTGCGGTTGAGGTTAAAAAAATTGATAAAATCGTTTTAGGAAATATTAATGTATCACCTTGGATTCATCTTATCAAGTTTTTGTTTACTACACAATTTATCAGTGAGGAGGATTCAAAACGTATCACCTCAAATTGAATATATAGATGCGTGTGGTTAATATACAATGGCGCCCGACCAGGCCTTTCGTCTTCAAGAGATCACTAGACTACAGAAGAGCTTGGAGGCTGAGCATGAAAAACGGTCTCTGTTGTATAAGAAGTACCATCGGGTTGTGAATGTCTTGGATGGGATTAATACAGCGCTGCTTACGGTGAGTGTGGGACTTCTGTCAACAGCCATTGCAGTCCCAGCCGTCTTCGGCCTAGAGATAGGTGCTCTCGTATGTGGGCTATTGGGGGCGGCTGGTAAGTTGGTGACCCACAGATGTGCGACTTAAAGCCAAGAAGCATGACTGAAATCAGGATTTTGGTTGAATCGAAACTTTCAACAATCTCCGATCTTGTCTCGGCGGCCTTGCAGGACCAGGAAATTTCTGATGCGGAATTTAAATTAATTCTGAATGAATCAGTGAAATTTCGGCAACATGCAGGCTGAAATTCGACGCAAAGTTTCTGCCGACTTGCACCAGAAAAAAGAGCTTACTGACTTCACCCCACCAGCCAGAAGCCCGCCTGCTAGATAGCCCGCTAGATAGCGCGCTCTTTTTTCATAGCCTCTTTCACCTCGATGAATTTCTCCAAGGGATCGTCTACTGGCAAATCTCTTGTCAGAGCCACATAGCGCTCAGCTAGTTCACTATCACAAGTGTGGCACATATCGAACGGTTGCTGTACTACTGTATTACAGATAGTGCACCCAAACACATTCCTACCCTTTTTAAGTAGTTGGAGGTGTTTGTAGCAGAACTCGCCGCGGCACCTGCGATCGCACCGGATCGAGGCCCCTTCATGCACAAGCCACCTACAATTCTTCATTTTAAGCTTGATGTCGCTAGTCTCTAATTCTGAACTCCACTCGAGTATCTGGGCCGCGCAATTTTCTTAGCGAGAAAAAATTGTCCCGCTCGCGCGGCTCATAAAACTTGTCACGCAGAAACAAAACGATCACGCTTGCTATGCTTAGTCACGCTACTTCCGGCGTGATCGTTTTAAGCGGAAGTGTGTTGACTTGCGCGCAAGTTTGGATTTATCCCAGATCAGAGCGAAAAGGGTGCTATGTATGTTGCAGAACCATACATCGTGCAGCCACCGATACATCGCTGCTGCACGGTTCACTATCCCAGTCGGCTTCAAATTGACAGGCTAGACATTCACCCGTTCTGCACATCCTCCTCAGCGATTGTTTCCAAACAGTCTGGTGGAACTCCTAAGGACCTCCAACCCCAAGGTGTATGAATGATTATAGTTCCCCCACTTATTCTTCTACCTTGGCGTCGGATGATCCGGAGATGAGAGTCGCAAAAGCGTCGTCTTGAGGGCTTTCCACAAAACGTTGTGGGACTCTTGAACCACTGGCAAGTAGGCATGTCTCTGAAACACAATCCGGTTGGGTATCCAGCTTCATACCTTTATATGGGCGCAGCTTGATGTTGGTCTTTCTCTCAAACTTCCAAATCGTCCTATGGAAGACGTCTAGCGTACAACGCTCACACATCTCATAGGGACGCTTAACTCCCCTCTCACAGAATATACACTCTTCTATAGTCACGCCCCGCTTCACCTGTGCATTGTGCCTTGAACAGAAAAGACCAACACAAGACCGACCGCAGCGCAGCTCTGTTCCGAGTTTGAGCCACTCACAACCATTCATCTTGATATCCCTGGGAGGTTGTAGCTCTAATTCACTTGCGGTGGTGCATTATAATACGACGACGTCCCCTGCGCGACTCTTCAAATCTTTGGTAGTTGCACCAAACCCCAGGGGGGTGGTAGTGGGTCCACTCTCCTTCGGTATTCCTCCAACAGTACATACGCAGTCGTGTTGGATTCGCTTTTAGCCACTGATGTGTGTCCATGGTGTGTACCTCATACATACTATATCTCTAAGTAGCGCTCCGGGACGGTTCACCGCTTGGTGTGCGCCCCGGGGCCTAGGGGGGGGGGGGCCCGGGGGGTTGGATCCCTAGGGGGCTGTTGTTTTGGCGCTCCTGTGGTGCCACCGACCTTTTGGCCCCAAACCGTTATTATACATCTACTACAGCAGGTGGTGCACGAGTGGTTTTTCTACAGGTACCCAAGCACTTTATCGGCGCTGGATGACTTGCGTGGAACGCAGCGGTGACTATATTGAAAAATGATGTATTTGTTTTATTACTTTTTTTTTCCAGAATATATTAAACCCCTCCCCACCTTCCCCCCACACACCCCCCCCCCCCCCCAAAAAAAAGGTTTACATTTGAAGCCTTTGGTCCGTGTCTTTAGTTGGACAGCCATCTTCAAACTGTGCTTATGACGTCCCTGTGTTCATCTGCACTGTAATTTAACGAAATTACACTTTTGACATCCTTAACAACAATATTGACAAGTTACAAGACAGTGACATGGTTTTTGTAATTTCTATCACACTTTTAAGGTTTTCATTAGAATCCCCCCTCGTATTTATCATTTGATTAAATGGGACACGGGGACAATTAAAGACGCCGACGCTGGAAAATGGACAAAACGTTTGGCAGAACACAACGTGTGTAAAAATCTGGCCTTGATGACAGCACATAAGAGGTTGTTTTTCGAGTGGTAACAGACCGCAGTTAAATTTTTTTGAGTGGCGGGAGATGTCATGCAAAGTTGTCCGAGCTGAACGGTCTCGCAATGCCAACACCGTCGTTATTAAGATTAGGTATTGTATTACATGTTTGGGTAATCATCCACGAGGCTGTAAGAAGAAACGATCGGGCAGATAGGCTTGTGGGCCTGGCTGCTGTAGGGATTGAGTTGAGCTAAGAAATGACATCACTGCACTCAGGACATTGCCATACACGCTTCGTCCCCTCGTTCAACAGCCAGCGAAGAGTCACACTACTAATCGTTCCTACCGCTACCCGATTGAATGTTCTCCTGGTCTTCCCTCTCAGTTTTGAGATTCTACCAGAACCTCTGCCAATCACCCACAATCTCATCCTTTCTACATATGGGTTCTCAATCTGATCCTTCACCTTCTCCACCTTGTCCTACAGGCGCACAACAAACTCTCCCTTGTCCACAAGTAATCAACCACCAAGAGGTGCATTTCCTGTCAGCCTATCAGACTGTTCATTCCCCCGCACTCCCGCATGGCCAGGACAAAATTTCCATACAATTCTCACAATCTGTGACCTCTGAAGCCACGAGAGCCATTCCACACGAAACATTCAGCTCTCCGCCTTACTAAGCATACTCTTTGTGACCGTGATAAATACAATGTGTGTTACAGTGGTCTCCTCTAACAAACGGAATGCCGCTGTGATTGCTTCTCCATTCTCATGCTGGAGGTCGTAACCTCATATGCCTGACTCTTCTTTTTCAAGAATCGTCCATTAGCCTTCGCAACCACTCCGTCTATTTCTCACCACTGACCCATCGGTGTAGATCACTATGTCACCTTGATGTGTGTTACTCTGGATCAGCTGTTGCACCTCAATATATCCATGCTGTAGGGAGCGGAAGGGCAATGGGCCAGGCTAACATTCTGAAATCCCCCGGGTGTGGGTGTGTGTGTGTGGGGGGGGGGTGGACGAATAAATGACTCAAGGGATGGATATGATTCTGTAACTTTGACAAGAACTGCATGAACATATAGTCAAACTGGGTCACGGCCGATAAGCACACTACTACGCGGGAAACCAAAGAAGAATAGTCCACAAACACAGAGCTGGTGTCGTCGACCGCTACGAGCTGAGGGAGATACTGGAGAGAGGATTTGAGCACTTATGAGACTAATAGATGGATGTGCAACACGCATGATCTGTTTAACTAACTAACCATCCATCCAACCAACCAACCAACCAACCAACCAACTAACCAACCAACTAACCAACCAACCAACCAACCAGCCAGCCAGCCAGCCAACCAACCAACCAACTAACTGATTCACTGACTGACTCACTGACTCACCGACTGACTGACTGACTGACTGACTGACTCACTCACTCACTCACTCACTCACTCACTCACTCACTCTCTCACGTACTCACTCACTCACTAACTTACTCACTATAACGATCCTGGAACGTCACATCTAGAAGGCTTGCCATGTGATCTTGGAAACATAAAGAGGGTTGTCCCAGGCATCCTGCAGGTATCGGACAACATTCGTTATTCTCTAGTGCGTTATAATATAAAAGCGGGCATGTTAGCGAAGTCGATAAGAAACTGCACTGACAACGCCATGACGGGAGTTCGAAGCACGGCTCATCGCCTGCTAAAATGAGGTAAAGATTGGTCACCTATTATTCTTCGCTATAGGGCCTATCCAATGCAATAGCCCTATAATTTTAAAGAAACTGCCTCTGGAGAGATGTTTCTATGTTTTAGTGAAGTGACGCCTATATCTTAAACTGACGTATTTCACAGTCTGCCCTGGACTAAATCAGTTTCTCATTCCTTGAAACATTAGCCTCAATACGGCGATTGACCGTTATGTTATTATCCATAATTAGTCTTTTGGAGAACGTAAAGCAGGAATCTAGGAACATTGGGAATGAAAGAAATAAAACATGAGGCCAGTGAGACATGTTATCATCATCTACATCATCATCATCATCATCATCATCATATCATCATCATCATCATCATCATCATCATCATCATCATCTTCCACTTCTGCCATCAAGCGTAGTGGGGAGGAATAATTTCCGGTCCAGCGCCCGGTGGGCGGCACTGGATAGTGTGGCTGAGCAATGTCTTTGATGTCGTCAAGCCATTTTCTTCTTGGACGCCCTCTTGGTCTCGTCACAGATGTAAGGCCAGTGATAGTAGTTGTTGGTGTTGCATTCTAACGACATGGCCAAACCACTTGATCTTCTGTCTTTCAATAAATATGGCACAAGGTGTTGATCCCACAGTCTGTCTGATAAGAGCATTTCTTACTCGGTCTCTGATTGTTAAGTTGGCAGCTCTCCTCAGGCAGGTGTTGATTTTGCGAAAGTGTGATTTGAATAAAGACCAGGTTTGAGATTGGTAGCATAGGGTTGGTGTGAATATGCTATTTATTATCTGTCGATTTCTTGACATGAGTATATTTGGATGTTTCTGTAAGGGTGATAATTGATATGTAAGTGCACTAGCTTTTTAACATCTGATCTCGATTTTTCTGCCCAATCTGCCATCTTCTGTGATCATACTTCCAAAATATTTGAATTCTTTAACTTGTTTCAGAGTTGTGCTATTTATCTGTAATATACTAGCTGACCCGGCCCGGCTTCGCCCAGGCCCTGGCGGGAATCTGTCTGTCTGTCTGTCTGTCTGTCTGTCTGTCTGTCTGTCTGTCTGTCTGTCTGTCTGACCCGGCCCGGCTTCACCCGTCCCTGGTGGGGAGCATCTCATTTAATTCATATAAGTAGTCATACAAGTTCCCGTTCCCGTCTGCCTGTCTGTCTGTCTGTCTGTCTGTCTGTCTGTCTGTCTGTCTGTCTGTCTGTCTCTCTGCTTGTCTGTCTGTCTGTCTGTCTGTCTGTCTGTCTGTCTGTCTGTCTGTCTGTCTGTCTGTCTGTCTGTCTGTCTGACCCGGCCCGGCTTCACCCAGTCCCTGGTGGGGGGCATCTCATTTAATTCATATAAGTAGTCATATAAGTTCCCGTTCCCGACTATCTATCTATCTATCTATCTATCTATCTATCTATCTATCTATCTATCTATCTATCTATCTATCTATCTATCTATCTATCTATCTATCTATCTATCTATCTATCTATCTATCTATCTATTTATCTATCTATCTATCTATCTATCTATCTATCTATCTTGTGAATTTCAAGTCTATCTATCTATCTATCTATCTATCTATCTATCTATCTATCTATCTATCTATATGTCTATCTATCTATCTATCTATCTATCTATCTATCTATCTATCTATCTATATATCTATCTATCTATCTGTCTGTCTGTCTGTCTGTCTATCTGTCTGTCTGTCTGTCTGTCTATCTGTCTGTCTGTCGGTCGGTCTGACCCGGCCCGGCTTCGCCCAGGCCCTGGCGGGGATCTGTCTGTCTGTCTGTCTGTCTGTCTGTCTGTTGGTCGGTCTGACCCGGCCCGGCTTCGCCCAGTCCCTGGCGGGGATCTGTCTGTCTGTCTGTCTGTCTGTCTATAGCCAGGGGACTTAACTTAAGATATAGCAATGCTACTAAAAGTTATGTCCCTTGTTTTATTTTTTCTTATGTTGAGTCAGATAATTACAAAATTAAATTTTAGTAAGTAATATAGATGATTGTACACTAAGAAACTATTACAGTTGGTTGCACAGGAATGAAAAGAAAACATGTAGAAAATTTCATCTCAATCGGATGGACCGTTCGCGAACGCATAAAGAACGGACATACATACACACATACACACACACATACATACATTGTGTTTTATAGATATAGACTTAGTGGGCCCGGCGATCTGCTAACTTGCATTACTTCGGTTTTGGCTGTGTTTATACTCGTATTGTATCTGCTGCAGGTTGAACTCAGATTAGTAATATGATTTTGTAGTCTGCCCTCATCGCTGTAAAACAGGCACGGATCGTCTGCAAACAGAAGTTCATTTATTTCCAGTGGGTCAGTTGTTTCATCTGGAGTAAAGATTTGGATATTCTGTCCATGTAGATATTAAATAGCAGAGGAGAGAGCAAACATCCCTGTCTCACTCATGTATTGACTGTGAACATATATGATATACCTTCTTGTGTTCTTACTGCACATCGGCTCGAGTGATACATGGCTATGATGTTTTCTAGCATTTGCCCTTGTATCCCAGTTTTCAAGGATGGTCCATAATTTGTATCTGTCTACTATGTCGAATGCCTTTTCCTGATCTACAAAGACAATATTCTGCTGATCACTATATTCGATAGTTTTTCCACATTTTTGTCTAAGTGTAAATAGTGCATCAGTTTAACTTTTACCTTTCCGAAAACCGAATTGTACTTTGCTTAACTGTTGTTCAACTATCGGTCTAACTCTTTGTTCCAATAGTTTTGCGTACATTTTCCCTATATGGCTCAGGATTAATATACCTCTGTATGTTTCGCACTCTCTACTATTGCCTTTCTTTTTCCATAATGGTACTATTATTGCCTGTTGCCAATCATCTAGGACTTTTCTTTCTTCCCATGATATATTAAAAAAGTCTTGTTAGCCATTTAACTCCTGTTTTCCCACAGGCTCGAATAGCTTCAGTGGTTATTCCATCTGGACCTGGTGATTTGTTTTTAGGACTTTTCTGTATAACTGTTTTGACTTCTGCAGGTGAGACATTTCGGCCACGTTAAATAACATAACACTCTAATAAATACTATACTAGAGGGTAAGGTTGAAAGCAAGCGGGCAAGAGGTAGAACACGACAAAAATAGGAAGATAACGCCAAGAGAGGGACGAAAAACAGTCTGACTGAATGTAGAATCAACGTGAAAGGACAGAATTTTGAAGATCCATTGCAGCCAACTTTCATTGTGGAGACGGTACTCATTGACTAATACGCGGTTCTCACAGGGATACTTTCTTATATCAGGTCACGTGAGTTCCTCGGTTATAACAATTGATTTCTACCTCTATAACCAGTACGCCGGTCTCTCTGGCTGAGAGGTTACACCACTTTCTCCATAATCCCGTTTATCCACTCAGGGTCTCGCAGCGAGGCGAGAATTGGAAGCGGTTCGACCCGCGCTCGTGACTTGCGGGATAATGAGCCGGCCGCTCAGAAAGCAATGGCAAACTACTGAGCGTAATCTTGCCAAGATATCAACATACAGCTGAAAGATGCTGATGTTGACAGCGATGTCCTGTAAAGGATATGCAAAACATTTTTTTATAACCAGTAGACTCTAATGTAGTTCCTACCACAAGCAGTAAGAGTTAAAACGTATTCTAAGCAGTACAATCCCGACTTTCCATCAAAATACAGAGTGCTCTGCCCATTGGACAATTTGATCTCGAAATCTCCATGACCGCAATTGAACCGGCCTCCTATCGGCGGGATATCTCTTTCAAAGCTAAAACTATTCACCGTTTGTGTTGTCAAGATAGTCCTTTGTAGCCACCTGCTATGTTGAATATACCTGTAGTCGGGTATATCCGTATATATGAAAACGACTTCGAGCAGAAGACAACATGCATGTTTACAACATTTGCTCGACTCATTTAAGTGATTCTCAAACTATGAGGCACCAGGCAATGAGCAGAGCTTGCAAAACCCGGGGATATAGAAAACCCTGTCACTGAATTGTTATACTTTGCGTCTTAAACATATCAGGACACTTACTAAACAAGCTGAACAGCGTATAAATGCCTTTGAATATAAATGTTATAGATGGGTTCTAAGAATATCTTGGCTAAAGATTCACATCCATACACCAGTATAGGGTCTAAGTAGCACTTCAACACTCTTTTCCTCGTTGCAATTGACATCTTTTATTGGTCAGTATGTTTTTCATCTTGCAAAAGGCTACCTTCGCCATGGAGATTCCTGATATAATCTCTTCAAGGCATCTCCCATCAGATATTATGACAGTTCCAAGATAATTGTACCGATTCACTTCTTTAAGAATAAGCCCATTTACTTGTATATTACCTTGTGGTATTTCCTTCGTCCCAGTGACGACCATAATCGGTGTCTTCTTAAAATTCACTTTTAACCTTAGTTGTTCACTGTGTGCAACAACCGATTCTACTAAATGTTGCAAGTCCTGCTCATTGTCTGCAGTCAAGACTGTATCATCTGTATATCTAATGTTATTAATGTATCATCCCCCAATGATGATTGCGTCCATATCTTCAATATTTCTGAAAATATGTTCACTGTACAGGGAAATAGATCTGGAGACATTACATACCCCTGTTTCATACCTCTCTTAATAGGCTGATATTGACCTAATTCATTATCAACTCTTATGGCAGCTTGTTGTTTCCAATATATTTCGTTTACCAGTCTTAGGTATATCCCATCACTTTATGGATCTTCAAGCATCCTTATCATATTAACATGTCTTACTTTATCTAAGGTCTTTGTGTAGTCAATAAAGCAAAGATGTAGATCTTTGTTTACTTCTATAGAACGTTCAAATACTGTTCGCAGCATATACACAGCATTTACTGTACCCTTGTCTTCTACAAACCCACATTGTTCTTCTACTATTTAAGGTTGTATTTTCTTCCTAACTCTTTGCATGATAATTCTTAGCAAAATCTGTGTGATGTGACTGATTATACCAATTGTTCTATGTTGATCACATTCCAAGGCGCCTGATTTCAGTGGGATTGCAATAAATACAGAATTACATAATTCATAAGGTATATCTCCAGTATCATATACTGCATTTAGCAGTCTGGTGACTTGCTCTATTACATATTAGTCTAAAGCATTAATCATTTGTGTTGTGAATTTGTCTAAACCGGGGGTCTTGCCAGTTTTCATGTGGTTGAGAGCATTCTGAACCTCCATCCTCAAAGTTGACGGTCCTTCATTACTATTTCGAATATCACGCTGTTCTTCTCTGTTATCACCATAATGGTTTTCCATATAATCTTACCATGCCTGTATAATTTGATCTTTGTATAATAACAATTTTCCATCTTTTGTTAGGTAGCCTCTTGATGTAC
>JACEFZ010017466.1:57500-160000 GCA_014155875.1 Cepaea nemoralis | reverse complement strand
CAGCTCCCGGCGATTTAGACGACCGCCTTGCGCTGGTTTTTATACAATGGTATGAGTGCCGGATGTTCAGAAATCAATGACAAACGACTGAGCATAAGCCTGCCAAGAAATCACAATTAGTCCAAAATGCTGGGGTTAACAGCGACGCCCCGTAAAGGAGGTGCAGCTGACTTTCTAGTACTATAGTTCTAAACCGGTGGGGAATTCCCACACCCATACAAGGGGGGGGGGGGAATTTTAGGGTTCCCCGGGGGGTGGGGGGGTGGAGGGTGATTAAGATTATGTCAAGATCGCGCTAATACAAGAACCGATTACTTGATATTGTTTTTCCCTCCATATTTTACAGTTCTGTACTTCTCGCATTTCTGAAATTCGTTGTATAACGTAAGTAAACCCGCACATCATGTTTTATGCAGACGTCTAGACTTGTTCTAGTATGGGTTATTAAATTTTAGCTTCCAGTTTTACGTATACTATGTGGGGGTTGGGGAGGGATTTATAGGGGGGAAATACCAAAAGGGGGGAATGACATTCGGAACATATGGTGAAGGGGTGCATGAAAGAAAGATTGAGATCCACTGTTCTAGTCTATAGGGGACTTTCTACAGAGAGAAGGCAGGCAAAGATGAATCTGGGAATACAGAACTAATTCATTTTATTTGACCGTACACCCAATTCATAGATCTCCCTCCCCTCTCTTTCCCCCTCTCGCCCTCTCTTCGCATGTATGTATGGATGTTTGTGTGTGTGTGTGTGTGTGTGTGTGTGTGTGTGTGTGTGTGTGTGTGTGTGTGTGTGCACGCGCGTGCGCGCGCACACGCCTGCTAGCCTGCCTGCCTGTTTCATAACGTTGAAATATGAATTGCTTATGTTTGGAATATGTTTACAGCACTCATTTTAGACTATTTTATTTTCTCAGTGTAAATGTAACATTCATGATACATAATCGGTTTGCGATAAATGAATGACTGGAACGGCCGAATGTAAGACAGGCCTGTGTGCCCAGGTTTTGACCTTTTGAAAATAAAGTTTGTCTCTCTCTCTCTCTCTCTCTCTCTCTCTCTCTCTCTCTCTCTCTCTCTCTCTCTCTCTCTCTCGCTCTCTCTCTCTCTCTCTCTTTTGCATCCCCCTCTCTCCCCATATCTCTCCCTCCCTCTCTCATTCCCTCTCCCCTCTCTCACTCCTCATCTCTCCCTCTCTCCTCTCTCACTCCCCCTCTTTCTCGTATAAATAAACACACACTGGCGCAGGTCCGCATGGCCGAACGGATAAGAACACGTGTTCTTAAACATCCGGTGTGCTGATGACGAGGTAAGCGGAAGAACCCCTACGCCGAACAGTTGGACTACAATCTTCTTCTTCTTCTTCTTCTTCTTCTTCTTCTTCTTCTTCTTCTTCTTCTTCTTCTTCTTCTTCTTCCTCTTCTTTTCTTCTTCTTCTTCTTCTTCTTCTTCTTCTTCTTCTTCTTCTTCTTCTTCTTCTTCTTCTTCTTCTTCTTCTTCTTCTTCTTCTTCTGCGTACATCCTGAGTTTTTTAAATTATTTTGGACGTGATTGCGTTGTGGCTGTTTACAGCAGAGCTGCGTTCTTGCGCCGTGAGACCGACACATCCGACTTCTGCGGGCATTTGTTAACCGGGTTAACCCTCCCGGGGGGACTACAATGTTGACCTGTCGTCCTTGACTTGTAATTGACGTAAATTACAAGTACATTTGATGTACGCCTGATGGCGAAGGACACTGATAATAAGGAAAGCTAATCCACACGCAAAATTCAGTCCATCACTACTTTAAACAGTGTGTACGGACTACGCTTGAGTTTAAAGCGAGCGAGCGCAAAAAAAAAAAAAAAAAAACCACACTCTCACACACATTCACATAAATCACACACAAACAAACCATAACATAACGCAAACTTACATTAACAATGTTTATTATTCTCACCTCCTCACATCAGTCGTGTACTGGCACTATACAACCATGTCTTCAATCTTACACTGGTCTTATCTCCGCGCCTTTATTTGGTACATCAACTGCAGGTTCCCACAACGCTTCGCAGCAAGATCCCCACCAGCATATTTAACGTAAGATTTCTTCCGTTGGTTTAACACTGGTCATACAAGACAAGACATATACATGTATTTAATTTCCTGTGAACATTTCTATCAAATTCCTTTACACACTATGAAGCACAACTAATTTTTTTTGGACCCCCCCCCCCCCTCCTCTCTCCTGCCCAGGTCATGCTGGTGTTGTGGGAAACGAGCAGGCGGACAGACTGGCTGGGTCTGCTTCGCTTGGCGGGGTATTGGTGCATGATAAGGCAGATGTGGTTGAAGCTCTTTGGGATCGTGTGCATAGTACGGAAGTATAGATGGATCATCACGGTTTGGAGAGAATGTTGCTGCAGGGAATGAACAGAGGATCTGACCGACACACAAAACTCCGAGGAAAAACCAGACGGACGTATAATCAGTGTTACCACTAGTAGTAAAGCTCTTCGCTGGCTGTTGTAGATGAGGACGGATCACGTATGGAAATGTCCCGAGTGCTGAGATGTCGCTTCTTGATTCAATTCAACACAACACAACTCATCTCACAACAACACAATACAACTCAACACAACACAACACAACGCAACTCAACTCAGACTCAAAACTTGTGTCGAGTCAATGTAAGTTTTCTGTCAACGTTCTCATACAAAATATTCCTTCTCTCGTTCACACTTTTAAACAAAGCCAAATTGTTTTTTTTTTTTTTTTTGGTGTGTGAACTTCACAGCTAGCTATAGGGACACTTTAGAATGCAGGCCGTGTGTTGAAATTTAAGGAAAATAATGTCAATGTTTGAATTACTAAAATACACATTTTGATGCTTGAGTTGTAACAACAGAATACGAATTCGGATATTTGTTTGTCTAACATATGCCTTTGAATATAAATCTTATAGACGGGTCCTATGAATATCTTGGATACAGAAAATTGCACTCGTGAACCGAACGACATAGCCAGGAATCGAACCTACGACCTTCGGAACGCGAGGCAGGCGGGATATCCACTTGGCCACGGAGACCTCCTAACGAATTTACAATAAAGTAACAAGGTTATAAAAATTTGACTATCATAAAATAATTGCAAGTTAAAGGTAAGTCAGTGAAAGACCCCATACACGCCTTGAAGTCTGTTGGCTGTATGGTTCTAACCTCATATTTCTACAGATCGATCAGCCCGCGATGGACGGTAAGAAAAATAATTCTACATACATAAATAATCGCATGCTGAATATTTTACACAAAATTTAAGTAACAAAAGTTATCTGCTTGTTATATCTGGTTGTTAAATCAGCTTGTTATATCGCCAGCTTCTTGAATGTCCCACCCAGACCTTGCATGTCGGCGTCTCCACTCCGGCTGACGGATGTGCCGCTGTTGACATTCATCTTCACGAAGCCAAACTTGTTGTCTTCTTCAAACTGGGCGTCTGAGGCCAGCAGGTCGTCTATGAACTCCTTAACCACACACGAACAGGGAAATAACAAACAACACACTGCTTATTTATACATCAAAATCGACGATCAAACAAAATATCCACATGTGTTCTACTTAATCTTGATTGTTGTATCTCTGGAGTAACGGGTGTCTCAGGGTTATGTTGTATCTCTGGAGTAGCGAGTGCCCCAGGGTTATGTTGCATCTCTGGAGTAGAGGGTGTGCCATGGTTATGTTGTATCTCTGGAGTGGGGGGGGGGGGGGGTGTCTCGGGTTTATCTTGTTTCTCTAGAGTTGAGGGTACCTCAGGGTTATGTTGTATCTCTGGGGTAGTGGGTGTCTCAGGGTTATGTTGTATCTCTTGAGTTGAGGGTACCTCAGGGTTATGCTGTTTCTCTGGGGTAGTAGGCGTCTCAGGGTTATGTTGTATCTTTGGAGTAGTGGGTGTCTCAGGTTTATGTTTATTTCTGGAGTAGAGGGTGCCTCATGGTTATTTTGTATTTAGGGAGTAGAGGGTGTATCAGGGTTATGTTGTATCTCTGGGGTAGCGAATTTCCCAGGGTAATATTTTATCTACAGAGTAGCGTTTGTTCCAGTACTGGAACTTCACGCCATATTAGGCTGCAATTCACCACAATACAAACGGGAAGAAACATGGGCAGGGCTGATATAATCAATGAAGTCCGGACTCTGTTGGCGGAAACTGACGAGACTCAGACGCTAGTCCGAATTCGGGAACTGTTAGTGAGCTTGGCCGAGCACGGCAATGCCAGCTTCGAGGTCAAGAGAGGAGATACCATAACCAACTCTTGATGGGAACAGTGAGCAGAGATACCACTTTGGGAAGGCGTTTGCATTGGAGGGCAGAGCATATATGAGATTACACAATGTGCAGCGATGTCGTTTGACATAACATAATATTATCACATCATATCACATGACATGAAATGATATTACATAACATCACATCACATAACAACACATCACATAACACCACTTCACATAACACTCACACACTCAACCTGGCATCCCGACGACTTGATAGACGACAGTTTGGTACATTGTGCTTTAAATAAAGACATGCTAATAAAAACCCAATGGCGGTAGCGAGTGTGACTGATCAGACCTATTCGCGCTGTAAATGTTCGACCACAATGGATGCATGTGAACACATGGTCATTTACATCATCACGCATCATCTGATGTCCCACACGCTCAGAGTGTGACCTATATGCAATCATTTTCTCCTTTGTCCTTATTCTGTTTCTAATCTTTGCCCTCAATGCAACGCGATCAGCGGCAACTTGCTCCAGAGGTGCAATATCAATGCCTGTATCAACCGTGTCCCGCTTACACACATCTTTGAACGTAGTAGAGGCCGACCCCGAGATCTTTTATCAATCTGTAATTCACCAAAGAAAGATTCCTTTGGTGTTCTACCGTCATCCATCCTCCTAATGTGTCTTATTCATCTAAGTCCACGAAGACTGAGCATGGAACAAACCGTCACACAGAATGATCTTTCCAATACTTCAGTATTTGTGATTTTGTCTTGCCACGTAATACCAAGAATTCTCCGCAGACACCGCATATGAAAGCTGTTTAACAGTTTCTCTTGGTGTGAGTAAGCTGACCAGGTCTCACTGCCATAAAGAAGAGTACTAAGGATACAGGCTTGTTAGAACAGGACTTTAGTTTTGGCAGTAAGCTTCCTGTTCTCCCAGACTCTTGCTTGTTAACCTGTTCATTGTTGTTGCTGCCTTACCAATCCTGATGTTGATTTCCTGATCTAGGGATAATTTGCTATTTACCTCTGATACTAGATACGTAAAAGGGTCTACTATCTCCAGTTCGGAGCGTTTGTCTCATAATCTGTGTCTTCGTTTTGCTAATTGTTAAACTAAATTCATTACAAGCATTGGAGAATGCAGATAGTAGACGTTGTAATTCTTCCCCAGAGTGGGTCGTAATTGGAGCATCATCTGCAAACAGCAACTCTCTGATCATTTCCCTCCTAATTTTGATATTGGTCTACAATCTCTGAGCATTATAGAGGCCGCCATCTGAGCGTGAGTGAATGTATATATATGTATGCTTAAGAAAGCCATATTTAAATATAAGTGAAAAATATATTCCAAAGAGGACGGGAGCAAGTACACAACCTTCCTTAAATTCAGTCTTGATTTCAAACTCTTCTGAAGGTGCACCATCAAACTTGATTATACCCTTAATGTCTTGTGGAACGATTCCACAATGAACAGAGGAGTTGGTGGTCAGAAGATCTTCTTTATTCCCATGACTGACCAAATCAAATGCCTTTGTAAGGTCGATGAAGGCAACACACAGTGGTTGATTCTGTTCACGGCATTCTTCTTATATTTGTCGCAATGAGAATACCATATCAATGGTAGACCGGTTCTGTCGAAAGCCACACTGTGATTCGGGGTAGACTTGATCTTCTAGAACGTGAAGTCTGCGCAGAACAATTCTGGGAAATACTTTCTCAACAATACACAGAATTGAGATACCCCTATAGTTATTACAATGACTCTGACAACCACCCCCATCCCCCTTGTTCTTGTACGGTGTTATGATGCTTGAATCTTAGAAATCCTGTAGGACTTGTCCTTATCGCCAGCATAACTCTATTAGCTGGTGGATGTGTAGAGTGAGCGTGTCTTGCCTACTCCTGATAACCTCTATTGGAATCCCATCCTTAACTGGAGCCTTGCCAGATGAAAGTTAACTTCTGTTATGGTGAGAAGTGTGTCCAGATGGTCAAGAGTTGATAGGGCCTCCATGGCGTTGGGGGAATCATCCGCTAGTTTGGTCTCGCTTGAGTAAAACTCCAAATGCCCATCTACCCATTTATCCATTTGCCCATCTACCCATCTATCCATTTGCTGTTTCTTAACAGTGATGATTTCTCCAATCAAGGTTTTCATTGACACAAAATAAGATCTCTCTTTTTTTGGGAGGGGGAGGGGAGACAATGGCTACGGTCATCGACCAGTGTGGTCACTGCTAAACAGGAAAGCAATGACAAACGACCTTCTGTACAGATGCCAAGAAAATATTGTTTTGCAATTTCATAGCTGTGCTTTTGTATAGGTGTGAAGCGTGGACAATGATAATAACAGGCTGAAAAAAATCTGATAGCTGTGGAAATGTGGTTTCTGAGGAAAATGCAAAGCAATCATGGACAGACAGAAAAACCAATGACCAAGTCCTACAAGAAATATATCAAAACTGTAAACCGATTAGAGAAATTAGACGTAGACATCACAATTTTTTGGTCACGTTATGAGAAGAAATAAACTGGAGAACTTGGTGACAACTGGCAAGATGGCTTGGCCACGTGGCATGGCCGAGACAAGAACACAGAGCTGATTCACCACTCTGGTGATCGAGTGAGATGGCAAAACATGACTGCCCACACTTACCGGCATGGCACATGATGATGATGAACATAACAGCACATCACATGCAAACTGGTTGGGTTTAACTGCAGGCCAGCCGCGTTTCCTCCACTCGATTCCCCAACCAGACTGCAAACTTACCCTGTAGCTGTGGGGTGGTAGTTTGCCTCCAAGATCTGTGGGCAGATTCTCTGGGTTGATTGACTCGTGCAGTTTATCAAATGTGTCCCCGTTCAAGACAACCTGTCGGGATAGTCAATGTAATAACGACAATAATAAAAGCTAGCTGGATAATAGACTGCTAGAGAGTGAGAGAGGGAGGGAGAGAGAGAGAGAGAGAGAGAGAGAGAGAGAGAGAGAGAGAGAGCGAGAGAGGGATGTGAGAGTGATCGAGAGAGTGATGGAGAGTGACAGGGAGAAAGATGGTGGGGGAGATCGAGTGAGAGGGAGAGGGAGAGAAACAGGTAGAGAGAGAGAGGGTGGGGTAGATTGAGCGAGAGAGTGACTGAGAGAGACGGGGAGAGAAAGGGCGGGGGAGAGAGAGCGAGAGAGAGAGTGGGGAAGCGTGAGAGAGAGGGAGGAAGATAGAGTGAGTCGGAAAGAGAGGGAGAGCGAGGGGGAAAGAGGAGGAGAATGAGGGAGAGTGTGAGAGAGGAAGAGCAAGAGCGAGCGAGAGAGAGAGAGGAAGGGAGAGAGGAAGAGAGACGGAGAGAGAGAGACCGAGGGAGATAGAGAGAGGATGAGAGAGAGAGAGGAGAAGAGATAGAGGTAGAGAGTGAGAGCGAGAGAAAGGAAGGGAGAGTGAGGGAGAGAGAGAGTGAGGGCGAGAAAGAGGGAGGCAGAGAGCGGGATATAGAGTTAGGGCGATAGAACGATTGAACGAACGAACGAACTGTGATAGCACGAAGTTGAGAGATGAGAGAGAGAAGGAGCAGAATAAAGGTCACAGAGAGGAAGGAAGAGAGGTGTAAAGAATAAAGGATTGAAAGGTAAAGATTGTCCGTCTTCCGGTTGTAGAGATAACCACTGATTTGTGATTACCCTTGGTTTTATCTACCAACCTCACAAGTATACAGGTATGCAGGTCACGAATACAACACTATCCTAACCGACAAGCACAGTACAGGCACTAAGAATAATAAGCTAACACTGAATCACGTTTATTTGCTTCTCAAAAGAAATTACAAAGTACACAAAGTATCGTGTGAAAACAATCCCAATTAATATGGGAAAAATGCTGTCAAATAACTAACTACTTGAGAATACCATTGACCGAACATAAAATCTAAGGAATGACCACTAAGCCACCAACTAGTCACATATCAATCAGGTGAATATAATAAGGAAGTACGCAAATCTGACAAGAAAGTACATGAATCTAATAAGGATGCACACACACGGACTACCACCGTCAAATGACCACCCACTAGTTTACCCAGGCAATCGATCAAGCGACAACCTGAAAATTAAGCAAAAAGACACCCTTGACTATGTGAACAGCATCATCGGGTGTCATTAACCTGCTACTCACCCTTGTCTTATGCTACGTGTACTGACATCGGGTCAGTGATATTCCATCACTGCCTGGGCGGTCGTACACCATCAACCATTGTTCCCCGATGCCAACATCGACCCATAACACCCCAAACACTGCACCATGTGTCATAATCAGGTGATATTTATACAATACCCACGCCGACACTGATAGTCTTTCCCCAGTGGACAGACAAATATAATTCGGCAGTGGGAAAACCCTAAACAACAACTCCTGATCCGCTTGCCCACACCGGCCGGGTTTCCCCGCGCCAGACACATAACACAACAGCTGATAACTGGACGTCACATTTCAACAGCTACATCAGGTAACCCCCAACAGCAACACTTCTGTCCCCGAGGCCGACAACACATTACGCCAGTGACACGTACTGGCGCCATGTCTCATTATCATTGGCGCCATCGTCGTCCTCAACAGCATGTATTTATATTATATATACTTATATATATACATTCTCAACAACATAAATCCCCCCTGTCCTTAATCACAAAACAATCAACACATAATAAACATAGCTATTGATCAATAATGACTTCAGCTCCCCTCATGCGTCGTCTATATGTAACCTAAGCCATGAACCCCTACGCCTCATCACCACTGTGTATATCATAGCCATTATTAATAACAACATAAATCTACATCATTAACAATATCATTGCAGCTTGGTACCTCCACAATAATCATAACTCAACAAGGTGGGACACATATACTGCCCAAAAATCACATATATGAAGTGCCCTTTTACACTAAAACTCCTACAATCATTATAGTCTTTTGCAGTACATAAGTCCACTCATGATTAACCATCATTATGGGCTGTCAACCTCGACTACCTAAACCCACACAGTTATTAACACAAACCCATGTTGACAACATAGACTAATATCACACCTAACAACATCCTAACCATGAAAATTGATCAACGTGCATCTTCATCCATTCCCGCAGTATAGTCCATCGTCTTTACTAGCCAACCTTCTTCAGTATTCAGTCCTTGAAGTATGGACGCACGTTTCCTTTTCTTTACCCAAGATATTCTCACAATCCGTCTGCAACGTTTATATCCAAAGGCATTCCTGTCCCCTTCAGCTCACTTAGTGCGCGTCCAGTCTCCAGTTGTATACAACCATTCCCCATCTATCCTTATTCTGTCTATTCCCCATCTCGCCTTATAGTATTAAAGCCATTTAAACCTTTTATTCCCGATTTTCCGTGAAGATCCGAACCCGCGACTTTAAATTCGCAGGGCGATACTGTCTTTCGCGCTAATCATAACAGAGCCTGACCCCGATTTCCCCTCTGCTACACAACACTGCATTCTTTTCCTCACAGGCCTGTTCCGGGTCCGTTTAATTGCAGTAGCCAGCTGGTCCCATTGTTTGGCTTGACCTAGTGGTCGCTTCTCAGTCGCCTGCCAGACCCGATCTCGGCGTGTTTATATTATTGCTGTAGCCTTTCGTTCAATATTTACATGTTACACTCGCCTAATTCTTATTAATTGTGTACGTCTAATTACTTGGTTACATATGCATACATAGTTTATCGACACTCAGCTAATCTAATCGATTAATATGACTCCCATCACTCTATTTCAGCCATTTAAATATAGGTCATTTACAGGACGTCGCATCCAGCCCTGCTCTTTGCCGGGTCGTGGTTCCTTTTTAGCGGGTTAATGTTCAGTAGTTTGTCAATGCTCCCTGGTTTAGCCTGTTATTATAGCTAGGTAGTTAGATACGGGTCCGGGGTCCGTTACAGAATGTCGCAGTCAATCCTAGCTTTCACTGACCGCTCACGATTCCTCGGTAACTTTATCCACGGTAGCTTGCCATTGCTTTCTAAACCTAAGTACCATTACCGCGACCGACTATAGACTAACAGGTATACAAATTAACCTTAACCAACTTACGTAAGAGTCCTGTCCAGTGGATAATTGCTCGCCTGCCTACGGGTGCTTTTGTCTGATCACCGCCCGTCTCAGAGTGATTTCGCCACTTTCCAATAAAGTCAGGCTCCTTCCAACTTTGTTCGACGCAGTCCTCTGGATGATCCCATCAAACGTGTGTCCTCTTAGCCCACTCTAGTCTTGTGTGACTTTCCTTAATGATTGCAATTGACAGTAGCAATCAATAGTTTCTTTAGGGCGGTTCTTTTTCCAACACTTAAGTCCGTGCTTTCTTTGGTCCTCGGGTTTATCTGCCCGACCAGAGTTGCCACAGTCTTATTGGTCTCAACAGCCTTTGAGTATCTGCACTCGGCCGTCCCACATCTGCTTATCTCTCCAACTGTTTGCTGTACCGCGTATAAATCCAACTCGATTTGGCGCCTTTCTTGAATCACGTGACCATGCCATCTCCCATTTCGCTAAGGTCATCCAATCAGTACCTCGCATACCCTGATTAATTTGCATACTCACTCTGCATTAACCCAAATCAACATTGCTAGCTGGAGTTCACGGCCAAGTCCAGTCCTGAGTTCATGTACTTTTTCCCGCTCCCATAAATTTTGGGAGTATGGCGTTATTCTGACAGCCAAGGTCGCTTCCAATGCCGCCTGTACTAATAAATTATGCCGCCTCTAAAGTTTGCTGTTGTCCATCTGACAGCTTGAACCCAAAGGTACAATACATTTGGCACTCCTCTCCCTGAGAGACTGCTAGTCAACAATAGAGGATGGCCTTGCCACTATTCGGTCATGCACTCAACCTATGACTATTTTAAAAACAATCCTGGCCCTTGACCTTTTGGTTTCAAAAATATTCCATTTTATATTCTCCCGGTAAGTTTGAGCGATTTTTGCGAAAAGCGTTTTCCATACTGTCTCTGAACAATCAGTATTTTCAAAGGGTTAAGAATTGAGCCCGCAGGCCCGTCTGACATTCTGCCCTTCTTCTCTATTTCCTCTCATACATTATTTCATTCAACATCACTTATGAAGCTAATCTTAGACAACAAACGAACAATAAGCATTAACACGCATACAAATAATCAATAATACATGAGTCACCGAGGCAATGTTTAACATGGGCATTATAAATCGTACCTAAGGAAGGTTAACGTGCCATACATATGGGAATGTTTATTGGCTAGTGGTCGTTTGAGATAATTTACCATTATTATTTTTATGGGGCATGTAGTCTGTACTGAGGTAGTGTTTAAACAGGTTGCGACTGTATAAATAATGATTGATGGTGTCTTTGATTTCTTGGGGAAGATTGTTCCACAACTGAGCGGCAGAGTATGCTAAGCTTGTTCTATATAAGTCTATCCTAGGTTTAAGGACATGACGTATGTTTAGTCATTCGCTTGTCTTGCGTTATATTTGAACAATGGCCAAAGGTAGCTTGGAGCATTCTGATAAAGGATTTTGTGAATTAGTTTGGCCTTATTAAAAAGTAAACGTTTGTGGAGTGGCAGTAACTGAAGATGTTCATGTAGGTTAGAGGTGTCAGTAAGCTTTTCAGCATTAATTAAACGCACTGCCCTTTTCTGAAGCGAATAAAGGCGTTTTGTTATTGGTTTGGAGCATCCATCCTAGATTGTGGAGCAATATTCAATATGTGTTTGTGAGAAGTATATAATATCTTTCTTGTGTTTTCATCAAGGAAATTTGTAATTTTGACAAGTTGGTATACTTTTTTGGCTATTGGTTTAACGAGAGCATGAACATGGGAATTAAATGTTAGATTTCGATCAATGATAAGACCCATTGCTTTGTGTTCCGTTACACTTTTTTACAGGCGTGCTACCAATGTGTAACTGAAGAGTTCTCTGCGAGTTTAGAGTGTGAAATATTTGCCTGGTTGCTATTAACATAGATTTTATTTTAGATATGTTAATTTGCATGCGGTTTGCATAACTCCAGTTAACTACACTATTCAATTCATATTACAAGGATGATTCCAGCACATTATAATCAAAAGTATTTGTATATACTGTGCAGTCGTCTGCAAATAGATCGCAGGATGACGACAGATATAAGAGATCATTTATATAAATGTCAAATAACAAAGGCCAAGTATAGACTCCTGGGGTACTCCAATATTAATAGTAAAGATTTGAGATAACGATGTATTGTGTGATACTACTTGCGTTCTGACTAATAAAAAGTTTGTTTTTATCAATGTCACTATATTAAGGCTTATTTTCATTGTTTCCCATGTGTTTTCATTAAAATAGTACTGTCACACGTCGTTCTTGATGATAATATCACGAAGTTCTTACGATGATATGTTCATGATATTGTCGTGTGATGGTCGTTGTTTAGGTAACGATACTCATGGTGTGTCAATGGAGATATCTAACTGTCTTGCAATATGACTCACCCCCGCAGTGCATATTCACCAGTCATTAAACAAGATTCCGTTGGCGCACATAATCCTTTATTACAGAAATAAGACGGACAGACGGAACATGTTTATACATCCAGAAATAATGTAATCCATAGAATATAATATCCTCCTCACAATTTTAACCAGCACACATCAATGCCTTCTCAAGCCTGCTTCATATCAAATCCACAAGACATTTAGTCCAGCTACTATCCACGGCTGGATCTCCTACAATACAACCCACACATTGGGTCGGAGCCACTGCTCAACTATGCAACCCACTCTGGGTTTTGGCCCTCACTCCCTATAGAACCCACTCTGGTTCAGGCCTGTCTTCACAACTAGGAGAACAACACAACACGGAGATCTCTAACTCCGCTTCTCCTTAGAATACCGACCAGTTCGGCATCTACACATTAACTGTCCTGAAGTCCCTTGACTTCACACAAAACTAAACTGTCCTTCCCCCATCCCCTGGGGTCCACACTCACCCTTCCCATTATTTCTCAGGACTGGCTGTTTTCTCATAGCCAGGTCAGTCACTTTACTGTCTCCCACTTTCATCTCCATTCTTTCTCATGCCCGGTCACTCAACTCAATGTCAATGACCCAGGCTTATGTCATCACCCCCCTCTTAAAAGAAAACTTCGTTTTCAAATATTGGGAGACTAAAACTTACTAAACATGTGACCCAGACATATTGCCTGGGTAGCCCTAAGTATGGCTGCACCTTACTCTAGCTACCACACTACATAATACATCAAATGCTCATAGTACACTCCTATATTCGTCACACATAAATACAACCATCTTTCTATCTTGTGTATCAATGCATGAACTAATACATCACATAATAATAATACATCATAGGAAAGCATTATACTTATGTACCCACAGGTCTCTTACTACTTCACGACCCCACAATACTATTTGTGTACCGACCCTATATCAGGTGGTTCTGTTCTTGCATTAACCCTCCTCTGATTCCTGTCGATGCTGTGTCTACCTTTCATGTACCCATGACTCATGGTACCTCTACAATTACAACATCTGTTTGCTATCCCTAGCCCTGGGTCAGTAATGTCGCGAACACTCTTTTGACCTGACTCAACTTTCCTATCTGCATATTGCACCGTTACACTTGAGTCTCTGTTTAGTCTGAACTCTTTATTCAATCTTGGCCCATATATCTGGCACCTTGCTTTCTGCTGCATACGCCTTATGCCTATGTGCCCTGCACATGCACTATCCTGAGCTGTTCTAGTATATCGGTCTCTATGTGCTAAAGGTACTGCTACTTGCCAACGTGCAGTTCTGCTATCTGAAAACCTGCGAGTGAGAACATTGTTCTTCCTCTTGAAGCACCATCTACCCTTCATTGACCGCCTATGTTCTACTCTCCTACACCCTTGGGAACATTTGTTCAGGGTAGTATCTTGTCTCTGGGATTCACTAGCACTATATTTGGGATCCATTCTCATCTGCTCAGCTGTACTATCCTTGTCCTGAGTTCCTGTGTCTACTTCAAGTGCCTCTTCTACCTCAGCTATACTCTCTAATTTAGGTTCTCTTGTGGTAACTACCTCATTACTGCTTACACTATATTTTTGGTCCCAATAAACTACTTCCTCTTCTGTACAATCTTTAACTCCTATAACATTTCCTATGATCAAATCAGCCACTGGTGAGTCCAAAACACACGCTGTCACTCTTCCAGTGATATATGGTGTTTTTACTGTTATTATGGCTACTGGGTAGAACTCTACTGTGCCGTTGAATGTTATGCATCTAATATTTTTCCCTGTATAATCCGAGGGATCTATTAAACTTCTCCTCACTCCGATAGACGTACATCCGGAATCCCTAATTGTTAACGCTGGTCTATCATTGACAAATCCCTGATGCAGCTTCAAACTGCCTCCTTCATGCACTGCTGATCCTGCTTTCACTGTATGACCACATATTAGGACTGGCTGACTGTCTTTTTCAAAAAGAGGTTTGCACCCACTACAATCTTCATTGTTCAGCGTCTCAATTACTTGCGCTGCATTTGAGTGCTCTGTTTCTCTCATCCTACATTGATGGCTGACATGCCCCTTCCTTTCCACATTTGAAACAAGTAATCTCCCTTTTACTGTTGTTCGTTGGTCCATCTGATGGTTGTGCATCACACTCTGCTGCCTTGTGTCTCCAGCTCCCACAATTCCAACATCCGGCATAATTTGGACGTCTCTGGAAGTTCCCTCTTCTATATGGGTACCGTCCTACTCTACCAACATTGTTTCCTCGGAAACCATTATCTTGAAGTTCTTGCTGCTCACCTTTCTGTGCTGAATCCACACTTTTCGCCCTTGGTCTGATGACTGGATTCTGGTCCTGTTTAGTGTACGCTGCACAGACTATTTCCTCACTCATTAGTTTCCCAATAGATACTGTTAGGATGTGCAGTCATGTAGTTTTGCCCTAACTGAGACATTGTGTCTATGTCCTTTGGCTTACGTTCCTCAAAGAACGCCACTAAATTAGAATTGCATGCAGATACTACCTTGTCTCTTAACATTAGATCTACTAATTTATTAAAATCTTTCCCTACTTCTGCGAGCTCCATCCATTTGTTAAATGTATTCTTTACATGTGTTAACAAAGTCTGTGAAATCTTGATTTGTCTCTGGCACTAACTGTCTAAACTTTGTCCTATATCCATGCTCAGTGAGTTGGAACTTTGTCAGCAAACGTTGACGTAAGATAGTGTAGTTGTTTCCTTTCTTCTACAGGTAAATTGAACATGGTGTCTAGTGCCTTGCCCGTAAGAAACTCGCCAAGTCGCATCGCATACTCGTTTTCTGGGATGCCTAAAGTTTTCGCACTTGCTTGAAATCTGTCCAAATAAGATTCAAGGTTGTCTCGGTCCGTAAAGTATGGCAGTTTTAATCTCTGTGACGACTGCGAAGGTTTTCTGCTTTCCTCACTTTGACCCTTCGAAGATAGTTCTAGTTTTCTGAGAGCAATTTCAGCTTCCATCTTAATCTTCTCTTTCTCAATTTCCACGGCATTTGTTTGTTTTAACTTTTCAAGTTCTAGTTGTTCCATTTGTAGTTTCACTTGTGTCTCTTTCTCTTCCTGTAGACGCTTTGCCTCGCGTTCATTATGCCTCTCCTCTCTTTCCGTCTGTTTTTGTTCTTTTGCTTCTGCATACTCCTGTAACTCTTTACCTTTCAGGCCTATTCGTTCACCTGCTTCAATATATTCCATTAAAGTAGGCATCTAGTACTTGTGGACACGTTGCTGTCTGTCAGTCAACTATAAATGTGACGACTCTGCTACTAGTCTTTGTGTGCCCTAAGTACACCTCCACTCCCTGTGTACGTAAATTGTAGTGCTAAAATATCACCCTGTACTCACCCAGTCACTCTACAAGCACTAGGTAGTGAGGGGGGAAGTATCACCTATACTCCCTTATATCTATAACAAATAGTTGTATAACATTTCTGGAAATATTGTTAAACATACATATAAATACATATACAAACAAATGGATGATAACAGTAAGTGTTTTCTATCAAAACGTTAGACTCACAAGCCAAGTACACGAAGACGGTGATCACACAGAAATAAACCACAGTAACAACCACAAGCTTGTGTAGGGACACCCACAGTGCGCGTAATATATAAATATAAACCGACAAAGACCACTAGACAGCAGACACGACGAAAGATCACAATAACAACATATATCCGACCACAACAAATATCATATGCAAATATAACGAAAAGAAAGAAAGGAAAAATAATTATAGCATAAAAATATACAGAAATCTGACGTCAAACACAAACTGGCACGTTATATAATTCAGGACCGTCCCTGCAGAACCAAATAAACCGACCTTTCGATATTCTTCCCAGAAATTATATATGGTGCACCTCAGAAAATAACTTTTCGCCCCACCTCCCGGCCTTCGAGAAGCAACACAAAAATCCCCTACTCTTGACAAACACTGGACCACATACAAATAATTGCGTAACACCCGACAACAATAAATATGACGATGGGAGCAACAACAAAAAAATAATGTATAACTGGTTGGCCGACAAATATGTGCCTATTAATCCGTCGCCAAAAGTTCTTATTTTGCTGTTAATGGTTTTTCACAATATGCTGGAAATGTCTGTGTTAAATTCTCCGAAATGTTTACGACGCTAGATTTCAAAGCGACTTGTTGTTTTGTTGAGTGGTTCCTGAATTCACGTGGTGATCACAAGTTCCAACTGTCGACAAAAGTTGAAGATGATAGTGATATCCAAACTGTTCTGTCTCGACACAGTCCGTAACGTTATTGTACTTTCTCTGTACGTGGTGGCACCACAGTAATAATCCAAAGTGTTCTTTCGATATGTTGTTACTTTCGTTGCGGAGATGGCGCTTAGCTGTATCATTTATGTGATAGACTCACGTTTAAAGGCAAAGTTCAGCAACAACAACAAAAAATAATGCCACCAAATATCCAGCGCTTTAATTTTTTTATATATATAAATCCTTATTGGCAAAGAAATACAACCATGGTTGCGATGATGATACGTTAAAACTGTTTGCTCATAACAGAATAATGATGACAATAATAGAACAGTTCAACAAAGGCGAAACATAAAATCTGGCTTTCTTTCAAAACAACCTTGCTTTGTTCATTCACAATGAGTCATCTTGACCACACTAGGCCGTGGAAATTTTCCTGAGTACCTTTCCTCCTTCCACCCCCAACTCACAATGTCACCTCAATTTCTCTTTATCACTCTCAGTGAAAAATTCCTCCGTAAAACAGTTTTCACACAAACTTGACAGCCCCACCCGGCTGCTATATTAACTCCGTGGAAAATCACACTTTCCACTGCTGCCCTAGCACGGCTGTGGTAGGGGTTAACGTAACTCTCCCCCGTACCTGGACGCTGGTGTCTCCACCCGTCATATTAACTGCGTCGAAAAATCTTGACCAGTCAACTTGCGACAACACAGTGTGTTCCCTCGCACACACACACAAAATTCTCACCACGAACAGGATGTTGTGACGAAATTGCTCGCTGTCTTCAATCTTTGGTTCAATCCTGTCAAACACACACACACTAGGACTGACCGCACTTGTTGCAAACACCGTTTTGTCCCCGCGACATTTCCTCTGTGCTGTCCGTGACCAAACACCCCTGCTACTGCAATCGACTCTCCCGGTCGATTTGTGCTGCGTTAATTCTCCTGGCGCCCTGCCTCGTCTGTTTACGTGTGCTGACCGTCGTTAATTTACCTGTAGTGAACCTGACGTGAACTGACTGCTCGCCTGTGACCTCCGCCGCGCATTTTCCCCGCGCGCTGACAGTTTTTCTTCGATGTGGCGTCTTACACACAGCAAAAGAGTTGCTGTTAATCTCTTGACGCAGTACTGTCTAAATTGATGGAACGAAGTCACCCGATAATAACTCCTCTCTCAGCGAAGAGCCCACAAATATCCCAGAATGACACCAATGTCTATAATGCAATGGGTTTCTTGATCGGACGAGCTCTCAGATGATCAATATATCCCCGTCGTCCTTGACCGGAGGAGACCCCAGAATGTCCCACGTCGTTCTTGCTGATAATATCACGAAGTTCTTACGATGATATGTTCATGATATTGTCGTGTGATGGTCGTTGTCTAGGTAACGATACTCATGGTGTGTCAATGGAGATATCTAACTGTCTTGCAATATAACTCACCCCCGCAGTGCATATTCACCAGTCATTAAACAAGATTCAGTTGGCGCACATAATCCTTTATTACAGAAATAACGACAGACTCACGGAACATATGTTATATATCCAGAAACAATGTAATCCATAGAATATAAATATCCTCCTCACAATTTAACCAGCACACATCAATGCCTTCTCAAGCCTGCTTCATATCAAATCCACAAGACATTAGTCCAGCTACTATCCACGGCTGGATCTCCTACAATACGACCCACACATTGGGTCGGAGCCTCTGCTCTCTATGTAACCCACTCTGGGTTTTGGCCCCCACTCCCTATAGAACCCACTCTGGTTCAGGCCTGTCTTCACAACTAGGAGAACAACACACCACGGAGATCTCTAACTCCGCTTCTCCTTAGAATACCGACCAGTTCGGCATCTACACATTAACTGTCCTGAAGTCCCTTGACTTCACACAAAACTAAACTGTCCTTCCCCCACCCCCTGGGGTCCACACTCACCCTTCCCATTATTTCTCAGGACTGGCTGTTTTCTCATAGCCAGGTCAGTCACTTTACTGTCTCCCACTTTCATCTCCATTCTATCTCATGCCCGGTCACTCAACTCAATGTCAATGACCCAGGCTTATGTCAAGTACTATCTATCATATCGAATGCTTTTCTAAAGTCTATAAACACCGCTCAACAGGGAGTATTGTTGTTAATATTTTGATGCCAGTTTTCTATCACGTTTGTTAAGACCCTATGATAAGAATATTTTGGCCGAAACCCTGACTGACTGTCAACTATTACTTTGGGGCGAACTAAGTGTTCTAGTGTTGTTTTGTGAATGTGCTTTTCTAGCGGTTTGGATAGTGATGATAATATGGAACTTGGCCTATAGTTACTCATGAGACCATCGTCTAATGAACCAGCTTTTAAACGAGGATACACTTTAGCGATTTTAAAGACTGATGGGAAGTGACCTTTGATGAGACATTGATTTTATATAAAGTTAGTGACTCGCAGATTGCCGGTGCAGCGCAGCGAAGGTCCGATTATGATTCTATCTAGTCCTAATGAGTTATTTTTTGTTAGGTTACGGAGATGATTAAATACTTCAGTGATCGTCATTAGCAGTATGTTGGAGGGAATTCTCTATAACATTTATTCTCACAAAACGATGATGGTAAAGATATGTTATGAGGCGCATCTGGTATTGCAGCCTTCAATTTGTTTATGTCGGATGGACAGAATCTACTGAATTGATCACATGCAACCTGATTTAATGGTAATGATTGTGATGACTTGTGTTTGTTTGTCAGGTTATTAATTGCTTTCTATATATCTTTAGTATTGGTTTTTACCGACTATTAAGTTCTTAAAATATCTTTTTCTTTTCCTTTCAAGTAACATATTGAACTTTTTATCTCAGACTACGGTATGTGGTTAGGTCTCTATTTTTATGTGCCCTATTCCAGTCTTTCAAAGTGGCAACTACCTCTTGGATGATCCACGGGGGCTTAGTGCAATGTTTAACTCGAACTTCCTTAAATGGAACATGCTTTATCAAATAAGAGTAGAAAGGTCTTCAGCCAGTGGCCCAGAGCATCATCTGGGTCAGGAAGTTGGTAAACACAGTCCAGAGATGAGTTGAACAAGTCTTGTAAAAAGGCATCTTGATTGCAGTTTTTATAATTTCTATATGTTATACTTACACGTTTGTGTTTCGGAGTTTTGGTACCTCTTTTCGACCATGTGCACAATACTGGGCATCGATCGCTCATTGCATTAATAGGTACAGAACAATCTGGGAAGTTGTCAGCATGTGTAGTATAAATGAGATCTATAAGTGTTGCAGATGATTTTGTTATTATAGTGGCTTGTTTGACTAACTGTTGGAAGTTAGATGACTGTAGTATGTTTCCCGAATGTTTTGTTTGATTTGTTAGTGTCTATGTTGAATTCTCCTAGCAGTATAATTTCTCTCACATTACTAAAGACTATATCCATCATACTGGTGAATTTTTCATACCATATCTTTCCTGCGCTGGGGTTTCGATAAAGATAGCCAATTACTAGGGGTATGCGATTTTGAAGTTTAACCTCAAGCCATAACACTCAATCTCATAGGTTTCAAAATCTAGCCTGCGTTGGACGTTAAGCGAATTAGAAATATAAACTGCAATACCCATCTCTTGTTTCTAATAAGGATCTCTTCTAATAACTGTAAAACCTCTTATAGTAATGTCGTCATCTGTGATGTTACTATTTAATCGACTTTCTCTAACGCCGAACATGTTGACGTTTTCATTAAGCATAAGTGATAGTTCGGGGAGCTTCGATGAAGAGTGATACGAGTGGGCGAGAGAGGGAAAGAGTGGGAGAGAGGATGAGGGTGGGTGAGAGCGAGAGAGAGAGAGAGGAAGAGAGAGAGACAGGAAGAGACATGGAGATAGGGTGGGGGAGTGAGGGCGAGAGAGAGAGGGGGGAGAGAGAAAGCGAGAGGGGAGAGAGCGCGAGAGGACGAGAGAGAGAGCGAGTGATATATAGAGAGAGGGCGAGAGAAAGGGAGAGAGAGAGAGAGAGAGAGAGAGAGAGGGAGAGAGAAAGCGAGAGGGGAGAGAGCGCGAGAGGACGAGAGAGAGAGCGAGTGATATATAGAGAGAGGGCGAGAGAAAGGGAGAGAGAGAGAGAGAGAGAGAGAGAGGGGGGGGGGGGGGAACGAGATAAACAGACAGACCGACCGACCGGTCACCGACGGTTGGTTGGTTTGTCTATCTTGTTTATTTCTTTCCCTCTCTCTTCCCTCTGTCTGCTATAAATACATATTTTTTTTTTTTTGCTTTATTTTAATTTAGTATTATTATTATTGTTATTTTCCCCATTGTGATATATGTGAACCGGATCTGAGTTCTCTCCCACACTGTCTCTCACTATCTTTCACTCTCTCACCTCCTCTCTCTATCACTCTGTCTCTGCCACTCTGTCTCTGCCACTCTCTCTCTCTCACTCTCACTACCTCTCTTCCACTTTCTTTCACTCTCTCACTACCTCTCTATCACTCTCTCTCTCTCTCTCTCTCTCTCTCTCTCTCTCTCTCTCCCACTCTCGCTCACTCTCCCACTACTTCTCGCTCTCACTCTCTCTCACTACTTCTCGCTCTCACTCTCTCTCACTACCTCTCTCTCCCACTCTCTCTCACTCTCCCACTACTTCTCGCTCTCACCGTCTCCCACTCTCTCTCTCTCTCTCTCACTCCCCCCCCCCCAATCTCTCCCACACCCTGCCACTCTCACTCTCTTTCTCGTAGTGTCTCTGTTGTCTTCGTGACCTCGCCGACTCCCCCCCCCTCCCCCGCCCCCGATATGTTACAGTGTTCTTCTGTGTATCAGAATGTGTGAGATGACTGCTAGAGTGTGGAGGTGAATGTGCCAGTTCACTTACCCTACTCAACAACTTGTCCTTCATGAAAGGTTTCAGAATGGAAAACAGCACATCCCAAATTGCCGGCTCCTTCACAAAATCGTACCGCTTCAGGCGCATGGGGATAACATCCTAGAAAACACACACCAGCCACATAAATAAGTGCTCGGTCTCGGGTTGGACGAGATCCACATAATAGTTTTCGAATGAAGATGTCTTAGATGAGACTTAAAATAATCATGTGTTATATGGATGCTGGCGTATTAGGATGATGTGAGTGAGATTGAGAACGTAGGAGGTTGCGGAAAGGTTGAAGGGGAAAATAAGGCGTTTGTGTGTGGAAAGGGAAAGACTTTTAGTCTCGTGTGGTCTTTGTTTGGTTTAGGTCAATCAATCAGGTGCTATCTCCATGACGAAGGCTGGCTGTAAATGGATCTCCAACACTGTCTGTCTCTCGCTTTGATTGCATATTCTGACAGACTGCTTGCGACCGTCCATCTCTTGATGCTATTTTTCCACTTGTATCGTTGTTTATCTCTTGCTCGCTTGCCTTCAACCTTGCCCTCCAGAATGGTTTTTATGAGTGTTGTGTCTTTTAACGTGGCTAAAATATTTTACTTGCCTCTGGTTTATTTCTTTTATCAACTCTCTTTTCATTTCCAGCTTTTCTAGAACCCCTGTAATTGATTGTTTTTGGGTCCCTGAAATACGACATATTCTTCTGCAGGGATGGGCAAACTACGGCCGGCCCGGCAACTGATATTGTGCGGCTACAACCTTTTACTTCATTTTAAAGTTAATTTGTTTAATTTTACAGAACTTCATGTATCATTATGATTGTTTTAACATTGTTGATACAATTTCTTTATAATTTTCTATTTTTGTAAACAGTCCTTGACCTTCGTAATGTAATGCTAAAGAATTCATAATTACTTATTGTGATAGGTTGCTGTAAACAAAGTGGACATACTATATATGCGGCCCCCCAATAGCTTTACATTTATCAATCTGGCTCTACGCACAAAATGTTTGCCCACCCCTGTTCTTCTGTATATCCACATCTCCAGGGCCTCTCTTCGACGTTCTAATTGCTTATTCATTGCCAGGCTTCCGCGCCATATAGCAGCGTTGAATATACTCTCTCTTGTTAATCTCTCTCTCTAGATGTTTCAGAACAGACAGGAGACGGCGGTAGCAGCACTCGATCCCGAGGACTCGTACACAATAGTCAAATATGATATGTTGGTGTACGCTCTTATGGAGATGAGAGTTTGTCCGTAATTGGTGAATTGGATTGCAGCTGTTCTGTATTCTCGTAGAGTGGTTCCCGGCTGTGTACATGTATCATAGCCCCCTGACTACCACCGGGGTCAATAATTTCATCTGTGCTGTTCATTGTGTATACGAGCAAGATTGCAAGCTTCGAAGCACCAGGGGCTGGAAGGATACTACCGTTTGCTGATGATGTTCTCGCTTACAGGCAGGGGAGGGACAAAAATCAAACAGCTCAGGAGCTACAGGCGACACTGGACAAAATGATGGATTGGTGCATGGAGATGAATGCTGTCATTAACCCAGAAAAGATATATGCCTTGCGGTTCTCTCTGGACAATAGGAGTTCTAAAGCGGACTTCCCATAACTCACAATAAATGTAGAAATGTGAGTAGAGAAAGCAGATTGAAGCACCTGGGAATTACTTTTGATAGAAGCCTGTCCTTTAGGGATCATAATGAAGTGGTGGTTACAAAATGTCAGAGGGGGCTCAATGCACTGAAGTGTAAGGCAGCAAGAAACATGAAGCAGAATATGCTATTCATACTTTTTAAGCACTTGATCATTTCAGTGGTAGAGTATGGAGTGGGAAAACGGACAGTCTCAAAGTGTCAGATAGTGATGTTAGAGCGCATACAGAATGAAGCCATGAGGGTGATTCTGGGGTGTACACTGACACAAGCAGTAAGTACTGACACAAACAGCAAGTACTGACACCAACAGTAGACACTGACACAAACAGTAGACATTGACACAAACAGTAGACACTAACGCAGTAAAAAACGGTAAAAGAAAGATGCAGGTAATCAAGGTGTCTTATAACATCATTGTCATGAGCTCTTGATACGTAAACATGCGCAGTTACCTTGTGCGTATTATCTTGTGCGTATTGCATATATGTATTGCATTGTGCGTATTGCATTGTGAGTATTCCTTGTGCATATTGCCTTGTTCTTACTGCTTTGTGCTTATTGCTCTGTGCGAGAAGCACGCTTTGACTGTGCTCGAGAGAGAAACGGATCTCGTAAACGGGTAACTCGTGATGAGACCATCATAGGGAACGGATGACACAGAGACTGAGTGTGGGCAATGGCAACGATTGGATTGCCGCCGATGTTTCACAGTTTTATATCATTGTAGTGTAGTAATGGTTGATAGTACGACTTGGTGATCGTGTGAAATGTTGTAAACGTGTAATGAGAATTATGAGAAGTGAAATATTGTATTTGAAAGAACCGTTAGCCTGTTATACTTGAAGTTCTTAAGTGTTGCTTAGACGTTGTACATATGCGTTAATCATGATTAAACTCACTCATTACATCGTAAGCTAGCACACAACAAATATGTTTGCTTCACGTGCACACAACTCTACCTGTAGTGTGCTGAAGAAGAACTTCGCCATACTGGGTGTGACCTGCGCGGCCTGTTTTAAGGTCATCCCTGAGAGGTAGCTGATTAAGTGAACTCCATTGACTTGTGTTTCCTCCTCCTGTGAACAGATACAGATGGACTGTGTACCTAGCACAGGCTAAATAGATTGTCTAGGCGACCACATATCTGATACTGTGTCTACCTACCACAGATTTAATAGTATATCTACCCAATACACATGTGATAATATGTCTACCTACCACAGATGTGATAGTATGCCTACCTAATATATATGTGATAGATTGTCTACCCAATAGACATGTCATAATATGTCTACCTACCACAGATGTGACAGTATGCCTACCTAATATACATGTGATAGTCTACCTAATACAGATGTGATAGTATGCTTACCTAATATGCATGTGATAGTATGTCTACCTAATACAGATGTGATAGATATTCTACCTAATACACGTGTGGTAGTATGCCTACCTAATATAGATGTGATATTATGACTACCTAATACAGATGTGCCGGTCTCTCTGGCCGAGGGGTTACAATACTTTCTCCGTAATCCCGGTTTATCACGCAGTCTCGTAGCGGGCGAGAACTGGGAGTGGTTCTGCCCCCGCTGGTGACTTGCGGAATAACTGAGCCGGCCGCTCAGAAAGCAATGGCAAACTACTGAGCATAATCTTGCCAGGAAATCAACAGACAGCTGAAAGATGCTGCTGTTGACAGCGATGTCCTGTAAAGGATATGCGAATTTAAAAAAAAAATACAGATGTGATAGTCATCATCATCAAGTGCCTTGCCAACCCCTTTCTAAAAACAGATTGCCTCTACTTACTTCTGAAATCTTTATCAGGACAACATACGTAGCTTTCAGTACATCAGCAACCGGGTAGTGATCGGGATTCCAGTTTTCTGGTGAATAGAATCAAGTCAAGACTAAGTCTAACATCTCCGCTAATTGTATTCTAGTGTAAGTTAGAGATCCAGGATTCTCATCTCTTCATCAACTCATCTTGTGTCTCGTGTACCTTGCACTATCTAGGTGAAGCATAAACAGCGGGAGAGTGTCCGTTCATGGGCTTCATGTATCGATATTACCACGAACTCTGTTGTTCCCGCCGTCCATCGTTTACATAGTCGGCCTTTTCTTCTGGTTCCATTTAATCTGTACATTATTGCTTGTTTGTGGTTTACTGTTAGCTGGTAGCCTAGTTATATGGCCGAACCATTTCACTTGCTATTTTCTAATAAAATTTTAAATATTTATTATATTCACAATATAACAGCGTGTACACAGTTGACTAAATTATTGATCTGTGGTTTTGAAACAACACAAAACGGCGCAGTGGCAAGATGGCTTGATTTCCGCCTCTATCTGGTTCCAACCAGAGTTGACTCACGACGTGGGTGATATCATCATCATGAGACATGCCGATAAGAGGTCATGTTTCACCATTGCACATGATCACCAGAGTCGTGGATCAGCTCTGTGTTGTCTACCGGATGAGGCTGCTCCTATGGAGTACCCATTTACTCTGTTTCGCTGATTCTCGATGAATCTATCAGATTGTACCGTTATCAACTCACCATCAAGTTTGTCTGCATCAACTCACCATCAAGTTTGTCTGCATCAGATAGCTCTATCAAGTGTTACTTCTACAACCGCACAATCAAATATTCCAACCATCAAACTTTGCTACAATCAACTATCACACTTTACATTCATCAGTTCACTCTGTCAGACTGTACCACTATCAACTCACCATCAGGTTTGCTAATATCAACTAAGTCAAGTCTAAGTCGGATTTGATTGAGCTTTCGCATGACAGTAGGCGGCACTACCTGCTTTCTGTTAGCACCGAATGCTGGGCGGCGCTCACCAAACTCAACACCCCGCATTATGCCAACGGCTTCGGGCGGAAGATCGCAATTGGGAGAGTACAAGGCTTACCCTAGTGCGAGGAAATGCAACCTAAAGACTAAATGCCATCGAAGGGCAGACCTGGCCCTAAGCCTTGGTCGGCAACTGGTCTAGGATGGAAGCTCTGACAGTCGGACAGTTAGAGCATTGCTTTACTATTCCAGCAGCTTCTGCAGTTTGTCTAGTTCCAGATGTATTGGTGTTACCTTTCCTCTGGAGTAAACTAGACAGGCCCAGAGAGGGATCATGCTGCATGGGCAGCACATGGTCTCTATATTCAGCCCAGGCTTTGTGCTATGGGGGGATATAATTCCATGTTACAAACTATTGTCAGTCAAGACAGCAAGATGCCATTCAATATCAACAAACAATCAACGTTTGCTATCATCATTAGTCATTACTCGCGGTTCCAACTTCACAGCAACGGGTCATCCCCATTATGCTCCGTTCCTGTGCCAGTGAATTATCACATAAAAGGATCCACACTGCCCCGTGTGAAAAGTGGAGTAGACAGGAGTCTTGACAAACCAACAGCCCGCACAGATATACTGTGAACAATGCCGTCGCCAGAATGCCAACACAATAAGTCCTCCACGAAAAATACAGTTCATCGTCGATGGAAGCGGTAGTCACTAGAAATCCAGCTGCCACACATTACTGCATAAGGCAAACCAGTCAGTTCTGCGACAAAGCTGGCCGCCATTATTCCGAACATGCAGTTCACGCTACAAACAACCGCGGACAGATGGAAAAACATTTCATGGGAAATTCACAACTCAGTGTCGCGCCATGCACTCAACTCAGCAGCAGGATGACGGAACCATACACTTCGAGTCCAACATGAGGAAAATGCGAAAGCAAACGATAGCCATGAGCATAAACACCCCAGAGGCCTTAACCGTTTAAATGCCTTTCCTCCATGTTGGGGACCCTTGCTAATATCAACAAACAGTCAATGTTTTCTCATATAAACTAACCATTAATGTTTACTAATATCATTCACCATCAACTTTGGTAATATGAAAACACTATCAATGTTTGATTTCATCAACTAACCATCAATGTTTGCTATCATCAACTCACCAGCCCTGAAGATAATAACTCTACATCCTTCATTGTCTCGCTGTTTAAGGACCTCTTATAAAGCCGTCATCAAAGACATGCCGCACGCGGGAAGGCTTCAGATCATTTAACATGTCCGAGGAATTTAAACGAATGTCATAATAGTTCTTGACCATTTGGAAGGTCCTTTCCTGGTCAAACTTGCGTGCTCTTAAGAAACGTAGGAGAAACTTGACATCGGTGCGTGCCTGGAGACCTAGGGACAGACACGTGTTCATACGATTAGTTTGTATGTCAAAATTATATCAAGCTTGAGTGTGGAAATTCCCGCTGCTTGCGGGACACTCGTTTGGGCAGCAAGTTATACGTGCGATATTTACGAGGGGGAGGGGGAGGGGAACTTCACATGAAAACCTTAAAAGTATGATGTAAATTACAGTAACCTTGCCATTGTCTTGAAGCCTGCCAACATTGTTGTTAAGGATGCCAAGAGTGTTCAGCGCGTGACAACACGGTACAGACGAACACGGCGACACTACGCAGGAAGCCAAAGAAGATTGATAAACCAACACAGAACTGGCGTCGTTAGCCGCTACACGCTGCGGGATTTGCTGAGGAGGGGATCCGAGCACTTATGGACTGAATGGTTCGATGTGCAATGAGGATGATCTGTCGACTAACTAACTAACTAACTAACGGCGACGTTGTAAGGACAGTTGTAAAAAGAAGGAGTAGCGTTCTCCATGGCGATGGCGTTGCTTACCCGCGTTCGAAACACAGCGGTGACCGATTTGACAGCAGACGGTGTCGTGCTAGTTTTAACGTGTTGGTATGGGAGCCGGTCGTTCAGAAATCAATGGCAAACTACTGAACATAAAGACTTGGCAAGACATCAACAACGGCAGTAAAATGCGGGTGTTGACTGCAACGTCATGTAAAGGATATGCAACTATAAATTTAAAAAAAAAACACGTTGTGTTATCCGTGTTTTGATCAGTAAATGGGTGAAACCTATTGAAATTCATCGGCGAATGAAGGTCCAGTTTGGTGATGCATGCCTGTCAGTCCAGCAAGTTTATGAGTGGAGTCGAAGTTTCAAACGGCGTGACTTCTGTGATAGACTGCTCACAACCAGGTCAGGTACACCGAGCAGTGATCCAAGAGTCGATATTTCTACAGGAATCCAAGCATTTTATCTGTGCTGGGGGACTTGCATAGGACGCAATGGTGACTACATCGACAATTGATACATTTATTTTTTTCCAGAATTTATTCACACACACACACACACTCACACACACATGCACACACATTTAAAGTTTTCATTTGAAGCCCAATCGTATATCAGACCTGGTCAATATGCTGTAGAATATCCCAAAAGGCAGTCTCGGCTCCGAATGGATGGACATATTTGGGAAAATGTGATTCATGCAACTCACCTGTATTTGCCTACCGGACATGTAGAAGTAAAAAGTAATAAGGGTGGACATTATTTGGCAAATAACGCACCAATACACACGGGAAGAAGCATGGGCAGGAGTGATATAATCAATGCAGTACGGAGAAGAAGCATGGGCTAGGAGTGATATAATCAATGCAGTACGGAGAATAAACATGGGCTAGGAGTGATATAATCAATGCAGTACGGAGAATAAACATGGGCTAGGAGTGATATAATCAATGCAGTACGGAGAAGAAGCATGGGCAGGAGTGATATAATCAATGCAGTACGGGGAAGAAGCATGGGCAGGACTGATATAATCAATGCAGTACGGGGTAGAAGCATGGGCAGGACTGATATAATCAATGCAGTACGGGGTAGAAGCATGGGCTAGGAGTGATATAATTAATGCAGTACGGAGAAGAAGCATGGGCAGGAATGATATAATCAATGCAGTACGGGGTAGAAACATGGGCAGGAGTGATACAATCAATGCAGTACGGAGAAGAAACATTGGCTAGGAGTGATATAATCAATGCAGTACGGAGAAGAAGCATGGGCAGGAATGATATAATCAATGCAGTACGGAGAAGAAACATGGGCTAGGAGTGATATAATCAATGCAGTACGGAGAACAAACATGGGCTAGGAGTGATATAATCAATGCAGTACGGAGAAGAAACATGGGCTAGGAGTGATATAATCAATGCGGTACGGAGAAGAAGCATGGGCTAGGAGTGATATAATCAATGCAGTACGGAGAAGAAACATGGGCTAGGAGTGATATAATCAATGCAGTACGGAGAAGAAACATCGGCTAGGAGTGATATAATCAATGCAGTACGGAGAAGAAACATTGGCTAGGAGTGATATAATCAATGCAGTACGGAGAAGAAGCATGGGCTAGGAGTGATATAATCAATGCAGTACGGAGAAGAAACATGGGCTAGGAGTGATATAATCAATGCAGTTCGGAGAAGAAACATTGGCTAGGAGTGATATAATCAATGCAGTACGGAGAAGAAGCATGGGCTAGGAGTGATATAATCAATGCAGTACGGAGAAGAAAGCATGGGCTAGGAGTGATATAATCAATGCAGTACGGAGAAGAAGCATGGGCTAGGAAGTGATATAATCAATGCAGTACGGAGAAGAAACATGGCTAGGAGTGATATAATCAATGCAGTACGGAGAAGAAGCATGGGCTAGGAGTGATATAATCAATGCAGTACGGAGAAGAAACATTGGCTAGGAGTGATATAATCAATGCAGTACGGAGAAGAAACATGGGCTAGGAGTGATATAATCAATGCAGTACGGAGAAGAAACATGGGCTAGGAGTGATATAATCAATGCAGTACGGAGAAGAAACATGGGCTAGGAGTGATATAATCAATGCAGTACGGAGAAGAAGCATGGGCTAGGAGTGATATAATCAATGCAGTACGGAGAATAAACATGGGCTAGGAGTGATATAATCAATGCAGTACGGAGAAGAAGCATGGGCAGGAGTGATATAATCAATGCAGTACGGGGAAGAAGCATGGGCAGGACTGATATAATCAATGCAGTACGGGGTAGAAGCATGGGCAGGACTGATATAATCAATGCAGTACGGGGTAGAAGCATGGGCTAGGAGTGATATAATCAATGCAGTACGGAGAAGAAGCATGGGCAGGAGTGATATAATCAATGCAGTACCGGGTAGAAACATGGGCTAGGAGTGATATAATCAATGCAGTACGGGGTAGAAACATGGGCTAGGAGTGATATAATTAATGCAGTACGGAGAAGAAGCATGGGCAGGAATGATATAATCAATGCAGTACGGGGTAGAAACATGGGCAGGAGTGATACAATCAATGCAGTACGGAGAAGAAACATTGGCTAGGAGTGATATAATCAATGCAGTACGGAGAAGAAGCATGGGCAGGAATGATATAATCAATGCAGTACGGAGAAGAAACATGGGCTAGGAGTGATATAATCAATGCAGTACGGAGAAGAAGCATGGGCTAGGAGTGATATAATCAACGCAGTACGGAGAAGAAACATGGGCTAGGAGTGATATAATCAATGCAGTACGGAGAAGAAACATTGGCTAGGAGTGATATAATCAATGCAGTACGGAGAAGAAGCATGGGCTAGAAGTGATATAATCAATGCAGTACGGAGAAGAAACATTGGCTAGGAGTGATATAATCAATGCAGTACGGAGAAGAAGCATGGGCTAGGAGTGATATAATCAATGCAGTACGGAGAAGAAACATTGGCTAGGAGTGATATAATCAATGCAGTACGGAGAAGAAACATGGGCTAGGAGTGATATAATCAATGCAGTACGGAGAAGAAACATGGGCTAGGAGTGATATAATCAATGCAGTACGGAGAAGAAACATGGGCTAGGAGTGATATAATCAATGCAGTACGGAGAAGAAACATTGGCTAGGAGTGATATAATCAATGCAGTACGGAGAAGAAACATGAGCTAGGAGTGATATTATCAACGCAGTACGGAGAAGAAGTATGGGCAGGATTGATATAATCAATGCAGTACGGGGTAGAAGCATGGGCAGGAGTGATATAATCAATGCAGTACGGAGAAGAAGCATGGGCAGGAGTGATATAATCAATGCAGTACGGAGAAGAAGCATGGGCAGAACTGATATTATCAACGCAGTACGGACTGCGTCGCTAGCCAAACTTCACGAACTGAAAGTGAAGACAAGTCAAACACATAAATTTGGCCTTCGAGGTCAAGACAGGAGATATCATAGCCAACTACTCATGGGAACAGCCAGCAGAAATGTTTTGGGATTACTGCTGCATGGGAGGACTGAGCACGTAAGGGATTGCCCGGAGAGCCGTGACGTTATTCGACATAACATAGCATTAACAGCAATGTATTCCTGTCATTATCATCAGCATCATCCAGTGCCGTTATCCGTTATCCTGACACTTGTTGTGAACCTGGTCATTTGTTTACAACTGCGATGGTGATCTCTGGTCCTTGAAACTTTCCAGACGGAGCGCTAACGCCTTACTATGTCATCTTGTGTACAGTGTCATAGTTTGTCAACAACAACAACAACAACAACAACAACAACAACAACTACTACTACTACTACTACTACTACTACTACTACTACTACTACTACTACTTCTACTACTACTACTACTACTACTACTACTACTACTACTACTACTACTACTACTACTACTACTACTACTACTACTACTACAACTACTCCTGCTGCTGCTGCTGCTATTACTACTACTACTACTACTACTACTACTACTACTACTACTACTACTACTACTACTACTACTACTACTACTGTTACACTAAGAACATCCACTACTACATCTCATAGCGTCATTCTTTCGCTCTGTTATCCCTACTAGGGCAATGACCCGCAACCAACCCACCCCACCCCTTCATCCCTAGCGATCCCATGCAGCTCCGTCCATCCCCTCCCCTTATTATGCATTTCTCTTTCCATTTCTCTTGTGTATATATTTTTAGGTCCTGCTATGTTCTTCTTCTTTCGTTCGCCTGAAATATGTTTATAACTGCAATGTTGTCTCTTGTATGAATCTAACAGTCTTTTTTAGTTCACTCAGCGGTCCATATAGTTTATCGTCCACTGTTGTCTCTCTAGGCCAGAAGGTTCGCCTGGATATGTTGTAGTTTGGGCAATCCTGGAGTATGTGCTCTGCTGTCTGCGACGCCAAACCACATGTGCACATGGCTGAGTCACCAATCTTGAATTTTGTATACAAGTGGTTGCGTAATCTATTGTGTCCTGTTCTGAGGCGCAGAAGAATGACCTGTTCTGGTCTGTCCATAACGTGGTAGTCGTCTTGAGTAAGGGTTTGGTGGTCCTTCTGACTGATTTGATCATTCTTTTCTTTGGTGATATGTAATAGGCACATCTAGGTTGTTCTTCTTGTGCTCCTTCCTTAGCCAATCGATCAGCTCTGTCGTTTCCGGGGATTCCACAGTGGGATGGTATCCACTGTATGGTGATCTTACGCTGACTGCTAAGTTCAGAAAGTAGTGTCCTCAGAACTGGCAATTTCCCAGACAGGAGGGCCTCTATTACGGATTTTGCATCTGTCAATATCACCACAGGTTGTGTACCATGGCTGGTATTTTGTAATTTCTCCGTGGCTATCTTGATTGCCTCAATTTCAGCATCATAATTATGGCAGTACTTCCTGTTGGAATTCCTGGCCGTGTCTCTAGTATTATTTGGGTATTCTATATACACTCCCGCTCCTCCATTTCGAACAGCATTTTCTGCTGACCCATCTGTGTAGACTCGGATCCAGAGGTCCTGTGGGTATTCGTCATCAAGGAAGCTGAGAGTGGCTGTTCTGCGCTGTACACTGTTCTGTTCTTCCTTGTCAAATATTCCTCTCACTTTTGACTGGATTTGTAGCGATATTCTATGTTCATCTTTCCACGGGGTTCGCTCTGGAATAGTTGTTTATTTTCCTTTTGTCGATACTATTCCCAGGTTGCGCGCCTGTATGCTCCACCCAGCGCCAGCGCATTTTCTTGTGGTTGAATGGCGCTTGTCTAGTTCTCTCCATGAGCTCCACGATGTGATTCTGTCATACCGTTAAAAGAGTATTTTGCGCTAACACGAATTAATGAATGTTTACAGTAATTTCCTTATCGGTTTAGCCTTTCTCCATCTTTCTGATTCATACAGTAATACCGATTTAAGGTGTGAACTGAATATTCTACATTCTGTGCTCAGTTTAATTTCCGTTGCCTCCCGTACATTTCCTGGTGTTATAAACACCTCTTTGCCTTCTGGTATCTCTATCTGCTCAGCCCTCTTTGTGTATATTGCAGGACCCTTTGGGATCTTGAGTAGCGTAGATGAACAGATTAATCATCATGGCGTAAGGAGACTAGTGAGGCAGGGAGTAACTAGAGGATCTGAGAGTATTCAGAAGAAAGGCCATATAAGACACATAATCAGACTATAACTGATACCATTAGTATTGGGACTCTTCACTTGCTGTTGAAGATGAGGGCGGAGCACGTATCGGAATGTTTTGAGTGCTGTGATGTTGGTTCTGGGACTCAAATCATGATTCGGTGTCTTGAATTGAGATTTCACCACGGAGAGATCGGGTCATGGTTTGTCTGATTTGTCATCTCAGAGTGCAACTAACAACAACAACAACAACAACAACAACAACAACAACAACAACAACAACAACAAACAGCCATAATAAAAACAACAAAAAACAACAACAACAAACACAACAAAAACAACAACAACAACAAAACACCAACAGCGACAACAATAACAAAAACAACAGCAACAACAATAACAAAAACAATAACAACAATAATAGCAAAAAACAAGAGAAGAAGCATAAAAAACGGAAGTATACGATTTAACAGGAAGTCCTTCTGTTTGCAAAACATGCCAAGCAATAAATCGTGCAGTATTTTGTTAATGGCGTCCATGTGTACATTCAAAATGGAGATACATTGTTTTGAATTCTTCTGTAGCACTTACAGAAAATCCTTGCGTGTTCTTTGCGGGACGTACTATCTACCCCAAGGTCAAATAGAATTACGAGACAAACTTAACCTTCTGTAGCTTCTCATTGACTTCTGTACGGGAAATCACCACTGATGTCCAGCTGACCGGTGTAGGGAACCATCCTTCTACCCCGTCATCAGCGCAACGGAAGTTCAATCGCAAACGCATGAAAACCCGCGGCCATGCGGTTAAAAGTTAGCTGCATATCTTTTACGGACGTAGCAGTCAACCCCAGCATTTTTAGGCTGTTCGTTATTACTGGGCAAGTTTACGTTCAGTAGTTTGCCATTGCTTTCTGAACGACTGGCACCCATACCATTTCATTAAAACCAACAGCACAGGCCATGTTTGCGAACGCGGTATGCGGGATTACGAACTGCGTCCGTAACGCCCTTCGCCACGGAGCAGGACGTATGAAATATAAGAAAGAAATACCGCACCTGGAACTTTGTCCAACCGTGACTTCAGATTTTTCACTTCCAGCAGGCGAGTCTTGGGGTCCTCCTTCAATTCCTTGATTGCTTTCTCTAGAACCTCCGGACTCAGCGAGCAGGAGTAAGTCTCCTCTTCCTTTTTGGATGATTTGAACATTGTGCTGTCTCAAGATCGCTCTCCGGTATTTGAATTCAAGGTTTCTGCAAATGAATATTGTCAAAGGTATTTCATTGGTGACAATGATTCATGCAGTATGCAATATGTACCAGCGAAATATGCCAGGCAATAAAATGTCCAATTTATTATTTTGTGTCTTCGTTATTCAATTTCACAACGGGAAAACATTGTTATGAATAATGTATGTTTATAGCGGATGAAGAGCAAAAGGGCGTAGAACCGAACGAACTTTATTTTCAAAGAGTCACAAATTGGGCACGCAGGCCTATCTTCCAGTTTCTCACCTTACGTACACCAGTTACTCATCTTGAATGTTACATTTACATTGAAAGACATTTTAGAAACATTGTAACAATAATGCTGTAAACATGCATCAAACATAAACAATTTATATTATTGTATAATATCATCGGTTACTTTACAAAACGCGAGAGGGGTCGGACACAGCTCAAGTAACACTTCACAATCCCTGTCCATTGAGATTTCTCAACTCAGCTGTTGTTTGACAGTTATTGTCTGCTCTCGTATTTTAGCCTCCCCTCGCTTACCGGCTCGGTTCCCTGCATTCGAATCCCCATCACAACGCAATAAAATAAAATAAAAAGACCTGAGTTCACTCGTCAACACAGAATAAAATGGATACCAGAAAGATCCTGAGAAGTAAATACGTGATATTGACCACAAAACCCACCCTGTTCTGATTGGTCTATAAAAATACCGGACTTGCACCATATACCTATACGTCACAAGACGTGAAAAGTAAAACTTTACCTTTTTAAACTTAATTTTTGACTGTTTGAATTTTATTTTTATTTTTTTTTAAACCAAAGATGGAGGATTATTATTCTTAACCGTTTCAGTTGAATGAGTTTTATCACTGGATCCCAGCCAATTGTGTTTGTTCAGCCATCTTTACACGGCGTATTTCCAGGCGCAGCCACGATGTATAGATGCTGCAGGGGTGGGATACGTGAGACGGGGCGATGTCCTTGGAGATTCAACTTCAAGAAGTGGATGATCAATGGGAAACGTTAAAGACTTCAATCAGTTTGGCTGCAGAAACAACTATTCCAAAATTAAAGAAAGTGGATAGTAAGAAATGGATGGCTGCAGAAACTTTACAACTAATGGAAACAAGAAGACACATATGAAGAGATTCACAGACAAGTCAGAACATTATGTAAGGAGGCAAAAGAAGTATGGCTTGGAAAAAAAAATTGCATAGAAATTAAACTACAACACAACAGTAAAAATACCAAACAAATGCACAAAAGAATGCACGACCTTACTAATAAAAGAACACTTACATCAGCAAGCTGTCAGAAAACAATAGATGGAAAAAATCGTACTAGAAAAAGATCCCATTTTACATGAATGGTCAGATTATGTTAAAGAGCCTTTATGATGATACTACAGAACAGTATGATATTCGAAATAATAATGAAGGACCATCAATTTTGAGAAGGAGGTTCTGAATGCTCTTAACCATATGAAAACTGGCCAGACCCCAGGTTCAGACAATATCTCAACATAAATTATTAATGCCTTTGGAGAATATGGAATAGACCAAGTCACCAGATGCTGAACACAATATATGATACTGGAGTTATACCTCCTGAATTATGTAATTCTATATTTATTGCAATCCCAAGGAAATCAGGAGCCTTGGAATGTGATCAATATCGAACAATTAGTATAATGAGTCACATCACAAAGAGTTTGCTAAGAATTATTATGCAAAGAGTTAGGAAGAAAATACAGTACGAAATAGGAGAGAATCAATGTGGGTTTGTAGAAGGAAAGGTACAATTAACATTATGTTTATGCTGTGTGAACATTAATTGAACGTTCTATAGATGTAAACAAAGATTAAACATTAGCTTTATTGACTACACAAAGGCTTCTGATAAAGTAAGACATGTTAACATGATAAGGATGCTTGCAGATCTACAAATTGATGGGAAAGACATTAGACTTATAAAAAACATATATTGGAAACAGCAAACTGCCATAACAATTGATAATGAAATAGGTCACTAACAGCCTATTAAGAAAGGTTGTGAGACAGGGATGTGTAATGTCTCAGAATTTTTTTTCCCCGTAGAGTGAAAATATTTTATGAAATGTAGTAGAAATGAAAGGAATCGTCATTGGGAGACGTAACATCAATAACATTAGATATGCAGATAATACATAATTTATTGCAGACTATGAACATGATCTGCAACATTTAGTAGATGCAGTTGTTGCACACAGTGAACAACTAGTGTTCGAATTAACTTGTAAGAAGACACAGATTATGGTCGTCACTATGAAGAAAGAGAAACAAAAATGTAATATACAAGTAAATGAGAATATTCTTAAACAAGCGAATCGGTACAATTATCTCGGAAAAATAATAACATCTGATGGGAGTTGCCTCGAAGAGATTAGAACAAGAATCCCCATGGCGAAGGTAGCCTTTTGCAAAATGAAAAAACATACTGACCAAATAGATGTCAATTGCAAAGAGAAAAAGAGTGTTGACGTGCTACATAGAACCTGTACTTTTGTATGGATGTGAAGCGTGGACAATGAGCAGACAAACTGAAAACATCCAATGGCTGTGGAAATGTGATTTCTGAGGAAGATGCAAAGAATACCATGGACAGACAGAAAAACCAATGACCAAGTCCCACAAGAAACAAATGAAAATCGTACACTGATTAGAGAAATTAGACGTAAACAGTCAAAATTTATTGGTCACGTTATGAGAAGAAATAAATGGAAAACTTGATGATCACAACTGGCAAGATGGAGGGGAAGAAAACAAAGGGAAGGCAGAGAAGTAAATACCTGGATGGCTTGACCACGTGGTATGGTCGAGACAGAACACTGAGCTGATCCACGACTCTGGTGATCGAGTGAGATGGCGAATCATGACCGTCCACGCATATTGGCATGGCACATCATGAATGAATGAGTATAGCTCACACAGCATTAAAACGACTATAATACAACTTACACGGCAGTAAAATGCATATACAACAATTCAAATGGTATTAAAACGACTATAATACAAGTTACACGGCAGAAAACCGCATATAATGCAAATCAAATGACATTAAAACGACTATAATACAACTTACACGGCAGTAAACCGCATATAATACAAATCAAAAGGCACTTAAACTACTATAATATAACTTACACGGCAGTAAACCACATATAATACAAATCAAAAGGCACTTAAACTACTATAATATAACTTACACGGCAGTAAACCACATATAATACAAATCAAAAGGCACTTAAACTACTATAATACAACTTGCACGGCAGTAAACCGCATATAATACAAATCAAATGGCATTAAAACGACTATAATACAACTTACACAACATTAAATCGCTTATAAAACAACTCACACTGTATTAAAACTACTAAATGGCATAAGAACGGTTGCACCGAAGGGCTAGAGACATCCCTGGTCTTTTTTTGCTCAAGGAAATGACCTAACTAACGACAGCATCATACATTGCAACGTTCGCTTAAGTACACAATCTGTAACCTGATTATAATAACCACACATCCGGTTCATGCACCTCATTGTAATTATACACGCAGATCATATGAAAGACGTGTCCAGCACACAACAAACATACAGATAAACAATTTTTATATTTATATTTTAATGTGGTGTTTTTCATGTATTTGTAGAACTAAACACAACACCCTCTAATAACTCCCCAGGCCGTTGACATTTCAAGAGAAATAAAGTTTGTTATGCCATAAAAACAGTTGGATACGAATTCTGTGCGTTGTCCGTGATAAGGGTTCGAGTTGGTGACACCCTGGCTAGTGATGACACATTTTAGATTGTATAGATGACCGTGTGTTGTCTGTGCGTCATCGCCCGTGACTAATAGGTAGTGGAACGCATTGCCGCAATTCCCCGATATACCAAATTGATTTGGAAGCAGACCATTTTGCGGTGATTTGGGTGGTGTGAGGTATCGACCGTACAGACAACAATGTCAAACAGTTTTTAAAATGTTGCATATCCCTTACAGGATGTTGTCTTGGAACACCAGCATTTTCAGCTGCTGTTGATTTACTAGACAAGTTTTACATTGAGTAGTTTGACCAAGTACTACAGCAAAAGAGCAAAATTTGTACGACCGTTCGACAAAGTCTCGATAAGCGCCCACTCTCTCTCGATGAGTAGTGGGCCTGCAGTCAGTAAGCTGGTATAGCTTTTTTTTCGGTTAGTCCTGCCGGCGTAGCTTGTAAGCTCGTCGGTAGGCGTCCAGTGGTTTTGCATGTATCACCTTGTACCGGGAGGGCGCGCTTTAGCGATGCTACTCTTGGCTTGCGTGTGCGTGAATAGTCCGTCTGTCCGATAGATATCTGGTTGATCCTGCCAGTAGGCAATGCCAGTAGTCATATGCTTGTCTCAAGAATGTAGTCATACGCTTGTCTCAGCTTTTGCGATGCTACTCTCGGTTTGCGTGTGCATGAACGTCTGTCCGTTCAGTCGCCATGTGCACATTTGCGCTGGAGAGACTCAACCGTAAATCGGGAGATCTGCTCGCAATTTAGACGAGCAGCATCTTCTGTGGGCAGACTCTCGCCTCATGTTGTGTGTGGTCTGCTCTGGCGGTCAGTCCGTCTTCGGTGAAGGAAATCGTGTTGATCCTAAAAGAAATCATACGCTCATTGCTTGTCGCTACGCTTGTCTTAAAACTGAAAATTAAAGGGATTGACGGAAGGGCCGACATAAACAGGGATAACTGGCCGTGGCAGCCTAAAGTCCACTGCATCTGTGTCCGTCTTCCAGTCGTCTTGCCATGCTCGCCACTGGAGCTAGACGGTCACAGACGAGGGAGCGGGGACGAGGGTGTTGCGCGACCACCTCCTCGCTATACAAAACCAAAGCGCAAGTCATTCGTTCCTCATCAAATCAAAAAGATGTAGTGTAATGAATGGTCATCGTCAATGAATGGCCAACGTCATTCATGATGGACGAACATCGCACAGGAGACAAATGAACATCGTAAACTGATTAGAGAAATTAGACGTAGACAGTCAAAATTTGTTGGACATGTTATGAGAAGAAATGGATTGATAAACTTGGTGACAACTGGCAAGATCGAAGGGAACAGATCAAGAGGAAGACCGAGAGGAAAATACCTGGATGGCTTGGCCACATGGCATGGACGAGACAGGAACACTGAGCTGATCCATGACACTGGTGATCGAGTGAAATGGCGAGTCATGACCGCCCACGCTTTCCGGCATGGCACATGATTGATTGATTGAGTTTGCCAATGCTTTCTGAACGACCGGCTCACATACCCCCGCAAGTTACCAGCGCGGTGCGATCTGCTACTGAATCTCGCGCAGCTGTTTTCCCCACGTGGATATACGGGATTACGAACAACGTCATTAACCACCTTGGCCAGGAAGCCCGGTCAAACTACTGTCAAACTACTGAAAGTAAAATTAGCTTAAAATCGCAAAGTCAATAAATGCTGGGGTTGATTGCAATTTCCTGTAACAGGACATGTGCCTAATTATGTTGAGTTGGCTGTTGCATCACTACAGTCTGTCGGATAGCATTTTCAGATAACGTTGGATACTGATTATGTGGTTGTTTCGGGATTTGAAATTTAAATATTGAGCACAACCCACTACTGGCAATGCCGATCGCATTCTGGTATGAACCTAAGGCCTATCCACGTCAATATGGAAGCACTATACTCGAGTTTCGCCCTCATTTGAGCTCGTCAGTAGTGCATATCCCTGACCGGATCCGGAAACAGTCCCGGATCACGTGTGTGAAACCACGCGACACACACTGGACACACCAAATTATCACAACAGAACATCACAACGCTACCCATCGTAGGCTATGCTCAAGATTGCCCAATCGCCGCGACCGACGTCCGTCAATCGATGGGACCCAAACGATCAGGACTTCTCACTGGCAAGGAACACCAGGCCTCCTAAATCCAGTGAGCAATAATCAATTGATTATGTGGTTGTTTCGGGATTTGAAATTTAAATATTGAGCACAACCCACTACTGGCAATGCCGATCGCATTCTGGTATGAACCTAAGGCCTATCCACGTCAATATGGAAGCACTATACTCGAGTTTCGCCCTCATTTGAGCTCGTCAGTAGTGCATATCCCTGACCGGATCCGGAAACAGTCCCGGATCACGTGTGTGAAGCGGGTGTGTAACCACGCGGCACACACTGGACACACCAAATTATCACAACAGAACATCACAACGCTACCCATCGTAGGCTATGCTCAAGATTGCCCAATCGCCGCGACCGACTGCGAGTATAGTGCTTCCATATTGACGTGGATAGGCCTTAGGTTCATATGAGAATGCGATCGGCATTGCCAGTAGTGGGTTGTGCTCAATATTTAAACGTTGGATATTTCTATGAAACGACACAGCCTCTTTATGAACGGACAAATGAAAACCCGCAATCAATTTCAAGGTTAGCGGGCAAGAATAAGGAGAATGAAAAAACCTATTCTTATGTTGTAAACGGACCCTTTTCATGCCTAAATGCTCCCGGTGGGCATACAGTATCAGAACCATATTTTTATGGAACTCCGTGGAAGATGAGATCAAATCACGCCAGTGGCCTTTACTACCCAAGACATTTTTGGTACCCATTTTACCCTGAATCAACAAGGGAGTCTGCGTCAATTTGGAAAAAGACAAATTCGCCCATCTGGGGATCGAACCCCTTACCTCATGGCCGGCAGGCGAATGCTTATCCACCACACCACCGAGGTTCCTACTATAAAACTGGTTCTAGAATATTCCTTCTGTTTCAATGGATTAGCTATATCTTTAATTGTGTCACTTTATATTTTTACATTTCTACATCCTTATCGCAGTTCCACTAATTTTATTCATCATCATCATCATCATCATCATCATCATCATCATCATCATCATCATCTTCGACTTCTGCCGTCAAGCGTTGTGGGGAGGAATAATTTGAGTTCCAGCGGCCGATGGGCTGCACTGGATAGTGTCATTCGTGTGATTGTACAATGTCTTTGATGTCGTCAATCCATTGTCTTCTTGGGCGTCCTCTTGGTCTCGTCGCAGATGACCTTTGATGTAGGGCCAGTGATGGTAGTTGCTGGTGTTGCATTCTAACGACATGGCCAAACCACTTGATCTTCTGTCTTTCAATAAATGTGGCACAAGGTGTTGATCCCACTGTCTGTCTGATAACAGCATTTCTTTCTCGGTCTCGGATTGTTAAGTTGGCAGCTCTCCTCAGGCATCTCATCTCGCAGGTGTTGATTTTGCGAAAGTGTGATTTGGATAAAGTCCAAGTTTGAGATTGGTAGCATAGGGTTGGAGTGAATATTATTTATTAATATCTTTAATTGAGACTATCCCTAACAGAAGAATGCCGAGAATATACGAGGAGAATTCAAATCAAAACCTTACAAGTGTGATAGAAATTATAATAACCGTCCAGTGTCTTGTAACACGTCAATATTGTTGTTAAGGATGTCAGGAGTGTTTAACATGTGACATAATGGAGCAGGAGAACACGGTACGTTATGTGGACATTTACAAGATGGCCGCCGCCCGCTTTTGACATGCACCAAAGAGGGGCAGCGTTCTGTTATCCGTGTTTCGATCAGGAAGTTTAAAAACGGCGTGTCTTTTGTGACAGACTTCACAACCGGGTCAGGCATATCGAGTAGTGACCCCAAAGTGTTTACACACGAGACTTAGAGCATTTTCTTTTCCTACAGGAATCCAAGCACTTTATCGGCGCTGGAGTACTTGCACTGAACGCAGTGTTGACTACATCGAAAAATGATACATTTGTTTTTTACTTTTTCAAAATGTATTCACACACACACACAGACACACACACACACACGCACGCACACACGCACACACACACACACACACATACGCACGCGCACGCACTCACGCAAGCACCCACCCATGCATTCACGCACCCCCCCCCCCCACACACACACACACACACACTCGCACACATTTACGGTTTTCATTTGAAGCCCCTGCCTAATATCCTTCAAGATGCATAGCAACCATTGTAGTGCGTAGGTGTCCGCTGTCTAGTCCCGTGCCACAATTGGCCGACATTTTCCGACTTCAACGGTTGAGGCGTCTTTTCTGTATTCCTCCTCCCATAGGCAGATTGTCTTCTGGGTTTGTGGGCTTTCCCGCCCACACTTTTCTGTGGGGGATTTGTTGCCCTAGTCTTTGTTCGTAAGGGAAAAGTGAAAATGTGCTTCATAATTTCCCTGAAATACCCGGTCGAGGGTTCGAAGTCAAGCGAAGGGATATTGAAACAAAATTCTTTGCGTTGATTTCCATGGTATGAGGCTTCGGCCGTTCAGAAAGCAATGGCAAACTACTGAACTAAACCTTTCCTAGTAAATAATAAGCATTTAATATTTAAGTCCCCAGTATGCACCTGGTGAGATGCAACGAGATATGACGAGATACAGCGAGATATGACCGGCTATAAATCGTGAAATATATTCTTTCTGTATAAAATCAAAGTTTTTGTGAATTAGAGATGGGTATAAGATATCAGGGTCGGCCCCTACTGAGGTACAAAGATGTATAAGCGGGACATGATTGATACAGGCATTGATATTGCACCTTGGGAGCAAGTCACCGCTGATCGTGTTGCATGGAGGGCAAAGATCATAAATGGAATAGAGACAAAGGAGAAAATGACTGCGGATAGGTCACACACCTAGCGTGTGAGACGTCAGATGGTGCGTGATTGTGGAAATGACTATGTGCTCACATGCATCCATTGTAGACGAACATTTACCGCGGGAATTGGTCTGATCAGTAATATTTGCTACCGCCATGAGTTGCAGTTATTATATATTTTTGAAGCACAATGTAATAAACTATCGTCTGCAAGACGAAAAGTTGCCAGCGATAATTTAAAATCTCTAACGGCCAATAAATACTGGGGTTTACTGCAACGTCCTATGATGTTTGTCCATCAAGAATGATGATGACCATTCATTTCATCCAGTAGGGTTTAAAGTTTGGAAGCCGATGAGTTCTAAGATTGCTGGCCAGGCCTATTTTGGCTTGAAATGTTCTTTGACAGTATGGGCAAAGAATGCTTGACGTTCCTGGAAGAGGATCTCCTGCGGTGATTTTTCTGACCGGTCTTTTTTGTTCACAGCTCTTGCAGCCCTGTTTGCTTCGCAAGTAGCTACACCCTTATATATATGCATATGATATACGCCATGAATTTTGGTCTTTGACAGCAGTCGCCCATGTCTCGTAATTAATTCCGAAAACGTTGAGCAATATCTTCAGTGTCACTAAAGCGTTTCCTTTGGCCGCCTTGAACGCGTTTACCACAACGCAGCTCGCCGTAAAAAATTCTATTAGCGAGCCTGTAATCTGGCATGCGAGTCAGGTGACCAGCCTAGAGAATCTGATTTTTCATTAGTATCATGTGGATACTGGGCATGGACGCTCTTTCTAGGTCTTCGATGTCTGGGATCTTGTCTTGCCATTTGATCTTCAGTAGCTTCCAAGGCAGACTGTGAAAGTGATTTAATCCCCTGGCGTGTCGCAACGTCATATAGAGTACCCACAACTAACTGTTTACATCTTGTATTATTATTAGATGCAGTGACCTATATTTATCTTTAACTTCTGGTGTTATTCCGGGTACTCCCGCCCACCTGTAAGTTACACTTCAAAGCCTCAGGCAAGTATCTCACGAATGCATACACCTGTCGTTGAATTAGTCACGCATGAAATAGAAAAAAGGCGATTCTATTGCAGTATGTTTTACTAGAGGTGTCGTTGCTGTTGTATGTGGTGTGAAAACAGTCACATAATTCCATCATGGCGGTTTTGAGGTCAGTCACAGGCGATTAGCAAGTAGATCGCTTTGTGTTGATGTTCGCAATAACATGACTTTCAGCCGTTCAGAAAGCATTCATCATCATGTGCCACGGCGATAAGCGTGGAAGGTCATGTTTCGCCATCTCACACCATGTCCCATGACCAAGTGGTTACACCGATTACGTCGCGTTCCGAAGGTTGTGGGTTCGATTCCGGGCTACATCGTTAGGTGTTCACGATTGCAATTGTCTCTGAGACTGCTAGGAAGGGGGGTCGTCGCTGGAGCTACGGTTGATTTCATCTTTTCGTGACGCTTTCTACAGTCCTCCCTGCGGAAAGAGACCTAACCATATTGGACAAAACTCGGTGTCATAAAATCGATCCTTGTGTCGTGTAAACCCGTGTAAACGCGATCACCAGAGTCGTGGATCAGCTCTGTGTTTTGTCTCCATTATGCCAAATCATTAGAAACAGGGTGTATGTTTAATGATTCGTAATCCCGTATACCCGGGTTCGAAACACAGCGGTGCTGGTTTTTTCGGAAAAAAAGGTATAGGTGCCTGTCGTTCAGAAAGCAATAGCACACCACTGAACGCAAAAAGTTTCCCAGGAATCACGAACAGCCAAAATCCTGGAGCTGACTGCTACGTCCTGTGAAGGACATGCAACTAAATTTTAAAACAGTTTGAAAATATTGCCGGTCCAAGTTTTGTATTTACATATTATTTTGCATGAACTTTACAGAGGGTGAATACAAAACTTGGACCGGCAGTATTTTCAAACACTGCACAGTCGTTAAAAATACATCCTATATATACTTCTCTGCCTTCCCCTTGTTCTTTTACCCTCAATCTTGCCCTCAGTCTTGTCAGTTGTCACTAAGTTCTCTAGTTTATTTCTTCTCATAACGTGACCACAAATAGCGTGACCTTCTCCGTCTAATTTCTCTAATCAGTTTACGGTTTCTATTTGTTTCCTATAGGACTTGCTACATGGCAAACTACCGAACGTACAATTGACTAGAATATCACAAACAGCCAGAGGTGGTCAGCATGGCCGAATGGATAAGAACGCTCGCTCTTAAACTCCCGGTGCGCTGATGCCGAAATAGCTGCTCCAACTTCTACACCGGTCAGATTGACTAACATATAGACATCTCATCCCTGGGGACGTAAATTACAAGTACCCCAGAAGTCGGAGTGGGTTCGCCTGATGGCGAGGGACACTGGTAATAAGGAAAGCTAATCCACACGCAAAAATCAGTCCATTGCACTAGAAGTATTAGCACGTGTATGAAATACGCTTGAGTCCAAGCGAGCGAACACAACCAAAAGCACCAATAAATGATGGTTGATTGCGACGTCCTGTAAAAGAGTACAACTAACTGGGGTATTATTTCAGGCTCTCCCCGTCTCTAGGCTTGCAAATCTAGGCCTCAAGTAGGTCTGCAACGGTTGCAACAACCTGTCCTATGAGTGAGTCACGCATGAAATAAAACCCCGATACTGCAGCAATGTTTGTACTTTAGTGTCAACAAGCACTTTTGGAAGGGTAGTCCAATGAAAGCCATTTCAACTGAGCCGTGACGAGTGCACCTTTCGTGTATTCTACACAACGGCATACTGTGGTTAGATACACACTTCCCTTCCTTCTCGCTTGTACTTCAACAACGTATTCCTTCCTCCCGTATCTCCCAGTGGGGTTTAACCTCCTCAACAAACTCACCCCAAGCCCTCCTATGCTTAGCTAGCCCATACAGCTCCGCTCACGCCTTCCTCATGTTATTCATGTCTATCTGGTCATGTGGAAGTGCGGGGGAATGAACAGGCTGATAGGCTGGCAGGGAATTCACCTCTCGGTGGTAGATTGCCTATGGACAAGGGAGAGGTGGTCGGGCGCCTGTGGGACCGGGTGGAGACAGAGGTGGAACCGACTGAGAACCCGTATGTGGACACGACCGCCAGAGAGCTACCTTCACCAGCGCCAGAGAGCTACCTTCACCAGCGCCAGAGAGCTACCTTGACCAACGCCAGATAACTACCTTCACCAGCGCCAGAGAGCTACCTTGACAAACGCCAGATAACTACCTTCACCAGCGCCAGAGAGCTACCTTGACCAGCGCCAGATAACTACCTTCACCAGCGCCAGATAACTACCTTCACCAGCGCCAGATAACTACCTTCATCAGCGCCAGATAACTACCTTGACCAGCGCCAGATAACTACCTTCACCAGCGCCAGATAACTACCTTCACCAGCGCCAGAGAGCTACCTTGACCAGCGCCAGAGAGCTACCTTGACCAGCGCCAGAGAGCTACCTTGACCAGCGCCAGAGAGCTACCTTGACCAGCGCCAGAGAGCTACCTTCACCAGCGCCAGAGAGCTACCTTCACCAGCGCCAGAGAGCTACCTTCACGAGCGCCAGAGAGCTACCTTCACGAGCGCCAGAGAGCTACCTTCACCAGCGCCAGAGAGCTACCTTCACGAGCACCAGAGAGCTACCTTCACGAGCGCCAGAGAACTACCTTCACGAGCGCCAGAGAGCTACCATCACCAGCGTCAGAGAGCTACCTTCACGAGCACCAGAGAGCTACCTTCACCAGCGCCAGAGAGCTACCTTCACCAGCGCCAGAGAGCTACCTCCACCAGCGCCAGAGAGCTACCTTCACCAGCGCCAGAGCTGATAATGTCATAAACGCGGTCAGTCGAGGTTTCGACGCATAATTCTTCGTCTCACTAAGTGCGGGACAGAGTGGCTATATATTCCTGCATGCTTTCAGGCCCACAAAATGTGATAGGTCTATTATATCACAAACCTCTTACCAGGTCCTTGGTTCAGAACATTTTTCTTTTGTTTTAAAGAGCGCCTCAATCTTCCATGTGGCTTTCTAACTCCTTCAGTCTCGTGGCCTCCGTGTTTTCCGGGGTCCAAACCCTGTCCTCTTATCCAGCGTAGGCACCACCCCTCTATTACCTGTAAACACTAACCCTACTTTAATGTTGACTACTGTCTACCGGCTGTTTATCGTGCTACCTGACTACAGTGTTATGTTATGTTTTGCATATCCTTTACAGGACATCGCTGTCAACATCAGCATCTTTCAGCTGTATGTTGATTTCTTGGCAAGATTACGCTCAGTAGTTTGCCATTGCTTTCTGAGCGGCCGGCTCAGTTATCACGCAAGTCACCAGCGGGGGTCGAACCGCTCCCAGCTCTCGCCCTGCTACGAGACACTGCGTGATAAACGGGATTACGGAGAAAGTGTTGTAACCCCTCAGCCACAGAGACCGGTGACTACAGTGTACCGGCTGTTTATTATCCTACCTGACTACTATATACCGGTTGTTTATCATGCTACTTGACCACTATATACCGGCTGTTTATCACGCTACTTGACTACTATATACCGACTGTTTATCATCCTACTTGACTACTATATACCGGCTGTTTATCATCCTACTTGACTACTATATACCGGCTGTTTATCATCCTACTTGACTACTATATACCGGCTGTTTATCATCCTACTTGACTACTATATACCGGCTGTTTATCATGCTACTTGACTACTATATACCGGTTGTTTATCATCCTACTTGACTACTATATACCGGCTGTTTATCATCCTACTTGACTACTATATACCGGCTGTTTATCATGCTACTTGACTACTATATACCGGCTGTTTATCATCCTACTTGACTACTATATACCGGCTGTTTATCATCCTACTTGACTACTATATACCGGCTGTTTATCATCCTACTTGACTACTATATACCGGCTGTTTATCATGCTACTTGACTACTATATACCGGTTGTTTATCACCCTACTTGACTACTGTATACCGGTTGTTTATCATCCTACTTGACTACTATATATCCGCTGTTTGTCGTCCTACTTGACTACTGTATACCGGCGGTTACCATCCTACATAACCAACATCCTTAGTCTACCTTTTCCTTTTCCAGTGCTAATAAGCCCCGACAGGCTGTTAGCTGAAGACATAATACCAGATGAAACATAATATTTCAGAATGCCTGGGCTTGGATTTCAGTCGTTTAAAGGGTCTTACAAGACAAGAGGGTCGACTTCATTGCACGGGGTGTTATCCCTTATGTCTCGGTCTGTTTCCACCGGGCCGCCTGACGAAAGCACGAAATCCGTTGCTCCAGCGACGACCCCCGGGAGTCTCTGAGAAAACTGCACTCGTGAACCTAACGAGTAGCCCGGAATCTAACCCACAAACTTCGGAGCGCGAGACAGGAGGCGTAAGTGCTTAGCCACGGAGACTTCCTGGATTTCAGTGTGTTTACAGCAAGGAGGGGCGGATGAGAGGGGTGTTTATAACCTTCGTGTTACTTTTAATAACGAAGACACAAACAATTGATTGCACGATTTATTGTTTAGCTTATTTCGCTGCATCTCGTCGGGTTCATACTGCAAAAATCACACAACATAAACTAAAGTAATTAGATAAATCCTTCAAGCTGAAATACACAACACACATATTCACACAGTAATTTCAATTATTTACCACGGTAATTTTAAACTGACTATCGTGTCTTTCTGTTCGCACACAACTGGCTTATGCAGATTAATGGTAATCGCTTCTGCTACCTTTAATATGTGACTATTTCTGCGTAAATTATTGGTTGGCTCAAATAGATAACACATAGTCACCGAGACTGTTCGAGTGTAGATTGCCGTAGAGATAACACATGCACCTCATTCGCACAGGATCAAAGTACTATTTGTGTTTTGTATTTCAGCCAAAATATGATTCATTCATTCACTTAAAACAGATTTGTTCTTGCTTGTTTGTTTGTTTGTTTGTTTGTTTGTTTGTGTATTTTAATGTTTGCTTGCTTTGACCTTGAGCCTAGTCCACACACATTCCCCTACTGCTGCTAGTTGCTTCTGCTAGTGAGTGCACTCGACTGATGTTGCGTGAGGGTTAGCATTCCCTATTACTGTCCCTCGCCATCAGACGAACGCAATCCAACTTCCAAGGTACTTGTAATTTACGTCCCCAAAGTCAATAACGAGAAGTCAACATTTTAGTCCAACTGACCGACACTCCTATCCAACTGACCGACACTCCTATCTAACTGACCGACACTCCTATCCAACTGACCGCCACTCCTATCCAACTGACCGACACTCCTATCCCACTGACCGACACTCCTATCCAACTGACCGACACTCCTATCCGACTGACCCGACACTCCTATCCGACTGACCGACACTCCTATCCAACTGACCGACACTCCTATCCAACTGACCGACACTCCTATCCAACTGACCAACACTCCTATCCAACTGACCGACACTCCTATCCCACTGACCGACACTCCTATCCGACTGACCGACACTCCTATCCAACTGACCGACACTCCTATCCAACTGACCAACACTCCTATCCAACTGACCGACACTCCTATCCGACTGACCGACACGCCTATCCAACTTACTACGCCTCGGTCAGAAAGAAAAGTTTTCGCGTTAAACATCTCAGCCACGCCATACTCTAAAGATAAAGAGAGGTTTGCTGTTGCCGCGTTCATAACGAACTGTGGGGGGGGGGGGGGGGGGGGGGGGGGGGGGGGGAACATACACATAAAATGTGACTAAGATGTGAAGTACCCATGGGCTTGGAGTGTGTGGGTTGGCTTATACGTGGGCTTGGAGTGTGTGGGTTGGCTTATACATGGGCTTGGAGTGTGTGGGTTGGCTTATACGTGGGCTTGGAGTGTGTGGGTTGGCTTATACGTGGGCTTGGAGTGTGTGGGTTGGCTTATACGTGGGCTTGGAGTGTGTGGGTTGGCTTATACGTGGGCTTGGAGTGTGTGGGTTGGCTTATACGTGGGCTTGGAGTGTGTGGGTTGGCTTATACGTAGGCTTGGTGTGTGTGGGTTGGCTTATACGTGGGCTTGGAGTGTGTGGGTTGGCTTATACGTGGGCTTGGAGTGTGTGGGTTGGCTTATACGTGGGCTTGGAGTGTGTGGGTTGGCTTATACGTGGGCTTGGAGTGTGTGGGTTGGCTTATACGTGGGCTTGGAGTGTGTGGGTTGGCTTATACGTGGGCTTGGAGTGTGTGGGTTGGCTTATACGTGGGCTTGGAGTGTGTGGGTTCGCTTATACATGGGCTTGGAGTGTGTGGGTTGGCTTATACGTGGGCTTGGAGTGTGTGGGTTGGCTTATACATGGGCTTGGAGTGTGTGGGTTGGCTTATACGTGGGCTTGGAGTGTGTGGGTTGGCTTATACGTGGGCTTGGAGTGTGTGGGTTGGCTTATACATGGGCTTGGAGTGTGTGGGTTGGCTTATACGTGGGCTTGGAGTGTGTGGGTTGGCTAATACATGGGCTCGGAGTGTGTGGGTTGGCTTATACGTGGGCTTGGAGTATGTGGGTTGGCTTATTCGTGGGCTTGGAGTGTGTGGGTTGGCTTGTACATGGGCTTGGAGTGTGTGGGTTGGCTTGTACGTGGGCTTGGAGTGTGTGGGTTGGCTTATTCGTGGGCTTGGAGTGTGTGGGTTGGCTTCTGTCTGGATTGAACTAGCGTCTAGGAAAGTATTCATTTGTGTTGTTCCCGTACAAAGTTTAATCATTTTGTTCTTGATGTTTTTAAGTCAGGTCTTAGTCAGATATAAACTAAACCGATTGACAGTAAACGGTACTATCTGCTTTCTGTTAGCGCTGAATGTTGGGCGGAGCTCACCAAACCCGAAGCCCACATTGTGACACTTGCTTGTGGTGGAGGAGTGCAACTGGGAGGGTACAAGCCTTACCCTAATGCGAGGCAATACAGCCTAAGACTAAATGTCGTGGCAGGGCAGACCAGGCCTTAAGCCTTAGATGGCAGCTAGTATAGGATCGAAGCTCCGACATGCGGACAGTTAGAGTATTGCTATGCTGACCCGGCAACTTCTGCAGCTTGTCTTTTTCCAGATCTATTGGTGTCACCTTTCCTCTGGAGTAAGCTAGGCCGGCCAAGAGAGGGATCATGCTGCATGGGCAGCACATGGTCTGTATAATTCAGCCCAGGCTTTGTGCTACGGAGAGGTATCTTCCCCTTCTTCGTTCATCCGGAGTTTTTTTTTCGGACGTGATTGCGTTGTGCCTGTTTACAGCAGAGCTGCGTTCTTGCGCCGTTAGGCCGACACATCCGACTTCTGTGGGCATTTGTTGACCGGATTAACCTTCCCAGGACGGAGAGGTATAACTCCATTCCTTTCTTAACCGGTCTCGGAATCCTTTAATTTGTTTGTTTGTTTGTTCGTTTGTTTGTTTGTTTGTTTTTTTTTTGTTTTTTTTTTGTTTTTTTTTGTTTTTTTTTGGGGGGGGGGGGGGGGGGGGGGGTGGTAGCACAATGTAACAAACTATCGTCTGTCAAGACGGCCAGGTATCAGCCAATCTTGTTGTTCCGTAGATAAAGATTTCTGTCGTAACGTTCCCGTGTATGTGTGTGTGTGTGTGTGTGTGTGTGTGTGTGTGTGTGTGTGTGTGTGTGTGTGTGTGTGTGTGTGTGTGTGTGTGTGTGTGTGTGTGTGTGTGTGTGTGTGTGTGTGTGTGTGTGTGTGTGTGTCTGTTTGTGTGTCTGTTTGTGTGTATGTTTGTCTTTTTAAATGTACCCGTCAATATTTTTAGTCACATTTTGTAGTTTCATTTTGCACATGCTCTAAAGAATTAAATACGTATATTTCATTGGCTACAATATTGTTTCGCAAAATAATTACAATTGTCGAGAATGTAATATACTTTACCTATTGCTGTGAAACCTTGCTGCCTGTCTCCTGCAAGTGTGACTTGGGGCCCAAAGTCAGGACTACAAACAGTCGACAACTAATATCACATTCAACATTTCCTTACGAATATATTTATAGTCTAGAACGCAATCAGACCGTTTCATACTCATTCAGGTCGGCACACAGTCTTTGCTTGCTGCTTAGAAAGCAGTAGAACTTGATTTTTTTTGTCCGCTCATCGTCAATTTCTTGGTGGAATTTATAGACCATTCCGTGATTAAAGCAGTGGCTCTCAAACGTCTTTCTCTTGGGTACATTTTCCGAAGACAGCTAGTCATTGTCATCTGGTATCATATCTTCGTGCTCACTGCAGTCCGCGGAATGACTCTCGATCTATTTACAGTTCCATTTCCTGAATTATTTGCGTAGATATGGTGTCCTCAATACCGCGTATCCAACGTCGTGTCAATCAACTCCTGCCTCTTACCTTTCCTTGCTTTACTTTTCTACTTTTAATTCGTAATCCCACATTCCGCGTTCGAAACACCGCTGCGGGCGATTTGTCAGCAGACCGCTTTGTGTTAGTTTTCATACAATGGTATGAGTGTCGGTCGTTCATAAAGCAGAAGCAAACTATTGAAAGTAAACTTGCCCAAAATATTCACAAACAGCCATAAAATGCTGCAACGTCCTGTAAAGGATATGTAACTAAATGTATCTTCGTTTGTTCTTTATTCCACCATAAGGGGCTTAACCGATTCAGCACCGAAGGAAGATATTTGGCCATATCTGACCTCCCATGTGAACAGAAGGAAGATATATCGCCATATTTCATATTATGTGTTTTGTTTCGTGGCATCTTCCACAGTTTCGATGCCTAGTGAACATAAATGTACATTATAATACTTGTACATTTGATTGTGTACCATGTTTGGTTCAAGACTGATTTTTGGTTGGCATTGAATCAGGTAAGCCCTAATCCAACTCACGCTAAGTCCTGTGTATCTTCTGCCACTCCGTTATGTTCTGGCCTTTTATTCACCTATGTCTTAATTCCCTCACTGTTTCTTTCGTCCTGTGAGCTCCAAACTAGAGAGTGTCAAGTTATGCTATCCTCATGTTTTCTGTGTATCCTACAGCGCCAGCGTCTCTTCCTCCACATTGATTCACTGGAATATATTTATCTTTCTCCACAAGCTCCACATTGATTCACTGGAATATATTTATCTTTCTCCACAAGCTCCACATTGATTCACTGGAATATATTTATCTTTCTCCACAAGCTCCACATTGATTCACTGGAATATATTTATCTTTCTCCACAAGCTCCACATTGATTCACTGGAATATATTTATCTTTCTCCACAAGCTCCACATTGATTCACTGGAATATATTTATCTTTCTCCACAAGCTCCACATTGATTCACTGGAATATATTTATCTTTCTTCACAAGCTCCACATTGATTCACTGGAATATATTTATCTTTCTCCACAAGCTCCACATTGATTCAATGGAATATATTTATCTTTCTCCACAAGCTCCACATTGATTCAATGGAATATATTTATCTTTCTCCACAAGCTCCACATTGATTCACTGGAATATATTTATCTTTCTCCACAAGCTCCACATTGATTCACTGGAATATATTTATCTTTCTCCACAAGCTCCACATTGATTCACTGGAATATATTTATCTTTCTCCACAAGCTCCACATTGATTCACTGGAATATATTTATCTTTGTCCACAAGCTCCACATTGATTCACTGGAGTATATTTATCTTTCTCCACAAGCTCCACATTGATTCACTAGAATATATTTATCTTTCTCCACAAGCTCCACATTGATTCACTGGAATTTATTTATCTTTCTCCACAAGCTCCACATTGATTCACTGGGATTTATTTATCTTTCTCCACAAGCTCCACATTGATTCACTGGAATTTATTTATCTTTCTCCACAAGCTCCACATTGATTCACTGGAATTTATTTATCTTTCTCCACAAGCTCCACATTGATTCACTGGAATTTATTTATCTTTCTCCACAAGCTCCACATTGATTCACTGGAATTTATTTATCTTTCTCCACAAGCTCCACATTGATTCACTGGAATTTATTTATCTTTCTCCACAAGCTCCACATTGATTCACTGGAATTTATTTATCTTTCTCCACAAGCTCCACATTGATTCACTGGAATTTATTTATCTTTCTATACAAGCTCCACATTGATTCACTGGGATTTATTTATCTTTCTCCACAAGCTCCACATTGATTCACTGGAATTTATTTATCTTTCTCCACAAGCTCCACATTGATTCACTGGAATTTATTTATCTTTCTCCACAAGCTCCACATTGATTCACTGGAATTTATTTATCTTTCTCCGCAAGCTCCGCATTGATTCACTGGAATTTATTTATCTTTCTCCGCAAGCTCCGCATTGATTCACTGGAATTTATTTATCTTTCTCCGCAAGCTCCACATTGATTCACTGGAATTTATTTATCTTTCTTCGCAAGCTCCACATTGATTCACTGGAATTTATTTATCTTTCTCCACAAGCTCCACATTGATTCACTGGAATTTATTTATCTTTCTCCACAAGCTCCACATTGATTCACTGGAATTTATTTATCTTTCTCCACAAGCTCCACATTGATTCACTGGAATTTATTTATCTTTCTCCACAAGCTCCACATTGATTCACTGGAATTTATTTATCTTTCTCCACAAGCTCCACATTGATTCACTGGAATTTATTTATCTTTCTCCACAAGCTCCACATTGATTCACTGGAATTTATTTATCTTTCTCCACAAGCTCCACATTGATTCACTGGAATTTATTTATCTTTCTCCACAAGTTCCACATTGGTTCACTGGAATTTATTTATCTTTCTCCACAAGTTCCACATTGGTTCACTGGAGTTTGTTTAGTTCTCTCAACGAACTCCACATTGGTTCACTAGAATTTGTTTAGCTTTCTCCACAAGCTCCACATTGGTTCACTGGTATTTGTTTAGTTCTCTTCACGAGCTAACATCAATTCACTGATATTTGTTTAGTTCTCTCCACGAGCTCCACATTGATTCACTGAAATGTGTTTAGTTCTCTCCACCAGCTCCACATTGGTTCATTGGAATGTGTCTAGTTGTCCCCACGAGCTTCACTTTGGTTCACTGGAATTTGATTAGTTCTCTCCACGAGCTCCACTTTGGTTCAATGGAATTTGTTTAGCTGTCTCCACGAGCTCCACATTGGTTCTCTTGAATTTGTTTAGTTCTCTCCACGAGCTCCATATTGGCGATTGTGTTACAATTCAGTCCCAATATTTTAGACAAGCCGCAATTAATGAACGTTTGTCGTCAATTAGTCATTCATTTGGTCGATTTCTGACCCATATCGTTAGTTGATTTAACTATCGGGTTAAATATTCTAAGTTTTGTCCTTAGTGGGAATCACCGCGGTCAAGTGGTTATCCCTGCCTGCCTCACGTTCCGAACGTTATGGGTTTGGTTCCGGGCTAAGTCCTGCAGTTCACGAGTACAATTTTCTCGGAGACTCTTGGGGGTCGTCGCTGGATCTACGGAGTTCGTAATCTGTGAGAGGGTTTCGACAGGCCGCCCCGCTGAAAGAGACTGAAGCATATGGGAGAAAACCTGGTGCAATGAAGTCGATCTTCTTGTCATTTAAAGCCTTTGGAAATCCTTTTGTAAAGTTTGGTGCTAAGTTTTACGGATTCAATGCCAAACAATACGTAAGTGTGGACCAAACAAAACGTAACTTGGACGAAACAAAACTGGACGGCGGAAAATGGGAAGTAGGTATGTATCACAGTTATGACTTAAAAGTTGTGAATATGGTAGCAGACATTTTGCATTATAGATCAAATGAAATGGAGTTGTAAAAGGAAAACTACTGTATTGATATTTTGACTATAGTTTGATTTATAAACCCTTGACAGTTACTAGAAGGTGAATAAAACGAATTATCTATATTTAATCATTTAATGTCTTCTCACTTCCATAAATGTCCTAGTCCTATGAAAGATCCCCCTGTCTTTTGCATTCTTGTGTTAATATACTTATCTGCTCTTCCATCTTTGTCTACATTGTCCAATGTGGAGCTCGTGGAGAGAACTAAACAAATTCCAGTTAATTAGACAGACTTCCGGTCCCCAATATGGAGGATAGGCGGCTGAGCTGTCAAGGCCCCTGGAGTGTTTAAGATTTGGCTACGGTTTGCTGATGCATTTTCCTCTCATGTTGGACTGGTAGTGCATGTTTCCGTCGCCGTGCTGCTGAGTTGAGTTCGTGGAGCAACACTGTGAGTTGTGAATTTCGCGTGGAGTGCTTTTACATATGTCCGCGATTGTTTGTAGCGTGAACTGCATGTACATAAAAATGGCGGCCGGCCGGTCGCTGAACTAACTGGGTTGCATTATGCAGTAATGTGTGGCTGCTGGATTTCTAGTGACTGCCGCTTCATCGACGATGAACTATATTTTTCGTTGCGGACATTTGTGTTGGCATTCTGGCAGCTGTATGATGGATAGTATACCTGTGCGGCAGTTGGTTTGTCGAGATTCATGTCTTTTCTACTTTTCACACGGGATAGTGATGATCATTTTGTGTGATATTCACTGGCACAGGAACGGAGCGAAATGGTGCGACCATGTGCAGCGACTATCTAATTAACTAGCTACCTGGACAGGTGCAAGATTCCGCTTCCTGAAGTGGGGTTTCACCAACAGAGAGCAGGTTGCTCTTTGCTACGTTCAACGTCATAGACCGTGTTCTTCAATGTCCCTTGTCCGCGGCTACTCAACAAATATGCTTGGCCGATAGATCTCTCAAGCGATCCGCCGTCTTTCTCATTCAGAATTTTTGGCAGGACTCCATAATGCTAGGCCATTCAGTTCCTCCAGCTAATTGTTGCCTTTCTCCGTCAGAAGCTTAGGCTGGACCATTACGCAAACCTCCACAAACCGCCGTCTAACTCATGCGTAGACTCCAACCCGACTAATGTCCGTGACAACAAAACGTCAATTGGTAACCTTGCGTCACTCACATGCAACGTTGGTGTTGTGTGGTGAAACCACCAACCGAGACGTTGCCAACAGGATGGATTATGAATGTGATGAAACGTCAAGTTAATGATCTCAGCATAGGCCTGTCAGGGCTCTGTTCTCCCTGGCAGAGAGTAGGAATGCTGATTGTCTCTGCTGCACATTATCGCCGGACCATCTCATGGATGATTTGCATATATTAGCGTCGATGTTTCTAATGTATTTAAGTATTTGGGTACTTTAATAACAGCAGACGTAAGAAGCATTCAAGAAGATGAACGTAAATAGCTCAAGCAGCAGTAGTATTTCAACAGATGAAGAATAGTCTGTGCAATTTATCTGTATTAGTCTAGGTGGTGAAAAGAGTTGTTAAGGGCTATACTGAGCCAATCCTAATGTGTGGAAGCGAGTCATGGACAATCAGCAGACAGGTGTAGAATTATGTGGTGGTTGTGGAGAAGAATGTTTTACAGAAGAATGGTGGGAACACTGCGGATGGACAGAAAGAGCAATGAAGATATTTTGACAGAAGTTAACTCACAAAGAGAACTGGCCATTCACATCAGAAAATCCAGTCCACATTTTGGGGCACGCCATGAGAAGAAGTAAGTATGTCGTCACAACGGGAAAGTTAGAGGGGAAGAGAGGCAGGGGGAGACCAAGAGAAGAGATGCTGGACAGTTTGACATGGCATATAGGAGCGTTAGAATCTGAAACGATTGTCAGCACAAGAGACAGAAGGCAGTGGACAAACATGATCACCAACGCCACACGGCATGGTGGCAGTACATTAGACAGAAGGCTGTGGACAGACATGATCACCAACACCACACGGCATGGACTATAAGAAGACTGGCAGTACACTAGACAGAAGGCTGTGGACAGACATGATCACCAACACCACACGGCATGGACTATAATAAGAGGTCACAAAATCACACATTTCTAGAAATCTGTAATTCGGTCGCGGCTACAGTTTGGGAATCACTGTATCAATGGTGAAGGTAATAGTGCAGCAGGATTTTGTAATGTTAACACCTAAGGCGCGGTGGAATCCTTTAGATTTCTTTGTTGTTATTGTTGTTGTTTGTCCATCAAGAATGATGATTACTATTCATTTCAACCAGTGGGGTTGAAAGTATGGAGCCGTGAGTTCTAAGATGGTTGAGAAGGCCTATTTTGGCTCGAAATGTTCTTTGACAATATGGACAAAGAATGCTTGACGTTTTTGAAGGAGGATTTCCTGCAGTGGTTTTTCTGTTCTGTCTTTTCTTCACAGCTCTTGCAGTCCTGGTTGCTTCACAAGTGATTGCACCCTTGCGTAATGATGCACGCCACGAATTTCCCAGCGAATCTGATTCTTCATTAGTACAGTGTGGATACTGGGCATGGACGCTCTTTCTAGGACCTCAGTGTCTGGGATCTTGTCTTGCCATTTAATCTTCAGTAACTTCCTAAGGCAGACTGTGTGGAAGTGGTTTAATTTCTTAGCGTGTCGCTGATAAACAGTCCAGAGACACAGAATACACGCTTTGAACATTGCATCTCACAAATAGGGTTGTCGCGGTCATTCTTCTCCTTCTGCGTTCATCCGGAGAGTTGTGTTTTTGTTTCCTTTCCGGCCGTAATTGCGCTGTACCTGTTTACAGCAGAGTTGCGTTATTGCGCCGTTAGGCCGATACTTCCGACTTCTGCGGGTGTTTGTTGACCGGGTTAACCTTCCTGGGTGCGGCGGTTATGATGTGTCATGGTTGGTTGGCTGGTTGGTAGGTTGGTTGTTTAGCGGGTGGATTGTTTGGCGGATGTTTTTAATAATTTTATTAACTGGCGGGCTGGCTGGTTTCGTTGATTTTTGTTGGATGGTTGGCTGATTGGATGATTTACTGGTTCTTTGGTTGGTTGGTTTGTTGACGTATGTAATGATTGGCTGGTTGTATGGTTGGCTAGCTGATTAGTTGTATGGTTGGCGGTTATTGCAGGTTGGCTGGATGGTCGGCTAGTTGTAGTTGGCTGGGTGGTTATTTAATTGGTTGGCTTGTTGGTTAGTTGGTTAAATGACTGGTTAATAAATTGGCTGGTTGGCTAGCTGTGTGGTTGTTTTGTTATTTAGTGTTCTAGTGGATTTGTTGACTGGATAGATTGGATGTATGTTTAGCTGGTTGGATAGTTAGTTGAGTGGTTGGTTGGTTGTTTGGCTAACTGGTTAATTGTCTGCTTGATTGACCGGGTGGGTGGTTGGTTTTTGTTGGCTGGTTATTTTGTTGATGGACTGAATAGGTTGTTGAATAGTTCGTTGGCTGGTTGCTTGTAGGACCTGTTAAAGATTGGGCTCTAACACTTAAATCTGCTGCGTCGACCTCCAAAGCCCTCAAGTCTCTGAGCCCTGAAAAAGATTTGCATCTATCGGCCAGAAACTGTTGTAAAGGCACTGTTGTACCTTGTCCACAGAATGTCTGTTGCGGGACTCTCCGTCCCCTCTCCAAGCACAGGACAGCGAGACGTGGAATATCGGTACTTGATCTTCAGATCTGCGAAGAGGTAAGTGGATCTTTAGAACATTGAACAGTCTGAAAAGCCAATTTGTGGATAGGAAGCGACACGGCGAGATTCTCCGAAGTCTTGGTCAATGTAGGTCCAGATTCTGACCTCTGGAGCCGTTGTGTCAAGTTTAGGCATCGCAAGCATCAGCAAGTTCGCTTGACCTTCTCCTCGAGGCATCCTCGGAAAGAGACGCTTGTTTGGCTAATGGTATCTACAAATAATATAATATATGCGGACGAGACAGAATTGATTGCTGACAACGTGCAGAATCTACAACATTTGGTGGATGCGTTTCGTATACACAGTGAGAAACTAGGTTTGGAAATGAATTGTAAGACAACGAAGATCATGGTTGTCTCCAAGAGGAAAGAAATACCACATTGTAGCATCCAAGTGAATGGAAATATGACATATTGTTGAACAGATGAATCGTTATAACTATCTCGGAACAGTAGTAACATCTTATGGAAGATGCCTTGCAGGGAATAGATCAAGAATTGCCATGGCAAAAGTGGCCTTCTGCAAAATGGAAAACATGCTTACCAACAAATTGCGGTGAGAAAAACAGTTTTGAAGTGCTATATAGAACCCATATTGTTGAATGCGTGTGAAATATGGACAATTAACAGACAAGCTGAGAAACATCTAGTGGTGGTGGAAATGTGGTTGTTGATAAAAATGCAAAGAATCCCATGGACGGATAGAAAATCAAATGAGACAGTCCTTCAAGAACAAATGAAAATCGGCGATTGATTGGAGAAATTATGACGTAGACGGTCAAGAATTTTTGGACATGTTATGATGAGAAATGGGCTTGAAAATTTAGTGACAACTGGCAAGCTTGATGGGAAGAGAGCAAAAGGAAGACAAAGGGGATAAATACCTTGATGGTTTGGCAACATGGCATGGTCAGGACAAGAACACTGACCTGATTCGAGACTCTGATAACAATGTAAGATGGCGAACCATGCCCTCCCACGCCTTTCGGCTTGATGATGATCTACAAATCTGGTGCTCTGCAAGACTGTAGGAGAGGGTAGTAGCCTAGAAGAATTATGGTAGACATTTAAGACCTACTCCTTGCACTCATCAGCGCATGGAGAGATTACAAGCATACTCCAAGTGCATTGCCTCCTACCTGTGTGTGTGCGCTCACGTGTGAATGGGTTGCGCGTGCAAATGAAATAAAATCCCGTAGAACGAACCTGGTGTGGGTAAGCGCAGTATTAAGACTGTTACATTTGTATAGGCCGAAGTGCATTGAGAAATAGGTGGTCAGTCTTTCCGTCCCATAGCGACCAGCGAGAGTTAATATCCAACCCTTGTGTGACCACGCTTTTGCTATTAGCTTAACGTCGTAACCGTTACAACAGCGAGCTCGCTACGACATATAGTCCAGGTATAGAGGCAGTTAAGTGATAGCATAAGCACATTTACACAATTCTCTCTTTGGGTCACCTCGCGTTGTTTGAGGTCAACCTAACCGATGGAAAGATAGTGGGTGTACGCGGGATTACACGCAGGCGGATATTGTAATATATACAGTTAAACTAAACGTTGAACCAAATATAATGTAAATACCCAGAGACAATTATAATCTCGCATAGAAGACGCCCCGCAGAGATTAAGGGAAGAACAAATCAAGTAACAGCGTATGTTTCGTGTTTCAAGACTTGGAATGTCAGAGCACGTAGTCTATCCATTGTTTGCGCAACCGCATGAGGGCGCGCGTTGTCGTGCTGCAACAATATTTTTTTTGAGAGAAGTCTCCGGCGTTTCGATCGTATCAAGGAATTTAATTTGTTCACTAGCATGTCACTGTAATAGGAAAGTTTACGTTCAGTAGTTTGCCATTGCTTTCTGAAAGACCGCTGCTCATACCATTGTTCAAAATCAACACACTCGGGTCAGATTTGAAATCGCCTGAAGGTGTTTTCGAACTCAGTGTGCGAGAATGCAAATGGCGTTCGCTACCCCTAGCCACAGACTGCGCTGTGTTACAATGCATAGCGTCTGTTTTCGCTGTCTCTATGTGATCCCTGCGTAGGCCATTTGTACATGTATTATAGAGATTAACGATGCAGTTAATAGATTTCACATATCTTAAATAGCAGATCTGCTACCACCCGAGGCGTGAAGTGTTGCTATCAATTCAGGATTTTGACTTGTATTTTTTGTTGGGTAGTTGCGTCAGTGTGATGTTCACAACATCATATCTGATTGTTTGCGTCTTTTCACCCTTTGGTCTCATCTCGTTGATACACTTGTTGAAATTTTCACGTTAGAAAATTTATACATAAAACGAATTCAGAAAACGCTAGGATAAAAACTGCTGAACATTGAGGTCATAGAGAGTGCATGGACGTGGGGTGTTTTTTTTTTTCCCTTTAATATTAACTGAATCAGTGGCGAAGAATAATACGAAGGGAGTTCAGAAAGTAATGCACTACGACGATTTTTTTTTTTCAGGAGCTGTTTATTAAAAACGCATTAAATTTATACACAATGTACTTGGATATGTCAAGTAAACATCGGTATTATTCCACATAATCCCCATAAACTTGTTCGGCTTTATGCCCACGCGAAACAAATGTATGTTTTCCTTGCCATTACCTTATTTTGGTTTGATCATGTAGCCATTTCTTCGCTACATGAACCACTCCTTCACCATCTTCAAACCTTGTCCCATGCAATGCATCTGTAAGCGGACCAAACAGGTGAAAATCAGATGGTGCCAAGTCAGGACTAGGACTATAAGGTGGATGGGGTAGTACAGTCCAACCCAGTTTGGTGATTGCTTACCGTGTTGCCAGACGTGTGTGAGGGCGCGCGTTGTCGTGAAGGAGACTTCGAGGAACCCATCTTGCTCAAAACTTTGAAAATCCAAAAGTTCTTGTAACTGCATTTGCACTATCTTTGCTGACTGACAACTGCAAGGCCAGTTGTTGAGCAGTGATTCACTTATCAGTAAGAATAATGCACTCAGTACATTTCAACATTTCTGCGTTGGTGGCTGTGTCAGGATGTCCACAGAGTAGACCGATCAAGCAGCTCTGTATTTCCATTTCCTGATTCTTTGATTCTCTGAACCCAGCGACTGACTGTACTCCTGTTGACTGCAAAACTTCCATACACATCACATAGACGCTTGTGAATGTTCACAACAGTTTCCTTCTCTGCAATGATAAATTCTACCACAATTCGCTGTTTATAACGCAAGTTGCTAACACGCTCCATTTCAACGGTTTTGTTTTCTATTTTTTTTTGTCTTTTTTTTTTTTCATATCCTATTTACAGGACTTCGCTGTCAACACCAACCTTTTACTGCTATTGTTGGTGTCTTGGCAAGTTTACGTTCAGTAGTTTGCTATTGCTTTCTGAACGACCGGTTCTCATACCAATACGTTTAGACCCAGCGCGATACGGTCTGCTGCCAAATCGGTCACAGCTGTGTTTCGAACGCAGGCAAGCGGGCTCACGAATCGCGCCCTTTAGCCACTGAATTGCAACGGTTTAGGGCAGCCAAATTATTTGGCCGGGTGGGTTGTAATATGGTGCACACAATCAGCACATGCCATATTTGAAGTTTGCAAAGTTTCATGTTTTTATCTTTATGTTTAGCTGAGACAAACTATGTGGTGTTTATTTTCTGAACGACCCCCGATATCGCCAAATGCCACCTACCTTTCGACAGAAGGGGCGATTTTTCGTCAATACTACGGCCATTGTTTTGTTTCTTGGTATCTTCCGAAATTTCAAAGCTCAGTTAAAGGAAATTTACATTATAATACTTGTTTATTCTATTGTGTACCAAGTCTGATCCACACCTACTTTTGTCTGGCGCTGAATAACTTTAGAAAAGAGAATCAACAATTATATCAAGGAGATAAAGCAGAAAGGCATGGTGTTATAATCGAAACGAGCATGCTTAACCAAGTTATCAAATAAAAATATGATTGATATGACTAAGCTACCGTATGACAGTGGACGGTACTACCTGCTTCTGTTAGTGCTGAATGTTGGGCAGCGCTCACCAAACCCGACACCCCACATTGTGCCAACGGCTTCGGGCGGAGGAGTGCAATTGCCTTATCCTGGGGCGAGGAAATGCAGCTTAAAGATGAAATGTCACAGCAAGGCTCTAAGCTTTGGTTAGCAACTGGTATAGGATGGAAGCTCCGACATGCGGACAGTTAGAGCATTGCTTTGCTGATACAGCAGCTTCTGCGGCTTGCCTTGTTCCAGATGTATTGCTGTTACCTTTCCTCTGGAGTAAACAAGGCAGGCCGAGAGAGGGATCATGCTGCATGGGCAACGCATGATCTCTAAATTCCGCCCAGGCTTTATGTTATGGAGAAGTTATTATTATGTTCATTGTTGTTGTAGCACAATGTCACAACGTTGTCTGTCAAGACGGCTAGGTGTGAGTACAAATAAAAATATTTGTGTGTAGACTAATATCAGATGGGACATGCGCAACAGATATTAATTAAGAGAAGAATAGAACAAGAAAAAACCTGCATTTCAGAAAATGAAACGTATTAAAGTATCTTGTGTAATAGATAGCTACGTGTCATTTAGAAAATGAAACGTATTACAGTATCTTGTGTGATAGATAGCTACGTGTCATTTACACCACGCAGCAATATTCACAAGCATATTTTGGCTGTTTGTAATATACTAGATAATATTTACGATCAGCTGTTTGTCATTGCTTTCTAAACGGCCGACGCCCAATACCACAGAAATCAACGCATAGCGGCCAACTTCCAAATTACCAGCAGTTGATTTCGAACTCTCGACTCGGTGTGTCGGGGAATTGTGGAACGTCGTCGCTACCACTAGGCTACAGCGCCGGCTGTGTAATAAGTAACCAAAGTATCATTTCTTTCTTGTTTTCTCGTTTTGAATTCGAGCGTAGTCCATGCTGGATTGACGTTTTTTGCGTGTGGGATAGTTTTCCCTTTTACCAGTGTCCCTCGCCGCCTGGCGAACCAGCTGCAAGGTATTAGTGATTTACGACCCTAAGTCAGGGACGAGAAGTCAACATTTTAGTCCAACTGACCGGTGTAGGGGTTGAACCCGCTACCTATCAGCACGCCGTAAGTTTAAGAGCGAGCGTTCTTCTCCATTCCCCTCTAGTTAAATGCCAAGAAGAGAGTAGTGAAAAGTTACACTGAACCTGTGTTGCTGCTGTATGGTAGTTAACTGTGAATTTAAGAACCTCGCCTAAAAGTCGACTAGGTCGACTTCATTGCACCGGGTTTTTATCACAAATGACTCAGTCTCTTTCCGCAGCGAGGAAAGCATGGCACAAAGCACGAACTCCGTCGCTCCAGCGACAACAACTCAGGAGTCTTCGACAAACATCACTCGTTAATCGAAAGACGCGACCCGGAATCGAACCCACAAAGAACCCGAGCCAGACGGCTTGACCACTTCGCCATGGAGACTCCCGAATTTATAATATATAAATATTAATTAATAACTGTGAATTAGTTATTCGTTAGTCGCGATTCTAATTTCATGGGAAAGGGTCACCCCCATAATGCTCCGTTCCTGTGCCTGTGAATATCACACAAAATGCTCCTCACTCCCCATGCGAAAAGTGGAACAAACAGCAATACCGACAAACCAACAGCACGCACAGGCAAGTATAAGGCCGCTGTCAGAATGCCAACACAACAGTCCGCATCGGGAGAAAAAAAAAGTTAAAATTGTGAGCGAATAAATAAAGAAGAAAGTGGAGAGAGCGGACATGTGGATTCCGGACGAATGTTGCTAAGAACTTGGACTGCCAGACTGACTAGTAATGAGTGCGTGGAAGTGGCTAGAGAAAGTATAACACCATTTTACAACTAACGGAGTCAGCGGTCGTTGTGGTGTACGTAATTCGGGACGTAATTCGCAAACCCGCATACGCTGCTGGCGATTTGGAAGCAGAACGCCTTTAGTTGGTTTACATATAATGGTATGAGTGCCGGTCATTCAAAAAGTTATGGGAAACTAATAAACATAAAATTGCCAAGAAATCACAAACAGCCAAAAATGATGGGGCTGGCCATGGATCTTAATAATGTTCTAAAAACATTAGACAGTAAACATGGCTGAATGAGATGGAGTAAATAAGGAAGTCATGCAAGATGTGGACTGTGGTAAATATGACTGAATGATCTCTCTCTCTCTCTCTCTCTCTCTCTCTCTCTCTCTCTCTCTCTCTCTCCTCTCTCTCTCTCTCTCTCTCTCTCTCCCTCTCTCTTTCTCTCTCAAGTATTGACATTAAATCGTATATATGTGGTGATCGAGTGAGATGGCAGAACATGACCGCCCACGCTTATCGGCATGGCACATGATGGATGGATTGATGTGGATGTTCTGCCTTGCCTTCTGTCCTCAACCAAGGTGGTAATTTTATGGTACTCCATTGTTCTTGGCGTTAGTATCATAGGTTGTTTGGTTACGGATGCCTTTCTGTGCGCGCGCGCGCGTGTGTGTGTGTGTGTATGTTTGTATGTATGTATATATATATATATATATATATATATATATATATATATTATATATATATATATATATATATATATATATATATATATATATATATATATATATATATATATATATATTCCGGGTTTCCGTCAAGTTCACGAGTGCAACTTTCTTGGTGTGGCCACACTATTTGCACTTTTATATTGCCAGGCATTTTCTCTGATCTCTACTTTTTAACTCTACTTCTACGGGTGCTTATCAATACCCGAGAAAGTATTTCTTATGGAAACACCCAGAAAGAAAGGAACAAATCCCATATGAAGACTGAGGACAAGTCATAGTCTTCTTAAAGACCATAGGTAATGTAAATTTAAGCTACATACTTCTTCTTAATGATTGAGCAGCCAGTAATGTGCTGTTACTTTTATGTGGAAAGTGCTACCTCAGCATAAACACACCGGGTGTTTAAGAACGAGTGTTCTTACCCATTCGGCCATGCCGACCTCTATTATGATTTATTCAGGGTGTATTTTAATGACTGCGCAGTGTTTGAAAATATTACAGGTCCAAGGTTTGTAATCTTCCTCTGTAAAGTCCATGCAACATAATAGATTAATACAAAACATGGACCGGCAATATTATCAAACACTGCAAAGTCATTAAAATACACCCTGTATTTCAGACAGACCTTTATACTCCATCTTTGTCATGTATCTTGTATCTGATGTTATGATCCTCCCTCCCCTCATCCCTTTCAACATCATCAAGTCAGTATTAACATCTAGACAGATTAACAACACATTAAATATGAGAATTGTCATATGTAACGTTTATTCAACACTGTTGTATGGCGCGGAAGCCTGGACACTGAACAAGCAATTAAAAGTCAAATAGAAATCTTGGAGATGTGCATATACAGAGGAATATGTCGTATTTCATGGAAATAAAAATAATCAAATACAGAGGTTCTAGAAAATCTTGGAATTAAAAGAGTGTTGATGAAAGAAATAAAAATATAGGCAAGTGAAATATGTAAGCCACGTTAAAAGACATAACACTCTTATAAAAACTGTATTCAAGAGTAAGGTTGAAGGAAAGCTAGCGAGAGATGGATGAAAAGCAATCTGACAGAATGTACAGTCAGGACGAGAGACAGACAGTGTTGAAGATTCATTACAGACAACCTTTATTGTGGAGACAGCACCTCATTGATTGATTGATTGTTTGAATCACATATAACATGTTGATTGATACACATAAAGAATGACCAATAAGATATGAGACATGTGAAGAATAGCCAACCACAGATTACATGTTTACTGGTATACTTGAAGGGTGGCCAATAAGATATGAGACATATGAAGAATAGCCAGTCACAGATGACATGTTGACTAGTATACTTGAAGGGTGGCCATTAAGATATGAGACATGTGAAAAATAGCCATTCACAGATGACATGTTTACTGGTATACTTGAGTGGTGGCCAACATGATATGAGACATGTGAAGAATAGCCAGTCACAGATGACATGTTTACTGGTATACTTGAGGGGTGGCCAATAAGATATGAGACATGTGAAGAATAGCCAGTCACAGATGACATGTTGACTAGTATACTTAAAGGGTGGCCAGTAAGATATGAGACATGTGAAGAATAGCCAGTCACAGATGACATGTTGACTAGTATACATGAAGGGTGGCCAATAAAATATGAGACATGTGAAGAACAGCCAACCACAGATTACATGTTTACTGGTATACTTGAGGGGTGGCCAATAAGATATGAGACATGTGAAGAACAGCCAACCACAGATGACATGTCGACCAGTATACTTGTAGGGTGCCCAATAAGATATGATACATGTGAAGAACAGCCAACCCCAGATGACATGTCGACCAGTATACTTAAAGGGTGGCCAGTAAGATATGAGACATGTGAAGAATAGCCAATCACAGATGACATGTTTACTCGTACACTTGAAGGATAGCTAATCGGACATGATATGTTGATTGGTAATTATGGAAAACAGCCAATCACCGAAGACATGTTGATTAGTACAGGTGAAGAATGGCCAGTCCGACATGAGACCTTGATACCTACACACGGAAAACAGCCAATCACAGAAGACATGTTAACTGGTACCAGTGAAGAACAGCCAATCTACATAATATTTTAGTTAAATTAAAATATACAGGTTCGAATGATGACAGCCAACATAAAATTATCCAGAGCCATGAAAGCATATTATAAATTGCTTCAAAGCGCAGTTATATCTGCTTGTTATATCTGTTTCTTGTATCTTCATGTTATAAATGCTTGTTATATCTGCTTGTCATATATCCAGCTTCTTGAATGTCCCACCCAGGCCTTGCATGTCGGCGTCTCCACTCCGGCTGACGGATGTGCCGCTGTTGACATTCATTTTCACGAAGCCAAACTTGTTGTCTTCTTCAAACTGGGCGTCTGAGGCCAGCAGGTCGTCTATGAACTCCTGTATACACAGAGGGAGAAAAACACAAACATTAATGCATCAAAATTAACTAAAGCTGGCACCTTTCTGGCTTGTCAGACGATCGTTTATTACATTGTGCTCACAAAAAAACAAAAACAAAAAACACATCCAATATAAGTCATCATAGTCGCTAATCGTTTGGAAGACTAGGATGCAGATAAGTAACTTTTATATTTTTGCCTGCGTCAATCATGAGTCATGTCCTGCTCACACACATCTTTGTACCATAGTAGAGGCCGACACCGAGATCTTTTACCCATCTGTAATTCACCTACACTTTTGTGTGGATGTGAGACGTGGACAATGAACAGACAAGTTGAAAAACATCTTATGGCATTGGAAATGTGGTTTCTGGGAAAATTCAAAGAATATCATGGACAGACAGAAAAACCAACCAGCAAGCCGTACAAGAAGCAGCTGAAAACAGTAAACTGATTAGAGAAATTAGACTTAGACAGTCAACATTTTTGGTGCACATTATAAGAAGAAATAAACTGGAGAACAGAACATGGTGATATTTGGCAAGATTTGGAGGGGTGGTGGTGGGGGGGGGGGAGAACAAGGGAAAGGCAGAGAAGAAGTAAATATGTGGATGGCTTGGCCACCTGGCATAGTCGAGACAAGAACACGGAGCTGATCCACGACTTGTATTATTCGTTGGATGTTTGGTTGCTTGTATGGTTCATTGGGTGGTTGGTTGGTTGGATGATTCGTTGAATGGTTGGTTGGTCGTATGTTTCGTTGGATGGTTGGTTGTAAGGTTAATTGGATGACTGGTTGGTTATTTGTTTCGTTACATGGTTGGTTGATTTCACGGATCGTTGGATATTTGGTTGGTGTATGGATCATTTGATGGTTCGCTTGTTATATGGATGATTGGATAGTTCAATGGTTGGCTGGTTGAATGGATCGTTGGACGTTTGGCTGGTTGTATGGATCGTTAGTTGGTTCGTTGGTTGTATGGAACGTTGGATATTTTGTTGGTTCTATGGATCGTTGGTTGGTTGTATGGATCGTTGGTTGGTTGTATGGATCGTTGGTTGGTTGTATGGATCGTTGGTTGGTTGTATGGATCGTTGGTTGGTTGTATGGATCGTTGGTTGGTTGTATGGATGGTTGGCTGGTTGTATGGATCGTTGGTTGGTTGTATGGATCGTTGGTTGGTTGTATGGATCGTTGGTTGGTTGTATGGATCGTTGGTTGGTTGTATGGATCGTTGGTTGGTTGTATGGATCGTTGGTTGGTTGTATGGATCGTTGGTTGGTTGTATGGATCGTTGGACAACTCGTTGGTTGTGTGGATCGTTGGATGGTTAGCTGGTTGTATGGGTGACTGGATAGCTGGATGGTTGGCTGGTTGTATGGATCGTTGGAAAACTCGTTGGTTGTGTGGATCGTTAGATGGTTAACTGGTTGTATGGGTGACTGGATAGTTGGATGGTTGGCTGGTTGTATGGATCGTTGGACAACTCGTTGGTTGTGTGGATCGTTGGATGGTTAGCTGGTTGTATGGGTGACTGGATAGCTGGATGGTTGGCTGATTGTATGGGTCGTTGGATGGTTGGCTGATTGTTTGAATGGTTGGATGGTTGGTTGGTTGAATGGATCGTTGGATGGCATTAATTTATTGCATGCTGGGAGCAAAGGATCCAGGACCACGAGCACAACCATTGCAGAAAACGTCACCACATTTCTCTTACAGAGCACATCACAAACATCTTTGTTCTGTAAAAAATGATTTTTTTTTCTTGAAAGTGGGGATGGAAACCTTTTGAGCATGTAAAAAGACGCGAATGTTTGGATAAGATAATAATGGAATGCTTGCTTGCTTGTGTTCGCTGGCTGTAAACTCCAGCGCGAAGTCCTGTATGTCGGATGAAGGCATCCTGTTGTCCACCATCAGTGTGATGTCATACAGGACCTGAGATTTACGTGAGTATCCGTTGTCCCATAATAATGGAATGAAATGTACCATGGAAACGGAGAAGACCAAAAAAAAAAAAGCACAGCGTAAATGGATTCAAGGTGTGATAGATAATATACATGCGACAGCAAACAGAGCGGGGGAACCTTTCTGTCTGTGATAGAGAGAATTTGTAAAAGACCTGTTATGTAGGGAAGTTCTGCGCGGGACACGTCAATGAAACGTAATGACATACATTATAGGATACTTTTTTTTAACGACAAAAGGCTATTGGGTATGTCTTAGACCAATGGGCACCTGTTGGGTGATATGGTCAGTACCAAACCGGCCGTCTTTATGTCGCAGAAAGATTTCTGGTTCCTGTTTTAGGCTTGTTTGACCGAGGAGCATAGATTCATCATTATTGTCAAATGCCTTGGCAGCGGTCGTGGGCGCTCACATCTCTCCACAGATCTCGGTCTTTGGTGTTCTGGATTAACTCTGCTGATGATATTCCGGGGGTTGAGTGGTCTCGAGGTATGGTGTCCGCTGGAGGTCCAGGGTTCAAGCCCCGGTGAGAGCCAGGATTTTTTCACGTGGACTTCTAGTAACAAAATGTCCCCTGGTCTCTGGGTAGTGAAATCGGACGCCCGTGTGTATTTTTGTGCACGTAAAACATCCCTTGGCAGTTGCAAATCGAAAATGAGTAGCCTAACGGCGCTGTCCGGACAAACTTTTGAGTTGATAATCTACCCAAAGTATTTCAGGATCCTCGCCGGTGCTACAGAGTTCGTGCACTGTGCTGAGATTCTCCAGACTCAGGTTTGAGTTAGGAGTAGAACGGAGCACTTATGAGTTACACCCGAGTGCCGTGATGTTGATCCGTCGACTAAACTAAAACTAAACTAAACTGGTGATATTCTTCCACTACACCATCTCAGTCTATCCAGCATCATTTCTCATTGTCTGCCTCTGCCTTTCTTCCCCTTGATATTTCCAGTTGTCACGATGTTCTCTAATGCCTCTCTTCTCATCACATGACCAAAGAATGCTGTTTGTCTTTTTCTTATTGTTGAATATAATGTTCTAGTTTCATTAGCCTCCCACCGTTATTAGTTACTCTGGCAGTCAAAGAAATTCGCAACATTTGTCTCAGGAACATATTTTAATGACAAGACATTCTGGCCTCGACGGGGTTTCAAATACACGACAAATGACAAGGCTGACATGCGCCCCAGCCACTGCGCCACTGCCACACAGTCAGTCAATCGGTCATTCAGTAAATAAGTACGTACGCCAGTCAGTCAGTAACTACGTAACTACGCCAGTCAGTCAGTAAATAAGTAACTACGTCAGTCAGTCAGTAAAGAATCTTCTCACACTCCGGAAGGGACATCTGGCCTGCGGCGGTCCCAGACCCACATTTGTACAGACCCTCGGCCGCCTGTGGGTCACGTGGTTAGTCTCCCACCGGTCGCCTGCACTTCCCACGACATGTTGGTAGCCATCTTAAGTTGGGTCAACATGGCAGCCCAGGTACAGTATAAACATCCTAATCCGCCACTAGTACTACTAAATGACTACTAACTGGAAAAAAGAAATAAGCAGGAGGAGGAAGAGGAGCAGCAGCAGCAGCAGCAGCAACAGCAGCAGAAGAAGAAGAAGAAGAAGAAGAAGAAGAAGAAGAAGAAGAAGAAGAAGAAGAAGAAGAAGAAGAAGAAGAAGAAGAAGAAGAAGAAGAAGAAGAAGAAGAAGAAGAACAACAACAACAACAACAACAACAACAACAACAACAACAACAACAACAACAACAAGGAAGAGGAGGAGGAGGAGGGAGGAAAAGAGGGGAAAGGGAGAGGGGGAGAAAAAAAAAAGAAGAAATGCTGAACTGACCTTGTTGCTGTAGTTTGGAAGCTTCCCCCCAAGATCCTCGGGCAGAAAATCTGGTTTAATTGTGGCGTGTATCTTCTCATATTTGTCACCGTTCAATACAACCTACAGAGATAACGAAACACGTACACCCACTTAAAATAGGGAAGTTCTATTTGTTGAATCAATGTAACACCAGAGGGACAGGAATAGAGTTTGTCTAAGCTTGCGTCCTATCTTGACTCCAGTATTATAATATATTACTGCACATTGGGAATTCCATGCGTCCTATCTTGACCCCAGTATTATAATATATTACTTAGTTTAGCTTAGTTTAGTTTAGTTTAGTTTAGTTTAGTCGATGGATCAACATCACGGCACACGGGCGCAACCCATAAGTGCCCCGTTCTCCTCCTAACTCAAACCTGAGTCTGGAGAAACTCAGCTCAGTGCACGAACTCCGTAGCACCGGCGAGGATCCTGAAATACTTTGGGTAGATTTTTAACTCGAAATATTTCCCGGGCAGAGACGTGCGCGACAATACACACCGGCGTCCGATCTCACTACCCAGAGACCAGGGGAAATTTTATTACTAGAAGTCCACGTGAAAAAAATTCCGGTCCTCACCGGGGCTTGATCCCGGGACCTCCAGCACTCGAGAAGGACACCAATATATTACTGAGCATTGGGAATTCCATGCGTCCTATCTTGACCACAGTATTATAATATATTACTGCACATTAGGAATTCCATGCGTCCTATCTTGACTCCAGTATTATAATATATTACTGCACATTGGGAATTCCATGCGTCCTATCTTGACCCCAGTATTACTGCGCAATGGGTATTCATATACGTACTATCTTGACCCCAGTATTACTGCGCATTGGGAATTCCCATGCGTCCTATCTTGACCCCAGTATTATAATATATTACTCGCATACCCATTTTCGCATATCCTATTGTCAACACCAGCATTGTGTCGCTGTTGTTGATGTCTTGGCGAGATTACGCTCAGTAGTTTACCATTGCATTCTGAGCGACCTGCTTCTGAGCGACAGGTAAGCTAGTATACTTCTTCTTCTGCGTGACTGCGTACTCCCCGAATGTTGTTTTAGACGTAATTGCGTTATGCCTGCTTACAGCTGAGCTGCGATATTTGCACTTTTCGGCCGACACATCCGACTTCTTCATGCATTTGTTGACCAGGTTAACCTTCCCGGGAAGATAGTAGACTAAATACTCTACCTTTGCTAACTGTAACTACAACCCTTTGAAAATAAAGTTTGTTCGTACCATGTCAAAAATTAGTAATAGTGAAAAAAAAGCCGCTTAAAAGTCGAAAGGGTCGACTTCATTGCACCGGGTTTTTTTTAATCCCATATGGCTCGGTCTCATTCCGCAGTACGGAAAGCGTCGCACAAAGCACGAACTCCGTAGCTTTTAGTCTCCGAAACATTTAACTCGTAAACCGAAGGACGCGGCCCGGAATCGAACCCACAACCTTCGGCTCACGAGTCAAACGTCAAACGGCTTGACCACTTCGCCACAGAGACTCCCAGTAAGAGTAATAGTGAGTTGTGTATTAATGAGTATTGCACATGTTTCATACGTTTATCATATGTTTGTGTGTGTGTGTGTGTGTTGTTGTTGTTGTTGTTGTTGTGTGTGTGTGTGTGTGTGCGTGTGTGTGTGTGTGTGTGTGTGTGTGTGCGCGCGCGCGCGTGTGTATGAACTCTCATAAGAAGAATTTCTGATAAGAAAAACTATTTCTTGTGCCCCAGGTACGTTCGCCTTATCCGGTCTGCACTCTGTTATTGTTTATGCTATTGTCGTTGTTCTCTAACATTAGCCTTATAAGTGTTGTATGAATGAAAAAATGTATGAGAACAGAGAGAACGGAAAGTGGTGTGCCCAATTCTTAACCCTTTGAAACTAAAGTTCGTTCGTTCGATGGAACCACACCAAGTGAAGTGTGGAAAGTGTGATTTTAATATAATACTGAACTAATTCAGTGACACGCAAAAAGTAGGTTTGGAGCAAACATGGTGCACAATCAAATAAGCAGATATTATAATGTACATTTCCGTTCAGTGAGCGTTGAAATTGCTGACGATACTACGAAACAAAACAAATAAATTGATGATACTAGTACATGACGATATATCATCCTTTTGTACAAATGGTAGGTCACATTTTGGCAATATATTATCCGTCGATACTGGATCAATTAAGTAACGCACGGCAGATTAGTTTCCTCCTTCTGTTTTCATCCTACTGCTTTAGTCGTGAAGCCTTGTAGAGTTGCAGCAGATGTAATTTTCTGAATTTAGCCTGTCTTGTTGCTTGTACAAATGGCATACTTGATTTCTTCAATATTTCTTTTACTCCATTTAGCAAAATCTTCCTGGGTCGTCCTCTCACCTTGTATCTCGGTGTTCTCTTGTAGAACGCTCTAGTTGTTGGTTGATCTTGTTCCATTCTAACTAAATGTCCAAGCCATTTAATTCTGTTGCTTTCGGTAAATTCAGTGCTACATAGAACCTGTACATATGTATGGATATGACTGATTGATTGATTGATTGATTTAAGAACCGACATCACAGCATTCGGGGCATTCCCATAAGCATATGTATGGATATGAAACATGGACAATGAGTAGACAAGCTGAAAGACATCTGATGGCTGTGGAAATGTGGTTTCTGAGGGAAATGCAAAGAATACAATGGACAGACAGATAAACCAATGAGCAAGTCCTGCAAGAAACAAATGAAAACCTTCAACTGATGAGAGAAATTAGACGTAGACTGTCACAATTGTTTGGGCACATGAGAAGAAATATGCTGCACACTTGGTGACAAATGGCAAGATTGAGGGGGGAAAGAACAAGGGGAAGGCAGAGAAATAAATATCTGGATGGCTTAGCCAAGTGGCATGGTCGACACAAGAACACAGCTGAATGATGACTCTGACGATCGTGTGAGATGGCGAAACATGACCTCCTATGCTTATCGGCATAGCACCAGATAATGATGATGATGATGATGATGATGATGATGATGATGATGATGATGATGATGATGATGATGATGATGATGATGATGATGATGATGATGATGATGAGAGTCAGTAACCGGTGTTATCCCTACATTAGTTCTTATTTTCTCGCTTGGCTCTCTTTCTCGTCTCATTTTTCCAGCTGCATTTCTTACATCTCCTCTCACATGCTGAGATTTTACGCCTGTGTGTTTCTAACGCTGCATGGTAGATTAAAACTTAAAAAGTGGTCAAAGCAGCTGGTAGTGTTTTTGTGTGAGGGGTGAATGTTACAGTGCACTTACCCTACTCAATAGCTTGTCCTTCATGAAGGGTTTGACAATAGCAAAAATAACATCAAAGAATGTTGGCTCCTTCACAAAGTCGTATCTCTTCAGTCTCAGAGGCAGTACATCCTGGACAAAATTATATATATATATATATATATATATATATATATATATATATATATATATATATATATATATATATATATATATATATATATATATATATATATATATATATATGCGTGTGTGTGTGTGTATGTATGTGTGTGTGTGTGTGTGCGTGCGGGCGGGCTGGTGTGCGTGCGTGCATGTGTGTGTGTGTGTGCGTGTGTGTGTGTGTAAAGGGTTCTTAAAGCTCTATGTTGAGCCAATCCTGCTGAATGGAAGAGAATAATGGACAATTTGCAGACGAGTAGATTCTGACACCCAAATAGTAAATACTGAGATAAACAAACAGTAGATTATAATCGCAAACAGTAGATTCTAACACACAAACATCAGATCATATGCATATAAACAGCAGAAGCTAGCACAAACAGTAAACAATGAGATACACTGACACCAGATAACATACAAACTGTAGATATTAACATAAACCAAATATTAAACAACAGCAGAAAACATATTGTGTAACTAATGACAAACATTAAACCAAGCACTTGACACTAAAACAATCCAGACACTAAGTCATAAACACTTGACACTGAAGCAAACTCAAGTTCTCTGTCCTTTAGAGAAGACCACTCTCACCATACGCGTCGAAAAGTCTGTCGATCTCCGGCCATGTCTCACACATCATGCCCCGTTGTGCCCAACCTCTTTTCAATGCCCTGAGCCCATCTTCGTGCTGGCCAACCACCCCGTCTTCTACCAGGAACCACACCTTCGATGATTGTACTCTCCAAACCACTTTGGCGTTTTATATGGTCAGAGTATTTCAGTTTCCCAGACATAACACAGTTTATGTGCCAGATTTCTTCCATGTTCAGATCTTGTAGTATTTCTGTATGTTTCTTCTTGTTGGTCCACGGTATTCTAAGGATGTCTCTATAACATTTCAGCTAAAAAGCCCAGTTTTCTTCGGTAGATATCGCTAAACGGTCCATGACTCAATCCATATGTTGCCAGCAGGAAGATAAAGTTAGTTGCATATCCTTTACAGGACGTAGCAGTCAACTCCAGTATTTTTTACTGTTTGTAATTCCTGGGCAGACAGAAAAACCAACGACCAAGTCCAACAAGAAATAAATGAAAATCGTAAACTGATTAGAGACATTTGACGTAGACAGTCAAAATTTGTTGGGCATTTTATGAGAAGAAATAAATTAGAGAACTTGGTGACAACTAGCAAGATCAAGGGGATGAGAACCAGGGGAAGACAGAGAAAGTAAATACCTGCATGGCTTGGCCACGTGACATGGTCGAGACAGGAACAGTGAGCTGATCCACGAGTCTGGTCATCGAGTGGAATGGCGAATCATGACCGCCCACGCTTACCGGTATAGCACATGATGGATGGATGGGATTACTGGGCAAGTTTGCGTTCATTAGTTTGCCATTACTTTCTGGACAACCGGCATTCATGCCATTGTATGTAAACCAACCCAAGTCAGTCTGTTTCCAAATCACCCACAACTGTCTTTTGAACGAATTGCATTCGTAACCCTTTACCACAAAGATACACGTTCTCGGTGGTTGTACTATAACTTGCTGGCCGGTGTTGTATCACAGCTTCTGAATACTGTGTAATCTCTGCCTTGTTGGTGTTGTATCACAGCTTCTGAATAATGTGTAATCTCTGCCTTGTTGGTGTTGTATCACAGCTTCTGAATAATGTGTAATCTCTGCCTTGTTGGTGGTGTGTCACAGCTTCTGAATAATGTGTAATCCATGCCTCCCTATGGCCAGCCTGCGTCTAATCTCTTTGAAACATCCCCCATCGTTGTTTGATTGTGGTGCCAAGATATTCGAAGTTTGTGACATTTTTAAAAGTGCAATTAAAGTACAGGACGTTATTTTGTGGCAAGTGTAAAAAATTAAGAGATCTAGGCATATGGATAACATCAGATGGAAGATGCATCACTGAGTTAAAGAACAGAATAGGACAAGAAAATACTGCATTCTATCAAATGAAGAACATGTTATGAAATAAGTCATTGTTCTTGAAAGTTAGAGAGTTCTTGCATGTTACATAGAACCAGTTTTAACATACGGCTGCGAATTCTGGACAATTAATAAACGGGCGAAAAAATCCGTGGAAGCCTTGGAGATGTGGTTTTATAGGAGAATGGTGAAAATTAGTCGGACAGCCAAAGTAAGCAATCTGGGCGATTTAAGGGAAGAAGGGTCGCAAAGACAACTTATCAGAAACATCAGGAAGAGGCAGTCATCGTGTTTTGACCACGTTTGAGAAGACAAAAACTGGAACATGTTGTGACAACAGGAAAGATTTGCGGAAAGAGAGATAGAGGAAGACAATGGCAGAAGATTCTTGTGCCATGGCAAGGAAGGGAGTCAAAACACGTATTGATCCATGACGTCGGATATCGTAATTCATGGAGAGGCACTGAATGATGATGATGAGATGTTCAGTGTCTTCATTGTTCATTGTGATCTTTCTTTGGTCTGTAGTTTTGTTCGTAGACGTTATTTTTGTTTTGTTTAAGTACAGACGAAGATTTTGAATTTCATGGTGTCTTCTGATAGACAGGATCTGCTCTTATAATTCCTTAGCACTGTTTGAGAGGAGAACCGTGTCATCTGCATATCTAAACTCCACCAAAAGCGACTGGATCAACATTGTGTGAACTCGGCCAGTTTTATTTTACATGTCTCATTAAATTGTCGGCATATATGTTGAAGAGGTACGGAATGAGAATGCAGCCCTGTCTTGCTTCCTTTTCCACCTCAAACCATCTGATAATGAACAGTCAAAGTTAGTTAGTCGACTGATCATCCTCATTGCACAGCGAACCATTCAGTCCATACGTGCTCGGATCCCCTCCTCAGTAAATCCAGCAGCGTGTAGCGGCTAACGACACCAGTTCTGTGTTGGTTTATTAATCTTCTTTGGCTTCCTGCTTAGCGCTTTTATTTGGTTAAACCTCTTTTAACAAGCTGTTCTCGCAGTTTGACCATGGATGTAGATTCACAGCCACCATTTGGTTCTCTTAAACCACTTACTTCTTGTAGAGCATTCAGTATATCAGCCTGGCCCATGACTCGTCCGCCCTCCACAGTAGCCGTACCCGCAAGCCTGTCGGCCTGCTTATTTCCTTGTACACCCGCATGCCCTGGCACGAATATAAAACAACTTTGTCAGCCGTGACCGTCTCAAAGACACCAAACACTGTCTTCGGACCCAACCCATCTCTATTTTCCTGAACATACTCATTGAGTCACCAAGGAAGCAACCTAGTCAAAGGCCTTGTTTTAGTCTATGAAGCATGTATACAGATCTACGACAGATTTCATTAATACAGTCAGTAGTAAACTAAAAATAAAAAAGAGTTGATGCTGACAGAAGCTTTGGTGTAACTGTTTTCATTTCACGCTCATCGCTACTTACCTGGATGGTGCTAATAAAAAACTTGGCGAGGCTTGGGGTGTAATGGAATGTTTGTTTCAAGGTTAACCCATTTAGGTGGCTGATCAAGTGAATTCCACAGACTTGTGTGTCTTCTTCCTGGTAACAGACAGACTTCACATGGTTGCTTCACTCTTAACTTACAGACAACCAAGATAGGCAGACAGTGAGTCAGGCACAGACAGATAGACAGACAGACAGTGAGTCAGACACAGACAGACAGACAGACAGACAGACAGACAGACAGACAGACAGACAGACAGCCAACCAGACAGACAGACAGACAGACAGACAGACAGACAGACAGACAGACAGACAGACAGACAGACAGACAGACAGACAGACAGACAGACAGACACTGGGGCAGACAGTCAACAGACATATAAATTGACAGATAGACACTCGGGCCAAGAGACAGACAGAAATCACTGGAGCAGAAAGCCAGACAGATATATAGATTGACAGACAGACAGACACTGGGGCCAACAGACATTGGGGCCGATAGACAGACAGACAGACAGACAGACAGACATATAGTCATTTGGGCAGACAGCCAGACAGACATATAGATTGACAGACTGACTAATAATACAGGCGACAGTCCTCTTATCACTAATTATTACTCATCCGTCATTACCTTTCACAGCTCAGCCCAGGTGACGTCGCTCACAACAGCAAGTCATCAATCAACACAGTATACAGTGGATCCCACTTCCAAGTGGATGGAATCGCTGCTGGTGTCTGTTGTCCGTAGAGTCACCTTCATCTTCGTCCCAGGGCATGCGGGAGTTGGGGGAAATAAATGAGCTAATAAACTGGCTGGCTCTGCATCCCTTGCAGATGGCCAGACCATGGATCGTGTCGATATTAGTAATGCCATTTGAAAGATGTCTAGAACGGAGGATTTTGACGCCAGTGGACCCACATCATTTTCCTGAATGAGATACTCGGGAGTAAGAATAGACACGACTAGACACGAGAGGCACATCCGGTGAATTAGGGGCCTCGTCAACCAACACAGAACTGACAATATTAGCCGCCGGACACTGATGCATATGTTGAGGTGGGGGGGGGGGGGGGGGGGGGGGAGAGAAATCTGAGCACCTATGGACTTGTCCGGAGTGTAAGATGTGTTGTTTGTCCATCAAGAATGATGATGATCATTCATTGCATCCAGTAAGTTGGATGAAGAATGACTTGCGCGATGAATTGGATTATAGTGAGGAAGAGTTGCGCAAATTCGTCAACCTCACTCTCTCGCCTGAGTCCATCTGAGTCCAGCAGCAAGACAAGTCAAGGCGAGTGGGGATGAACGCCGGTGCAGTGGACGGTAGGCTGCCACGGGCCAGTTATCACTGTAAGACGTAACAGATAACTCACTTCTAAAAACTTACAATAATAAAATAACACGAAGTAAAGCAGCTTTAAAAAACAAGTTAGTTGCATATCCTTTACAGGACCTCGCAGTCAACACGAACATCTTTTGGCTATTTGTGAATTATTGGCAAGGTTACGTTTAGAAGTTTGCCATCACTGTCTGAGCGACCGGTACTCATACCATTGTATGAAAACCAGTGCAAGGCAGACTGCTGCCAAATTGCCCGCAACTGTGTTTTGAACACTGTATGCGGAATTAAGAATTGCGTCCATAGATCCTTTGCCACGGAGCCGGAAGTTCTTATTAAACATATCTATGATTACCATAATTGTGTTCTGTAAAGTTACATTCCTTCCCTTTGATTTCTATATCAGTGTTCTGTAAAGTTACATTCCTTCCCTTTGATTTCTATATCAGTGTTCTGTAAAGTTAATTCCTGGCCTAGGGGTTAGCGACTTTCTCCGTAATCACGTTTATCCACGTGAGCAATCGTGGCTGCACGAGAATCGGTAGCGGTTCTCGCCGCGTCCGTTACTTACGGAATATGTGAGCCGGCTGATAAGAAAGCAATGGCAAACTACAGCGGTAAAATGCTGATGTTCACAGCGATGTCCTGTATTAGGATATGCGAAAAAAAGTTATATTACTTCCCTTTGTTTTCTATAATTGTGTTCTATTCCCATATTTGTGTTCTGTAAAGTTACATTACTTCCCTTTATTTTCCATAATTGTCTTATGTAAAGTTACATTACTTCCCTTTGTTTTCCCATATTGTGTTCTGTAAAGTTACATTACTGCCCTTTATTTTCCATAATTGTCTTATCTGAAGTTACATTACTTCCCTTTATTTTCCATAATTGTGTTCTGTAAAGTTACATTGCTTCCTTTTGTTTTCCATGATTGTGTTCCATAAAGTTACGTCACTTCCATTTGTTTTCCATATTTATCTTCTGTAAAGTTACATTACTTCCCTTTTGGTTCCATATTTGTGTTCTGTAAAGTTACATTACTTCCCTTTGTTTTCCATATTTATCTTCTGTAAAGTTACATTACTTCCCTTTGTTTTCCATATTTATCTTCTGTAAAGTTACATTACTTCCCTTTGTTTTCCATATTTATCTTCTGTAAAGTTACATTACTTCCCTTTGTTTCCCATAATTGTGTTCTGTAAAGTTACATTACTTCCCTTTGTTTTCCATATTTATCTTCTGTAAAATTACATTACTTCCCTTTGTTTTCCATATTAATCTTCTGTAAAGTTACATTACTTCCCTTTGTTTTCCATAATTGTGTTCTGTAAAGTTACATTACTTCCCTTTGTTTTCCATATTGTGTTTCGTAAAGTTACATTACTTCCCTTTGTTTTCCATAATTGTCTTCTGTAAAGTTACATTACTTCCCTTTGTTTACCATAATTGTGTTCTGTAAAGTTACATTACATCCTTTTTTCCATATTTGTGTTTTGTAAAGTTACATTACTTCCCTTTGTTTCATAATTGTGTTCTGTAAAATTACATTACTTCCCTTTGTTTTCTATAATTTAGTTTTGTAATGTTACATTACTTCCCTTTGTTTTCCATAATTGAGGTTTGTAAAGTTACATTACTTCTCTTTGTTTTCCATATCCGTGTTCTGTAAAGTTACATTACTTCCCTTTTTTCCTTAGTTGTGTTCTGTAAAGTTACATTACTTCCCACTGTTTTCCATATATGTGTTCTGTAACGCTGCATTACTTCCTGTTATTCTATATTGTTTACATGTCCACAGCTTTACCGCGGCTCTACTAATTTTATTCCAAATACTCTTGAAATGTGGCCAGTGTAACTACTTACCTCTGCAACTTTTGCCAGCAAAACATATACGGCCTTCAGTACATCCATTGCCGAGCACCTGTCTGGGTCCCAGTGTTCTGGTGAAAACAAGCGGGGTTAAAAGGGGGTTTTAAAGAATGTATAAGAGGGTTTAAAAGAGGGTTTTAAACATGGGGTTTCAAAGAGAGTGCAAAAGAGGGTTAAAAGAGTTTAAAAGAGGGTTTTAAAAGGTTTAAAATAGGATTTAAATGAGGGTTATTAAGAGTTTAAAGGAGGCTGTACAAGAGTTTAAAAAGGGGTTTTTAAATGGTGTAAAATATGGTTTAAAAGATAATTTTACGAGTTTAAAAAAGCTTGTAAAAGAGTTTAAAAAGAAGGTTTAAAAGGGCTTAAAAGAGTGTTTACAAGAGGGTTTAAACGTGAGTTTAAAAGGGTTTAAAGAGTTTAAAAAGAGTTTAAATAGTGTAAAAGATGGTTTAAAGGGTTTTGTAGGAGGATTTAAAATGGTGTAAAAGATTGTTTACAAAGCGAGGGGATCGACTTCATTGTGCCGGGTTTCATCCTATAAGACTCGGTGTCTTTCAGCAGCTCGACCTGCCGAAAGCGTCACACAAACTCCACAAACTCCGTATCTCCAGCGACGACCCCCAGCAGTCTCCGATAAAATAGGTGAAAATAAGAGTAGCTATCTAACGTTTGGGTCAACAATGTCTGCTGCTTTCCTTCCACTATATACAAAGATAAAGTATAAGATCTAATGGAAGCAGTGCTGACACATGGTCAGGCTGCACTCTAACACGCCTCTCTGTAGATGTGTAATTGCATACCCAGCTGATATCTGAGCTCGGAGAGGGGAAGAAAAACTTCCTAACACAGTTCCCGTGCAGATGGTACTTCGGTAGCATATCACAAAGAGAGTCTATATGACAACCTGACCGTTATTTATGCAAGTCTTTTCAAGACTCAAAGACAAAGACGCCAGTGCGTCTAGCTTAAAACTTGAATGTTTCAGAGGACCCACGATTAATCAACCAACCAACCAGTCGACCAACTAAGCAACGAGCTAGCTAGCCAATCAATCAGGGGGGAAAAACAGCTAGCTAGAAGAAAAAAATCAGCAAATCAGAAAACCAATCAAAATCTGATCTGAAACAGTGGATGAAGAACTGCCTGTGTTTTTCTGACATCACACTTGTGGTTCAGTTCATCCAACTTCGACAATAATTTATTTTCGGGTTTGCTTCCCCTAGCCTTTGACTGTCCCCAGTCTACCTACAAGGCAGCAGGTTTGTCTCTCTTCGTCTGATTCCTATCCCTTGACTTGTCCGACACGGGAAACCATACCAGTGGTTGTGGTACCGTCAGCACCCCTCTTGGGGTCACTGGAACACGCAAACCGCTCTACCTCTTCAATGTGGAGACACATTTGAGGGGATTGTGTTCTTACAATCCAAGATTAATCCAGGTCTAATGGCTTTGTCTCCACTGCAAATTCATTGCAGTTAGTTTAGTTCTTTATTTTTCCATACGCTACACTGTCATGATTCTGTCACATCATTTTAGGTTTTTAAAAAACAACAACCAGACATCTCTTAGTACATGTTTGAGTTTAAAACTTTACTTTTATTTTTGTCCGTATCTGTGAGCTATTTGATTGTTAGTCCGAAAAAAAGATGTTGAAGTCGTTTGTTCATGTCACCCCGTTGTTCAGCGATCTGTATCACCAGTTTAGTTGTTCAAAGACTGGTGTTGACGTAAGAAGACACAGATTATGGTCGTCACTGGGTGGAAGGAAATACCACAATGTGATATACGAGTGGAATGGGCATATTCTTAAGCAAGTGAATCGATACAGTTATCATCTCGGAACAGCTCATAACATCTGATGGGAGATGCCTTGAAAAGATTAGAACAAGAATTACCTTTGTGAAGGTAGCCTTTTGCAAGATGAAAAAACATACTGACCAATAAAAAGATATCAATTGAAACTAGAAAAAGAGCGTTGAAGTGCTACATAGAACCTGTACTTTTGTATGGATGTGAAGCTTGGACAATGAGCAGACGAGCTGAAAAATATCTGATGGCTGTAGAAATGTGGTTTCTGAGGAAAATGCAAAGAATACCATGGACAGACAGAAACACCAATGAACAAGTCCTACAAGAAACAAATGAAGATCGTAAACTGATTAGAGACATTAGACGTAGACAATCAAAATTTTGTGGGCATGTTATGAGAAGAAATTACTTGGAGAACTTGGTGACAACTGGCAAGATCGAAGGGAAGAGACCAAGGGAAAGACCTAGAAGCAAATACTTGGATGGCTTGGCCACGTGGCATGGTCGAGACAGGAACACAGAGCTGATCCACGACTCTGGTGATCGAGTGAGATGACAAAACATGACCGCCCACCCTTATCGGCATGGCACATGATGGATGGATGGTTGACGTCACCAAGAGAAATCATATCGCTGATCTTTATTCTCAACAATTCATTTCAGATTGGCATAAGTCTAAACCGCAGTTCTCATGTATAAGGTGTAGTTTTAATTAGGAACGGCTGGCTGAGTGGCTAGAACGCAGGATTCTCCTTCGGGAGACCCGGGTTCGAATCCTCGGTAAGGTGTGGGATTGTTTTCTGTCGGGGGCAAACATCCTAACCTGCACAGTTCGCGACGACTGCACTAGACAGGCGGCCTCAAGTGCTCCGGCTCAAAGATCCCCCTGCCATACACCGCAAGGTACTACATTAGCAGTAATTGACAGTTTTTTTAATGAATGTACAGTATTTGAAATTCTTGCAGGTCCAAGTTCACCATTCACCCTCTGTAAGTTCATGCAACATAATAGGTAAATACAAACCTTAGACCCGCAATATTTTCTAACACTGCACAGTCATTAAAATGACACGTTCGATTACCAAATTGAGTCTGGATCCCCCCCCCCCCCCCCCACCTCTCTGATATGGGTTTTCAAGTCCACGTAGCCTAAAATGGTACCAGATAATGTCTACGGAATTACATGAACCGATTACAATGGATGCAAGTAAAGTGTGACAGTGGTTGACAACACCGGCCAACTTCCAGATATGAAATCCTGTAATTAAAATTTAGTAATGGATCTCTTAAGAGACATTTGGGCATATGGTGGTAGACACATAATGTCTAAAGAAAAATTAGCAATCAGTGCACGGTCAAGCACCGTCGCTTGATGATGCGATGGCGATGTAGTATGTTGACAACAATAAACATACGACACAGAAGCTATCTAGCACAGTGGTTCTCAACCGGTGGGGAATCCTCCCCTCCCCCCAGGGGGGAATTTTAGGGTTTCCAGGAGGGGGGGGGGGGGGGTGAATGGATATCATTTTAAGATCGCGTTAATACAAGAACCGATTACTTGATATTGCTTTTCCCTTCATACTTCACAGTTATGCACGTCTCATCCTTCTACAATTCATTTTATAAAGTAAGTAGAACCCACAAGTCACGTTTTATGTGGATGTCTAGAACTGTTTTAACATGTTTACCTTTGATTTTTACGTATACTGTATAGGGGTGGGTGGGATTTTTAGGTAGGAAATATGAAAGAGGGGGGGCAAGGGCCAAATTTTTGATAGGAAGGGGGGAATGACGTTCTAAAATTATGGTATAGGGGGCACGGGCCAAAAAAGGTTGAGAACCACTGATCTAGCAGTTGTGAAAGTAAGACGTGCTTGTAATATTGAGACTGATACTATCAAGAAGTGTAGAATAAGTAGTACTTCATTATTAAGCAAAGGAGGTCGATAAAAGTGAGCTTGATCTAAATGGCAGATAATTAAGGAACGATATGGAAGAAAACCGTGCAACATCTGCAATGAATATTTTTATATTGTAACGGAATTATGCTGGACGCTTGTAACTTCTGTATGTACGACATGTCGACCCCTAATCGCCCTATGTGAGTTACGAATAAAGGGAACTATGAAACCCGAACTTGAGGAGCAGCCTTACTTTATATCTACATTCCTGAGAAGTTGAAAATTTTGCATTCACAAGCTTTGTGTTGATGTTGTCGGGACCACCAATCGTGACCACCCGATCCTTGACGATGGGATTTACCTTGAAGTAAACTATTCGGCCGCCATGGGTTCCTCTGAGGTGGTTGGCCACGATGGGTGGGGACACTGCCAAACTTGTGCATTCATCACCTCTGGCAGTAAAAGCCTAACTCCTGGCCTTTTTAAGTGGCGGAGCTGTTTTAACTAACAGGAGAAGGGGCGACGGCGAGTCTCTGGTGCCGAAAAATCAGGCTACTCTAGATACCAATGTACGCAGATTCTTGTGTACACACATACATATCTAAACTCGAGTAAGATCAGTCTACCCAAGCAAAAGGAAAGATGCTGAAGTCGGACGCAACCAACCAGGGGGAGCACTACGGCAATCGGGGTGCCACACAAAGACGTTATGAAGCAAGCGAAAGACAAGAAGAAATAGAACTCACCAGGTCTGAAGATGATAACTCTACATCCATCATTGTCCCTCTGTTTGAGAACCTCCATGATGTCCGCATCAAAAACATGCCGCAGACGGGACGGCTTCAGATCATTAAAAGCATCCGGGTACTGTACACGAATGTCGTAATATTTCTTGACCAACTGGAAGGTCCTTTCCTGGTCAAATTTGCGTGCTCTTAAGAAACGAAGGAGAAACTTGACATCGGTTCGTGATTGGAGACCTAGGGACACGATACGTGATGCATTTGACCATCATTTACTATCATTGTGTGTGATATTCACTGGCACGGGAGTGGAAACATTATGGGGCAACCCTGTGTTAAATTGGAACCGCGACTAACTAACTAACTAACTAACTAACTAACTAACTAACTAACTAGCTAGCTAGCTAGCTATCTAACTAACTAATTAACTAACTAACTAACTTAATAACTAACTAACTAGCTAGTTATCTAAGTAACTACAAACTAACTAACTACATAACTAACACATAAACTAACTAACTAGCTAACTAACTAACTAACTAATAAACTAATAAACTAAATAAACAACACATAAACTAACTAACTAACTAGCTAGCTAGCTAACTAACTAACAAATAAACTAACTAACTAACTAACTAACATATAAGCTAACTAACTAACTAATAAATAAACTAACTAACTAACTAGCTAACTAACTAACAAATAAACTAACTAACTAATTAACTAACTAATTAACTAACTAACTAACAAATAAACTAACTAACAAATAAACTAACTAACAAATAAACTAACTAACTAACTAACAAATAAACTAACTAACAAATAAACTAACTAACTAACTAACAAATAAACTAACTAACTAACTAACTTATAAACTAACTAACAAACTAACAAATAAACTAACTAACTAACTAACTTATAAACTGACTAACTAACAAATAAACTAACTAACTAACTTATAAACTAACTAACTAACTAACAAATAACCTAACTAACTAACTAACAAATAAACTAACTAACAAATAAACTAACTAACAAATAAACTAACTAACAAATAAACTAACTAACAAATAAACTAACTAACTAACTTATAAACTAACTAACTAACAAATAAACTAACTAACTAACAAATAAACTAACTAACAAATAAACTAACTAACTAACTAACTTATAAACTAACTAACTAACTAACTAACTTATAAACTAACTAACAAATAAACTAACTAACTAACTAACACATAAACTAACTATTTAACAAATCAACTAACTAATTAACAAATAAACTAACCAACAAACAAATAAACTAATTAACTAACTAACTAACACATATACTGACTAATTAACAAATAAACTAATTAACTAACTAACAAATAAACTAACTAACTAACTAATAAACTAACTAACTAATTAACTAACTAACTAGCTAGCTAGCAAACAAACAAACAAGCAAACTGACCGACCGACCAACCAACCAACCAATCACCTAACTAACTAACTAACTAACTAACTATCATTTAAAACATTTAAATAAAAGGAAAGGCCTCCTTTTATGTACTCGATGAATGCCATGTGGTCAAGCCATCCAGATATTTACTTCTCTGCCTTCCCCTTCTTCTTTCCCCTTGAATCTTGCCAGTTGTCACAAGTTCGCTACTTCTTCTCACAATATGTACATATGCTGCATACGTTACAGCGAACTCAAATCCCACATAGGGAAATCACAGTGTAAACTAACAATAATAATAATCGCAAAAATAAGATAAAAATAAAATTCTTCTCAACAGAACGAATCGACGATTCAATCCTACCGATCTTCATTAGAAACAAAACAAAATAAATTAAAACGAAAAACGTGAAATTAGACGAATCTGACTGGCTGACTTGCATCTGGCCGTTTTGACAGACGATAATTTGTAATATAGAGTTATACATCTCCATAGCACAAAGGCTGAATTTAGAGACCATGTGTTGTCCATGCAGCATGACCCCTCTCTCGGCCTAGCTAGTTTACCCCAAGGGAAATGTAACATCAATACGTCTGAAACAAGACAAGGGCAGACGCTGTCGGTTTAGCAAAGCAATGTTCTAACTGTGCGCCTGTCGGAGCTTCTATCCTAGACCAGTTGCCAAACAAAGCTTAGAGCCTGGTCTGCCTTGCCACGACATTTATTCTTTAGATTGCATTTCCTCGCAGTAGGGTCTGGCTTGTATCTTCCCAATTACGCACCTCCGCCCGAAGTCGCTGGCACGATATGGGTCTGATTTGAGAAAATGTAGTTAACAATTAAATAGTCAACCAATTTACGGAACTGGATTCGTCAGTCGCTGTACGCAGAAGGAGATACTGATGAGCTGCTCCGAGCAATGATAAGCTAGTAGTTTGATATGTAATGAGCATGATCCGTTGATTAACTAACTAACCTGGAACTTTCTCCAATCTTTTCTTCAGGGTTTTCACTTCCAGCAGACGAGTCTTGGGATCCTCCTTCAATTCCTTGACCGCTTTCTCTAGAACCTCCGGACTCAGACCACAGGTGTAACTCTCCCCTTCTTTCTTTGACATTCTAGTTTCACAGATGTAGCCTCGGATATTCTCGATTCAGATTTCTATAAGCAAGTTCTGTTAATGATATTGAATGAGTCACATTAATGTTTTACATGAATGAACTGTCATATTGGCCTGGTCTGCACTGCTCAGTGGGGTATTCGAGTATGATGAGGCAGATGTGATCTGGGCACTTTCGAATCGTGTGTATAGTGCAGAAAAAAGATGGGTCAAACGGCCTGGAAAGAGTGGTGCTGCAGGTAGTGACCATAGGATCTGGCCGACACTCAGGTCTCCGAGGAAAGGCCAGACCGACACACAACCAGACTGCTACTGGTACCATTAGTATTGGTACTCGCCCCTGGCTGTTGCAGGTGAGGGCGGAGCAGGTATGGGAATGACCCGATTGCAGTGATGCCGGTTCTTGGTTTAACTCAACACATCTCAGGTATTTCAGATGCAGCACAATGCCCAGAAGGCGTCACTTAGCACACTCCACAAATATAAATTAAAAGCTGCATACAGACGTAAGATGGTAATCATATCAGACTCCATGAACTCGCTACATAAATTCCCAGCCGGGAGTCTCCGCTCCGAATGAATAGACAGCATTGGGAAGTCCCGCTTCATATTACTCACCTGCACGTATGCACCAGAACATGCCGGAGTTAAAGCTAATGAACGCACAGACCGATGTCAATTAATCCACAAATACAGTTGAGTTGAGTCAAGAACCGACATCACAGCACCCTGGACATCATCTTCAACAACCAGCGAAGAGACCCAATTATAATGTTACCAGTTGCAATATGATTATATATCCGTCTGACCTTTCCTCGGAGTACTGATTGTCGGCCAGATTCATTGGTCACTCCCTCTCCATTCAATAATGATGTTTATGATTGGGCACACTATACACAGGTGGACCAATAACCCACCCAGTAGTGCAGACTCATCCAATATCGTTTCCCAGCACACCAGCATGTCCTGGGGGAAATAAACAATGTATGCTCCCTGTTCCTGACCTTTTAATTGAAGCGTGTCACTCTGCACAAAGCATACCTGTCCTCACCCACCCCAGCAGGTTGTGTTAAGTCCGTTATAATCACGACATGTGTGTGCCGTGTGTACTCTACCACGAGCGGAAAGAAGCATGAACATGACTGATAGAACCAGTACAGTACATGCTCGGCTGGCGGAAACTCCCGAGGCTCAGATGCTTGCCCGGAGGTCAGTACATGCTCGGCTGGCGGAAACTCCTAAGGCTCAGATGCTAGCCCGGAGGTCAGGAAGGTCGAACGGATAAGGGAGCACTCACTTAAACTTCCGGTGTGCTGATGCCGAGGTAGCGGTTTCAACCACTACACCTGTGTGGACTACACTTGAGTTCAAAGCTAGACAACGCAAAACAAAACAAAAGATGCTAACCCGACTACACGAGCTGCACATCAATGTCGCCTTCAAGAGAGAGAGAGAGAGAGAGAGAGAGAGAGAGAGAGAGAGAGAGAGAGAGAGAGGGAGAGAGAGAGGGGGGAGAGGGAGAGACAGAGAGAGAGACAGAGAGAAGATATCATTCATAATCAACTCTCGTGAGAACAGTGAGCAGAAATACGTTGGGATTGCTTCTGCATTGTAGTAGTGAACATGTATTGGAATGCTGCCGTCTTGACAGACGATATTTTATCAAATGGAGTAATACCTCTCCATACCACAAAGCCTGGGCAGAGTTTTAAAGACCAAGTGTTGCCCATTCAGCATGATCCATCTCTCGGCCTGCTTAGTTTACTTCAGAGGAAAGGTAACACCAATACTTCTGGAACAAGACAAGCCGCAGAAGGTGCCGGATCAGCAAAGTAATGTTCTAACTGTCCGCTTGTCGGCGCTTCGATGGACACAACATAAAATAACATAATACTGTATAACATAATACTGTATAACATAATACTGTATAACATAATACTGTATAACATAATACTGTATAACATAATACTGTATAACATAATACTGTATAACATAATACTGTATAACATAATACTGTATAACATAATACTGTATAACATAATACTGTATAACATAATACTGTATAACATAATACTGTATAACATAATACTGTATAACATAATACTGTATAACATAATACTGTATAACATAATACTGTATAACATAATACTGTATAACATAATACTGTATAACATAATACTGTATAACATAATACTGTATAACATAATACTGTATAACATAATACTGTATAACATAATACTGTATAACATAATACTGTATAACATAATACTGTATAACATAATACTGTATAACATAATACTGTATAACATAATACTGTATAACATAATACTGTATAACATAATACTGTATAACATAATACTGTATAACATAATACTGTATAACATAATACTGTATAACATAATACTGTATAACATAATACTGTATAACATAATACTGTATAACATAATACCGAGACTAAAAAATACCACCGACTTTCTATTACTTCTGTTGTAACCTATGAATGGCGGTGAATATATTTCTCATGTTAATTCTACAGCTTCAAAGATTATCTCGTATTCTCATTACAGTGTATCGCAAATGATTAACAGCCTATCTTTATGAATCGTCTTTTTTTCCCTACTTCTCGAGTCCTATCATTTAATGTTTTCCCTGAGGACATGAACCGATGTATGCAAATGTGTTTTCATATAACCTTTGCAAGAATACTTGAATAAATTAGTTACGGTTGAAATACATGTTCTGAGGAAAATGCAAAGAATACCATGGACAGCCAGAAAGACCAATGAACATGTTCTTCAAGAAACAAATGAAGATCGTAAACTGATTAGAGACATTAGACGTAGACAGTCACAATTTTTTGGGCATGTTATGAGAAGAAATGATTTGGAGAAATTGGTGACAACTGGTAAGATCGAGGGGAACAGACCAAGGGGAAGACCTAGAAGCAAGTACCTGGATGGCTTGGCCTTGTGGCATGGTCGAGACAGAAACACGGAGCTGATCCACGACTCTGGTGATCGAGTGGGATGGCAGAACATGACCGCCCACGCTTACCGGCATGGCACATGATGGATGGATGGATGGAAATACGTAGAACCGTGTCTTGATCACTATTCCTAAACCGACGTCGGCAAAGACTAGAGTTGAGTTGGGTCAATACCCGATATCACAGCAATCGGGAAATTCCCATACGTACTCCGTCTACATTTCCAATCTACAAATACTAGCTGTGCTGATACTACACTTAGCATCTTGCTCTGGGAATCTTTGTGGCGAAGTTGTCATGATGCCTACCTTGCGTTATGGGGGTCGTAAGTTCGTTTCGGATCCAGTTCACTAGAGCAGTTTAGCAATGAACAGCTGTACAAACATACTTGAGACTGTAGAAGTTTTGCACTTGTGTATTGAGGAGTCCGGTGAGAATCTGGAAATTGCTGCGAGTTTGTATTCATCCCTCAAGGCAATGCACTTCTCCCATCTCTTCTTCGCCAGATACAGATCTGACTATATTGTACAGATAAGATCACCTAAAAGTATATTCTGCAGATCCGACCACTTAAAACTATATTCTACAGATCCTACCACCTAAAAGTATATTGTATAGATCCGACCACCTAACAGTATATTAAATAGATCCGATAAACTAAAATTATAGTTTACATATCCTACCAAAACACTTATATAGTATTGATTTGACTATACTCTACTGATCTGAGAACCTAAAAGTATATTGTACAGATCCGACCTGACTGGCACCAGGCCGTCTTGTCAGACGATAGTTTGTAAAATGGAGTTATACCTCTCCATAGCACAAAGCCTGGGCTGAGTTTAGAGAGCATGTGTTGTCCATGCAGCATGATACCTCTCTCGGCCTGTCTAGTTTACCCCAGAGGAAAGGTGACATCAATACATCTGGAACGAGACAAGCTGCGTAAGCTGCCGGATCAGCAAAGCAATGCTCTGTCTGCCTAACAGAGCTTCAATCCTAGACCCGTTGCCGACTAAGGCTTAGGGCCTGGTCTGTCCTGCCATATTTAGTCTTTAGGTTGCATTTCCTCGCACCAGGGTAAGGCTTGTACCCTACCAATTGCACTCTTCCGCCCGAAGCCGTTGGCACAATGTGGGGTGTCGGGTTTGGTGAGCACTGCCCAACATTCGGCGCTAACAGAAAACAGGTAGTACCGTCTACTATCACACGGTAGCTCAGTCATATCTGACTATGACCTGACATATCCAACCACCTAAAAGTATATTGTACAGATCCGACCATCAAAAAGTATATTATAAGGTATGATCACCAAAAAGTATACTTTACAGATCTGACCACTAGGAAACTAGAAATAGGGCAACGGATTAACGTAACGTATAACTATGAAACTAGAAATAAGGCAATGGACTAACGTAACATATAACTAAGAAACTAGAAATGAGCCAAAGAATTATTGTAACATACAACTAGGAAACTAGAAATAAGACAATGGATTAACGTAACATATAACTAGGAAACTAGAAATAAGCCAAATAAGTAATGTAACATATAACTAGGAAACTTTACCTTATAATACTTGATTATTTGATTGTATACCATATTTGGTCCCAACCTATTTTTAGTTTGGCACTGAGTCATCAAAAAACTAGATAAGAATAACTCTGATGATTGCTCAAGTGTATATCAAGAATGGACAATTTTCAAGGCCGCCATGCTCGACGCACTGGAAAACAAATGTGGAATCAAGAAAGTAGGTCAGGCAAAAGATAAATCAGCTTGGCGGAACAATGAAGTTAAATATAGCGTATCCAGAAAGAAGGTAGCCTACCAAAAGTGGATCATAACTAAACCTGAGCAAGACTATGTTACTTATAGAATAGCAGGACGAAATGCCAAACAAACAATTAAAACATCTAAAGGTGAATCCTGGAGAATGTGAGGTGGACAGCTGGCAAACCTAAACAAAGACCACTCAAGAGAATTTTATAAACGTGTCACCACAATGAGACACAGAGATGCATGCTACAACCCAACCACCATCATAAATAGCAAAAGAGGTATGCCAATATTTAATCCACAACAAAGACTAGCAAGGCGGGCAGAATACTTTCAAGAAATACTTAACCCCACACATAATAACATAGAAATCCTCAATTATGTGCCTCAAAGCGGTGGACACCAAGAACCAAACTTCATCCCTGCAGAAGTCAAAGCAGTTATACAGAAAAGTCCGAAAAATAAATCACCAGGTCAAGATGGAATAACCACAGAAGCTATTCAGGCCTGTGGGGAAACGGGAGTTAAATGGCTGACAAGACTGTGTAATATAGCATGGGATGAAAGAAAAGTCCAAGACGATTGGCAACAGGCAATAATAGTACCGATATGGAAAAAGAAAGGCAATATGAGAGAGTGTGAAACATATAGAGGTATATCACTCCTGAGCCATATAGGGAAAATGTACGCAAAACTATTAGAACAAAGAGCTAGACACATAGTTCAACAACAGTTAAGCAAAGTGCAATTTGGTTTCAGGAAAGGTAAAAGTTGCACCGGTGCACTATTCACACTAAGACACATATGGGGGAGGGGGGGGGGACATTGAATATAGTGACCAGCAGAACATTATGTTTGTAGACCAGGAAAAGGCTTTCGACAAAGTAGACAGACAAATTACGGACCATCCCTGAAGACTACTTGATACAAGGACAATTGCTAGAAAACATCATAGCCATGTACCACTTGAACTAAACTGCAATAAGAACACAAGAAGGTATATCAGATATGTTCAAAGTCAATACAAGGGTGAGACAGGGATGTGTGCTCTCTCCTCTGCTATTTAATATCTACATGGACAGAATATCCAAAGAAGCAAGCCTTGATAGAACAGATTCACAAAATTTTGAACTCTTTACTCCAGATGAAACAACAGATTCACACGCAATAAATTAACTTTTAGTTGCAGACGACCAGTGCCCTGTTTTATAGCGACGAAGGCAGACTACAACATCATATACAACATCATCGTTTGAGTTCAACCTGCAGCAGATACAATATGAGTATAAATACAGCCAAAACCGAAGTAATGCAAGTTAGCAGATCTCCTGGTCCACTACGTAATCTGGTAAATAGCACATCTCTGAAATAAGTTAAAGAATTCAAATATCTTGGAAAGTAAGATCACATAAGACGGCAGATTGGACAGAGAAATTGAAATCAGATGTCAAAAAGCAAGTGCGCTTACATACAAACTATCACCCATACTCTAACACCAAATACACCTATGTCCGCAAACCGGCAGATAATAAATAGCAAATTCACACCAACCCTGTGCTACCAAAGTCAAACTTGGACATTATCCAAATTACTCTTACGCAAAATGCAAAATCAACACCTGTGAGATGAGATGCTGGGGGATTGGGGGGGGGGGGGGGGGGGAGTTTCCAACTTAACTATCCGAGATCTAGTAAAATAAATGATGTTATCAGACAAACAGTGGGATCAACACCTTGTGCCGCATTTATTGAAAGACAGAAGATCAAATGGTTTGGCCATCTCGCTAGAATGCAACACCATCAACTACCAGCACTGGCCGTACATCAAAGATCATCTGCTACGAGAGCAAGAGGACGCCCGAAAAATAAAATGGATTGACAACATCAAAGACATTATACAATCACACGGGATAACACTATCCAGTGCCACCCATCGGGGGCTGGAACGCCCATTATTCCTCCCTATGACCTTGAAGGCAAAAGTGGAAGATGACGACGATGATGATGATGACTGAATCATTTGTTAAAGCGAATGAACGTAACATATTGTAACTAGGACACTTTACATTAAAACACATGTTCATTTGGTTGTGTACCGTGTTGGGTCCTAACCTACCTTTTGTTTGGCACGGAATAGTTTTTATAAAAAGGTGAAAGTTACGAATGCTGTTCCCCACCTTTGACCCACTGGGAGTATGGTGCAAACCTCATATAACTTGAGACCAATCGACGCTCTATAAGTGACGTGGTTATTACCGCACCGGTCACCTGTGTGTCCCGGAACATTTGAAGGTACCTACAAGGTGTATGTTTAATGACCTGTTCATTGGCACCTTGCCGCCTTGACAGACGATAGTTTGGTACATTGTGCTTCAAAAAGATGTAATAACTACAAACCATGGCGGTGGCGAATGTGGCTGATAAGGCCAATTCGTGTTGTAAATGTTCGTCCGCAGTGGATGCATGTGAAAACATGGTCATTTCCACCATCAAGCACCATCTTACGTCTCTCACGCTCTGTGTGTGCTTTATCTGCAATCATTTTCTCCTTTGTCTTTATTCCATTTCCGATAGATGCCCTACATGCAACACGTTCAGCGGCGACTTGCTCCCAATATGCATTATCTATGCCTGTATCAATCATGTCCCGCTTACACACATCTTTGTATCGTAGTAGAGGCCGACCCTGAGATCTCCTACCCATCTGTAATTCACCAAAAAAGATGTCCTTTGGTTTTCTACCATTATCAATCCTCCTAACATGTCCTATCCATCTAAGTCTACGAAGACTGAGCATGGAATATACCGTCACACAACCTGATCTTTCCAATACTTCAGTATTTGTGATTATGTCTTGCCACTTAATACCAAGTATTCTTCACAGACATCGCATATGAAAGCTGTTTAAACGTTTCTCTTGGTGTGAGTAAGTTGACAATGTTTCACTGTCATAAAGGACACAGGCTTGATAGACAAGGACTTTTGTTTTGGCAGTAAGCTTCCTGTTCTCTCAGACTCTTTTTCTTAACCCGTTCATTGTTGTTGCTGCCTTACCAATCCGGATGTTGATTTCCTGATCTAGGGATAATTTGCTATTTACCACTGATCCTAGATATGTAAAATGGTCTACTATCTCCAGTTCGGCGTCGTCAATAAAGATTGATGGTACCCCATGTGCACTTTGTGACATGCTTGCTTGCTTGCTTGTATTTGTTGGCTTGAGCTCCAACTCGAAGTCCTGTATGTCGGATGAAGGCATCCTGTTGTCCAACATCAGTATGATGTCATACAGGACCTGAGGTTTGCGTGAGTATCCGTTGTCCCATGTCTGGCTTATTGGTGTGCAGACTGGTGGTTCCTCGCCGTACAGGCAGACACTCTCCGACTTCGGAGGAATCGGCGATCCTACTGACTTTAGCCAGGACCCCGAAGGGACCTGTTGCCCAGGACGCTCGACGAGGATGCGTCAATAGGTCTTGGCCAGTATATATACCCGGCCCTGGTGCCTTGGAAACACCTCTGCGTCCCACTTTGTGACATAATCTGTGACTTCATTTTTCTAATTGTTAAATCAAATTCAGAACAAGCATTGGAGAATGCAGATAGTAGATGTTGTAATTCTTCCTCAGAGTGGGTCGTAATTGCAGCATCATCAGCAAAAAGCAACTCTCTGATTAGTACACTCCTAATTTTGGTCTTCGCCTTCAATCTCTGAGCATTATAGAGGCCATCATCTGAGCGTGAGTGAATGTATATACCACCATCCTGATCACGAAAGGCATATTTCAGTAGAAGTGAAAAGTATATTTCAAAGAGGTGGGAGGGGGGGGGGGGGGGGGGGGTTGTACACAACCTTGCTTAATCAAGACTTCAAACTCTTCTGAAGTTACACCATAAAACTTGATTATACCCTTCATGCCTGTGTGGAGCGATTCCACAATGGACAGAAGAGTTGGTGGACAGCCAATGACAGTACAGTGTATGAAAATATTGCCATTCCAAGTTTTGTATTTACCTATTATGTTGCATGAACTCCACAGAGGGCGAATACAAAACTTGGACAGGCAATATTTTCAAACACTGCACAGTCATTAAAAATACACTCTGTATTATAGACAGTGACGACCTGGAAGAGCAGGTTAATTTGTTTAAATACATGCCCAACGGGTCTGCAAGCCAGCGTCCTACATAGTGGGCCTCTTGGCTTCCCGTGGAGACTTAGATAAAATTAGTTGCATGTCCTTTTGCGTGTCCTCGCAACCAATCCCAGCATTGTATGGCTTTTTTTGTGATTTACTAGGCAATGTTTCCCCCTTCAGTTGTTTGCCATTGTTTTCTAAAACCACCCATGCCTCACACTCTCGAAATCAACGCAGTGAGGTCTGTTTCCAAATCGCCCGCCGCTGATTTTGACCGCTGGGCTCGGGACGTCGGGGAATTGTGAAACGCTTTCACTGCTCCTAGTCCGCGGTAAATTTAGTATGTGTTGTATATTATATACCCGGTTACGTTAACCCGGTCAACAAATGCCCGAAAAAGGCGGAAATGTCGACCGAAAGGCGCAAATATCGCAGCTATGCTGTAAAAACGCACAACACAAGTAAGTTCAAAACAAACGTTTCCAACGAACGAAGACAATGAACAAGTATACTCAACACTTATTGTATGTCCTGATTATGTTAAATACTTTACCAGCAAAAGCGCGAACAACTTGTGAGGACGAACTGTGTATGTGCTGTGCTTGCGTAAACAGCTGGAAGCCAGCACCCACGACTGATCACACAGCCACCACCACAAACACATGAACTACTTTCGTTTCTACCATTTTAAGAATTCAAGCGAACCAGACCGTAAAAGGAGCAATAACGTGGGCGTATGTACAAATGTTAGTACGGAGCAGTAGAACTTGGGTTTAGGTTATTTATTCAATGACTCCCAAGTTTTGCGTTCTCACACTTTGAACTCAACCGTGGTCCATACACTTGTTACTATGAATGGCTTCAAATGGCAACCTTAAAAGTTTCGTAGAAATTACAATAATCATGCCATTGTCTTTGTAATCTGTCAATATTATTGTTACGGATGTCAAGAGCGTTAAGCACGTGACATTACGGTGCAGACCAATACGGTGACGTCATAAAAACAGTTTAAAGATGGCCGCCCCACTTTTGACATGAACCAAAGAGGAACAGCGTTCTGTTTTCCGTGTGTTGATCAGTGAAGGGGTGAAACCTATAGAAATTCATCGGCGAATGAAGGTCCAGTATGGTGAAAAATGCTTGTCAGTACAGCAAGTGTATGAGTGGGGTAGGAAATTTCAAAACAGCGTGGCTTCTGTGACATACTGTTCACGACCGGGTCATCCACACCGACCTAGTGACTAAGTCAATTTGTGTTATCTAAGAATCTAAGAATCTAAGAACTTTATCGGCTCTGAAGGACATCACTGAACGCAGTGGTTACTACATCGAAATATACTTTTTAAAAAAAAAAAAAAAAAAAAAAAAAACCGCGAAATTATTGCAGTTTCAATTGCAAACTTGTACCGACATTTTATTGACGATACTGATTCGCCCACTGCAGTCGGTTCTGGCTATGCCGGTCCGTAAGAGCAAGACCTCTATAGGGTCTTCTAGCCCAAAGACCAGCGTCGTGCAGCCGGTTCCTGACCGTTTGATCTTAAATTGGACGAGCTCCTGGCATTGACTGGACTGTGGAGGACGCAGATGCGAATCGATTCCTAAAGTGACGCAGCCGTATGAAAGCATGAAGCGGTCTTCGGCAGCAGTTGTGATTCTGGGTCTTCCACTGAGCCAATTTCTTGACATCGCCTCCAAAGGCGACTAATGGTGCTTCTAACCACATTAAATTCTCTGGCTACAACACATTGTGATTGTCTAGCCTGTAAACGTCCAATGATGACGAGTCCTTGTTCTGTTGTGAGATGAGCCATACTTGGCGAATTGCATTTTCAACTGAATTTATACGAGGAGTGTCAATCTTTTATAGGCGTTCAATAATGTGATCAGAGAGTTTTGTGTTCAGTAAGGTTCACGGGAATATCATGAACCTGTTACGAGTTATTGTCAAAAAATTTTGTTTGACCTTGACCTCTTTTTTTTACCTCACGAATCATGAGGTGAGTATAATTCAGGTAACCGCGAGACGTTAATGACCAGATGGACACAGATGATAGGTTGACTGATGTCCAATCAGCGAATATCTTATATATAAAAGAGACGGTATGTGGGTGTGTGTGTCCTTTATGCGTTCGGGAACGGTCCATCCGATTGAGATGAAATTTTCCCGCGCAGCCAACTGTGATATTTTTTTAGTGTGAAATCGGCTGCTTACTTAATATTATTTAATTTTTCATTTTATATTGTAATTTATATACAGCGAGGGGACTTAACTCTAGAAAAGTTATTTCAAGGGGCATAACTTTTAATAACGTTTCTGTATAACTTATAGTCATATTGTTGCATCGTTTTCAAAGATTTATAAACTCTTTGTCTATAGTTATGTACCGGCATATGAGTTATAATAAATAATGATACAATCTTTAAGGCATTTTCAAAGTTTTCATAAAAATAATGCATAATGCATAACATTGTAACTCATCTTTTTATGCTTACGAAGTTATCTACAGTCATGCAGGTGATTAGAAACGGTTTTCATTAGAAATAATGGATGGTGTGTGGAAGGACATTCTTTTAAGTTACTTTATTTTGTTGTATGAATTTAATGAGACGCTACCCGCCAGGAGCTGGGCGAAGCCACGCCGGGTCAGATAGATAGACAGACCCACCTTTTCGCTGCAGTTATCTACAGGCATATGCGTTATAATCCTCCTCCTCCTCCTCCTTCCCTCCTCCTCCTCCTACCCTCTTCCTATTCCCCTCCCCCCTCTCCATCCTCCTCCTCCCTCTTTCTCCTCCTCCTCCCTCCTCCTCCCTCTTCCTCCTCCTTCATCCTCCTCCTTCCTCCTCCTCTTTACTCCTCCTCCTCCCTCTTCCTCCTCCTACCTCCTCGCCCTCCGCCTCCTCTTCCTTCCTCCTCCCTTCTCCTCCTCTCTCCTCCTCCTCCCTCCTCCTCCTCCTCGTAATCCTCCCCCTCATCCCTCCTCCTCCCTCCTCCTCCTTCTCCTCCCTTTTTCTCCCTCCTCCTCCTCCTCCTACCTCCTCCTCCCCTTACTCCTCCCTCCTCTTCCCTCTCCTCCTCCCTCCTCCTCCCTCTCCTCCTCCCTCCTCATCCCTCCTCATCCCTTCTCCTCCTCCCTTCTCATCCTCTCTCCTCCTCCCTCCTCCCTCTACCTCCTCCCTCCTCCTCCCTCCTCCTCTTACTCCAC
>JACEFZ010017466.1:0-52500 GCA_014155875.1 Cepaea nemoralis | reverse complement strand
CCCCGCTGGAATTACAAACGAGCAGATTGGGACAGATTTGCCATACTAACAGACAAATATTGTGAAAACATAAATACACGATATGGCAACATGAAGCAAATGGTGGAAAGTCTAAACAGAGCAATAATACAGGCGGCCACTGAGTCTATTCCAAGAGGAGCGAGGAAAAATTACAAACCATACTGGACTGAAGAACTACAAATTTTGGAGGACAAAGTTGAAGATGCCAGGAAGACAGCAGAGAGAGAACAAACAATTGAAGCGAACATCTCTCTCAAAGCCATCTCAGCAAAATATAAAAGAACTAGTAAATCAAACAACAAGAGATTGTTGGAGGAGAAAAAACAGAAAATCTGAAGCTTTGACAGGGATGGAAATCAAACTTATGGAAACTAGTGAAAGCCATGAACGCGAAGAAAGAGCAGCTGAAAGAGCCTTGAAACAGGCAGAGATTGAAAAAGCTGCCAAGCAAATAGAGGCAGAAATGACATCCCGGACGAGCGCCCACGTCCACACATGTCAGGATCTTAGAATTGGCTCGTTTAGCTAACACGTGTGAGACAGTACAAGTATAACGTGATTCGATGTAAGACGCAACGACACGACGTTCTATGGATTTATTGCCATATTAAATACAGAACGATAATTACAACAATATACAATATATAACTCACGACGCTCACAACCACAATACAGCTCACAAGTCTGACGCTCAAGATAACAGTCGTTCGGCTTTCAACCACAGAGATTCACACAAACGCCTTGCTTTCACCGCACACGTCCTTCCAGTCTCAGGTCCCAGCTCGGTCTGAGGCTAGCACGCAAACTGCCCACCGCCTCTAGTGGCGTCACGTGGCCTGCGTGCGTCTGTCGTCAGCCTGACCGCTGGTCGCGTGTCAGGTAACAATCTTGCCAGCCGACAATTCTTGTCCGCCGGGTGTCGTAACGATGTTGCTGCATAGCTATCCCATGTTAGGCTCTGACAATAGTAATACAGAGACAGCAGCATAATATATGATGGCAAATCTAACAATGGAAGAAATGGAACAGGCAATGAATACCCTAAAAAATAAGAAATCACCAGGAAAGGATGGAATCACAAATGAAATGCTAATAGGACTAGGCACTAAGGCAAAAAAGAAACTACTAGCAGTCCTAAATTACAGCTGGAAGAGAGGGATAGTCCCACAGGCATGGAAGGAAGCTATACTAATACCAGTCCCTAAAGAAAGGAAAAGACCTGGAAGAACCAAATGGCTATCGACCTATCAGTCTACTTAGCTGTGTAGGAAAATTAATGGAACGCATTATCAATGGCAGGCTAACATGGCATCTGGAAGAAAACCAACTCTTAACACCACACCAAGCAGGATTCAGAAAGTACAGATCCACTGAAGATCAAATAACCTATATAGCTCAGGAAATAGAGGATGCCTTCCAAGAGAAAAAGCACACACTAGCGGTCTGGATAGATTTAGAAAAAGCATTTGATAAAGTATGGAAGGAAGGACTGAAAGTAAAACTGCAAAAAAATGCATGTTTGTGGGAAAATGTACAAATGGATCAGCCACTACCTTGAGAACAGAACTGCCAGGACAAAAGTACAAGGACAAACCAGCAAAATGATGCTGTTGGAGCAAGGTGTCCCCCAAGGAGGAGTTCTTTCACCAACATTGTTCCTAGCATATATAAATGACATCACGGAAAATTTTCCAGCCAGAGTACACACATCCTCATTTGCAGATGACCTAGCCATATGGACATCTGAAGAATATATTAGCACAGCTAACAGCAGAATACAGCAAGCCTTATTAGCGCTAGAGGACTGGTCAAAATCATGGCTAGTGAAGATAAGTGAGGAGAAAACAACATGCACAGTGTTCTCCCTCTCAAATAAAACTCAGCAACCTAAGACTGGTATTGAATGGAAAAATATTGCGCCATGAAGAAAATCCAAACTATCTAGGAGTCACCTTTGATCGTCGCCTGACATGGAAGACACAGGTTGAGAAAAATCGGAACAAGAGCAAGGCAAAGAATGGCAATCAAAAAAGCTTGCTGGTACAACGTGGGGAGCAGATGAGAAAGTTCTCAAGAAGTTATATACTGGACGGGTGAGGCCAGTACTGGAATATGGCATTGCAGCTTGGGCAACAGCAGCTAAGTCAAACTTTAACAAAATAAGTAGAGTCCAAAATCAAGGAATGCGAATCATAACTGGAAGCCTGAAGACAACGCCTATTAATGAACTAGAAAAGATCACTTGTTTACAACCAATGCAGGATAGAAGAGATAGCAGAGCCCAGCAACAAGCAGAAAAATTTAGAAGATTGACAGACCACCCTATGTATAACAGGTTTAATGGTTTTGGAAAGGGAAGACTGAAGCGTAGCAACTTTGTAGAAACTGCAAAACGAAAGATTAGGGCAGATCCTATACTTAACATATCAACAGTCAAACCCATTTACAATGCACACAAGTTCCCAGCTTGGAGACAGCAGCAACTGCCTGAGATGATAGAAAACATTCCTGGTATTGAGAAAAAGAACACTCAGAATGAAACCGAAAGAAGAAAAATAACCCTAAACTACATAAAAGAACATTACCCAAGCAGCAATTGGACCCATGCATATACAGATGGATCAGCCAAAAATTCAATAGAAAATGGAGGAGGAGGAATTCTCCTAAATTTAAAAAATGGAATGAAAAAAACACAGTCAGTGGCAACTGGAAAATTTTCAAGTAACTTCAAAGCGGAGGTAGAGGCTTTGAAAACTGCAGCAGAAATGCTCTTGATGGAGGAAAATAAAGAGAAGCAAATAGCTATCTTCACAGATGCAAAGTCAGCTGTCTCAATACTGAAGAGCAGAAACAGCACAGAACTAGCTGACCTAAGAGCAGCACTCCATGGTCTATGCCAGAAATCCAAAAAAGTTGTAATACAGTGGATCCCATCACATTGCAGTATACCTGGAAATGAAGAGGCTGACAGACTAGCAAAAGAGGGCGGACGACTACCACAGCCTGACATAGACATAACCTATAATGAGGCAAAGAGGTTTATAAAAAGCACTTATAGAACCAAATGGGAATCAGAGCATCCAGGCCACCAGAAGGATGATGCATATTACAAACTCGACCGAAGAGAACAAGTAGCAATCTTCAGACTCCGCACAGGACATAACAGGCTGAAATACCACTTGTTCAATAAACTAAAGATAGGAGATACCGATGAATGTAATTGTGGAACTGGTAAAATGACAGCTAAACATTTGCTGCAGGAGTGCCCAATATATGCAGAACAGAGAAAGATATTTTGGCCCACACCTGCTTCATTTGAGGACAAGCTCTATGGAGATATCAACAAGCTCAAGTTGACTGCAGCTTACTTTAACTACATTCAGGTTGACATCTAAAGGTGCATGAAGAAGTATTTAGACTGCCACACTTCATACCACAGGTATGTCGGTTACAAAAGCGTCCCAGAGGCATGAAATGGATTATTGCTTGGATAGCAAATCCATTACGTGGAAAGTCCGAATCAAAAGCTCACTGTGTGGGCTTCATAAAAGGTGGAAAAAGTGTCCTAGTGGCACAAAATGGAATATTGCTCGGATAGCAAATCCATTACGTGGAAAGTCTGAATCGAAAGCTCACTGTGTGGATGTCATCTGCAGACTGCATTCTTCTGGTTTCCGGAGGAACAGCCTATGGTGAACGGAAGGCCCAATATACGGAAGTGAGGCTAAGCAGCCATGTGCAGGACGTGACGATTCCTTGGGTGAGCCCAGTACCAGAGCGCTGTGTGTCGGCTCTGCAATTATGGAAGCCTCCTTGGATGGCGGGGAATGCCCATGGTCTGCCCCTGCCTTCCCTTGAGGGCTGACCAGGATGTCTTTGGCTGTTCTATATGGGCCAGCTGGGATGGGGGATAACACCACAACAGTGAGAGTCAAACGTCCTAAGAAACCCCCGGGAAGGTTAACCCGGTCAACAAATGCCCGCAGAAGTCGGATGTGTCGGCCTAACGGCGCAAGAACGCAGCTCTGCTGTAAACAGACACAAACGCAATCACATCCGAAAAAATAAAAAATAAAAAAAAAACTCCGGATGAACGCAGAAGAAGAAGAAGAAATTCAGTGGTAGTGAGTTGTGAGCATTCGCTGGTTCTTTTCTCCAGGACACTGGTGTGATTGGCAATGAACAAGCAAACAGATTGGCTGGTGCCGCATTATTGAGAGGTGATTTGATGCATGATAAGGCGGATGTGGTGAAGGCCCTCTGGGAGCATGTGAATAATGCAGAAGAACAGACAGACTATCATGGTCTAGAGAGAATGCAGCAGCAAGGGGTGGTCACAGGATGTGGTCGACAGTCGTCACTCAGAGGTAAGCAATACGGACATATAATCAGATTTCAACGGGCACCATTATTATTGGAACTCTTCGCCAGCAATTGAAGATGAGGACTCGGCGCTTATGGGAATGCCCAGGGTGCAGTGATGTCGGTTCTTGACTCAACTCGATATACAAATACCGGGTGTTTGTAAAGACTCACTACACAGAGAACAGAGAATAGTGTGTGCACGTGTGAGTGAGTGAGTGTGTGTGTGTGTGTGCGCGCGCGTGCGTGCGTGCGTGCGTGCGTGTGCGTGTGTGCGGAGAGAGTATGTTTTCCGATTTACAAACGGAAAACATACTCTCCAACAAACAGCTAATCTACGTACAAAATGTAGATAGACTTCACTTTACAAACGCCCTGTTTAAGAATAAGACACAGCTCTTTGGTTATATAATGAGAACAGAGGCATTGAAAAACTGTGGGGACTGGGAATATCGGCAGTAGAAGAGGAAGGGCCAGACAGAGAGGAATGCTGCTGGATGGACTTGGACGGTGGTATTGGGAAAAGCATCAATTGCTCCAGAACATATGGAACAACTGCAACCTGGAGTGGGACAAGCCTCTGCAGTAAATTGGTTAGCATTTATGTTTGCAATTGCAGGTCAACTCATATCGAAACCAGCCAATTTCTCAAATAAGATCTAGAACTTGCACTTTCTCGTGTCAACTCTGTAGTCATCCCTCCGAGCTAGAGCAGTGAATCTAAGAATGGGACTCAACCAACTGTGTGGGTGTAACGCCCAGACTTTGCATTCATACAGAAGTACAAACCACACATAGCACTTAGTCAGGTCTTAGTCAGATATGACTGAGCTACCGTATAACAGTAGAAGGTACTACCTGGTTTCTGTTAGCGCCGAACGTTGGGCGGCGCTTACCAAACCCAACACCCCACATTGTGCCAACGGCTTCGGGCGGAAGAGCGCAATTGGGAGGGTACAAGCCTTACCCTGGTGCGAGGAAATGCAAGCTAAAGACAAAATTGTCATGGCAGGGCAGACCAGGCCCTAAGCCTTGGTTGGCGACTGGTCTAGGATCGAAGCTCCGACAGGCGGACAGTTAGAGCATTGCTTTGCTGATCCGGCAGCTTCTGCAGCTTGTCTTGTTCCAGATGTAGGGGTGTTACCTTTCCTCTGGAGTGAACTAGGCAAGCCGAGAGAGGGATCATGCTGCATGGGCAACACATGATCTCTATATTTTAGCCCAGGCTTTGTGCTATGGAGAGGCAATAACTCCATCCCTGGTCTTAACTGGTCTCGGAATCAAAGCGAGAGGCAACTGTTACGGGTTCATCGACCTCACAAAGGCATTTGATTTGGTCAGTCGTGAGGGTCTGTTCAAGGCACTAAAGAAGATTGGCTGCCCACCAACTCTTCTGTCCATTGTGGAATAAGGGTATAATCAAGTTTGATGGTGCAACTTCTGAAGAATTTGAAATCAAGAGTGGAGTTAAGCTAGGTTGTGTACTAGCTCCTACCCTCTTTGGAATATACTTTTCACTTCTACTGAAATATGCATTTCGTGATCAGGATGGTGGTATATACATTCACTCACGCTCAGATGGCGGCCTCTACAATGCTCAGAGATTGAAGGCTAAGACCAAAATTAGGAGGGTACTGATCAGAGAGTTGCTTTTTGCAGATGATGCTGCAGTTACGACCCACTCTGAGGAAGAATTGCAATGTCTACTATCTGCATTCTCCAATGCTTGTTCTGAATTTGGTTTAACAATTAGCAAAAAGAAGACACAGATTATGTCACAAGGTGCACATGGGGTACCATCAATCTTTATTGACGACGCCGAACTAGAGATAGTAGACCATTTTACATATCTAGGATCAGTGGTAAATAGCAAATTATCCCTAGATCAGGAAATCAACATCCGGATTGGTAAGGCAGCAACAACAATGAACGGGTTAAGAAAAAGAGTCTGAGAGAACAGGAAGCTTACTGCCAAAACAAAAGTCCTTGTCTATCAAGCCTGTGTCCTTTATGACAGTGAAACATTGTCAACTTACTCACACCAAGAGAAACGTTTAAACAGCTTCATATGCGATGTCTGTGAAGAATACTTGGTATTAAGTGGCAAGACATAATCACAAATACTGAAGTATTGGAAAGATCAGGTTGTGTGACGGTATATTCCATGCTCAGTCTTCGTAGACTTAGATGGATAGGACATGTTAGGAGGATTGATAATGGTAGAAAACCAAAGGACATCTTTTTTGGTGAATTACAGATGGGTAGGGGATCTCAGGGTCGGCCTCTACTACGATACAAAGATGTGTGTAAGCGGGACATGATTGATACAGGCATTGATAATGCTAATGCACATTGGGAGCAAGTCGCCGCTGAACGTGTTGCATGGAGGGCAAATATCAGAAATGGAATAAAGTCAAAGGAGAAAATTATTGCAGAAAAGTCACACCCCAAGCGTTTGAGACGTAAGATGGTGCATGATGGTGGAAATGACCACGTGTTCACATGCACCCACTGTGAACGGACATTTACAGCGCAAATTGGCCTTATCAGTCACACTCGCTACCGCCATAGTTAAAAGTTATTATGCCTTTTTAGAGCACAAACTATCGTCTGTCAAGACGGCAAGGTGCCAATGATGATATGACATAGCATTTTAGACAGCTGATTTTGTTTGGGAAGCGGATGTATGTACTTGCCATGATATTTCTGTCTTCCAATACATGATTCATCTGTGTAAATGTCTTTCGTTATTCCCAGAAAATATAGTCTTAACTGGTTCAGTGAAAAAAAAACGTAGGTCTGGATCAAACATGGTACACAATCAATGGAACAAATATTATAATGTACATTTCCGTCCACTGGGCATTGAAATTGAGATCGACACCACGAAACAAAACAAATAACACGAGGACCCTAGTAAGGCGTTATATCGTTCTTCTGTCCAAATAATAGGGGGTCATAACTGATATATACTATCCTTTAGCACTGAATCATTTAACACATTCTGGACAATACACCACCATTCATTCATTCATTCATTCAGTAGCATACCCTTTGCAGAACCTAGCTCCCATAACAACAATCCTGAAAACTCGATCATAAGCAAGATGTTCTGCATCTCGATACACCCATCTGGAGATATCTGCCACATCCTGCACCCATCTTCTCTTTGGCCTTCCTCTTCCTCCTCTTCCCTGGCATATACCCCTCCATTATTGTTCTCTCCAAACTTTCATGAGTTTAAAGTGACCAAAATATTTCAATTTTCTTTGTTTTATCGTCTTTAGTAGCCAACCTTCTTCAATATTCAGATCTTGTCGTATGGATGTATTTGTTCTTTTCTGTATCCAAGATATTCTTAGAACCCGTCTATAACATTTATATTCAAAGGCATTTATGCGCTGTTCAGCTTGTTTAGTAAGCTGTCCAGGTCTCACAGGCGTATGTTGCAATGGGAAGATGCATGCTCTTAAAATCTAATTTTTGTAGTTCTATCTGTCCCATGCCACAATTTATTCAGTTGTTTTAGTCTTTGAAGAGCAATAGATATTCGTCTTTTAATTTCTTTCATTGTGTCACCATTGTGGTAATTAATAACCCAAGATATTCAAATTTTCCACCACCTTCCAATATTTCCTCATTAACATATACTTCTTTTTCCATATTAGTTTTATCTGTATGCATTATCTTTGTTTTTGCTATGTTAAGATAAGTAAAGATGACCACTACCACAGCAAGCAAATGGCAATATTAAACTTTACAATTTGAAAGATCAGCAGAAAGCATTCAACAAGTGAAGCATAAATAATCAAATATTACATAATATATTTGTAGGCATGTGCTTAATTAGCAAAGATAATCATAATGCTGAAAATCATGTCAAAGGAAATAGTCAAGAACACAATGATTACATTGTAAGGTTATTGGCACGCGAGAAAGTATTCCTAGCTCAATTAACAAAAACTGTCCTAGCAATGTAAATGTATGAAAGAGAAAAGAACACACTGAATATATTGTAATGTTATTGGCACGCGAGAAAGTATTCCTTGCTCAATTAACAAAGACTGTCCTAGCAATGTAAATGTTGTATCAAAGAGAAAAGAACACACTGAATACATTGTAATGTTATTGGCACGCGAGAAAGTATTCCTTGCTCAATTAACAAAGAATGTCCTAGCAATGTAAATGAAAGAGAAAAGAACACACTCATTACATTGTAAATTTGTTGGTGCTTGGGACAGTAGTCATATCCCTTCTTCTTTCATTTTCTTGAAATTTGTCTAAAATTGCAATGTTGTCTTTTGTATGCATTTAGCTGCCTGTTTTATTTCACTCAGTGGTCCATGGAGTTTATTTTCCACTGTTGTATCTCTAGGCTAGAAGATTTGCCTAGATATGTCTGTTCTTGGCAGACTTGGAGTATGTGATCTGCTGTCTGCGGCGCCAATCCACTTGTGCACATGGCTGGTTCTCCGATCTTGAATTTTGTATACATATGGTTGCAAAATCTTGTATGTCCTGTTCTGAGGTGCAGAATAATTATTTGTTCTGGTGTGTCCATAAAGTGGTAATCGTCTTGAGCTGGTGTTGGTGGCTTTCTGACTGATTTGATCATTCTTTTCTTTCAAGTGACAGGCACATGAGGTTGTTCTTCTATTGCTCCTTCCTTAGCTGGTCGATCAACTCTCTCATTACCAGGTACACCACAATGAGATGGTATTCCCTGTATGGTGACCTTACACTGGCTGCCAAATTCAGGAAGTGGTGTCCGTAGTCCTGGCAATTTCCCAGACAGGAGCGCCTCAAGTACTGATTTTACATCTGTCAATAGCACCACAGGCTGTGTACCATGGTTGGTATTTAGTAATATCTCTATTGCTATTTTGATGGCTAGATTTCTGCATCATACTTATGATTTATGATTCATATCTCAATTAACAAAGATAGTCATAACGATGTAAATGAATGAGAGAGTCCAAAACACAATGATTACATTGTAAATTTATTGGCACTTTAGGCATAAATTAATTGGCACTTCAGACATAAATTTATTGGCACTCTAGACAATATTTATTTCTCAATTTAAAAAAAAAAAGATAATCATTATAATGTAAATGTTGCATGAAAGAATCAAGAACACAATGATTACATTGTAAATTTATTGGGACTTAAAACAGTATTAATTTCTCAATAATAAAAAAGGATAATCATTATTATGTAAAAGGTGTATGAAAGAATCAAGAACACTGTATGAAAGAATCAAGAACACAATTATTACATTATAAATTTATTGGCACTTTAGACAGTATTTATTTCTCAATAAACAAAGATAATCATTTTATTGTAAATTTTGTATGGAAGAATCAAGAACACAATGATTACATTGCAAATTTATTAGCATTTTATAAGACAGTATACCCACACCATCAGCCATGGTTGTGGTGGTGCCAAATTACACTCACCTATAACAGTGTCTGGTTCTGTAGTGTAGTGGCAGTAGTGGCTTTTGTGATCGCCATTACCACCAGGTGTGTTTTAAGCTATCACCACCCGATGTGTCACCACCAGGTGTGTTCTGCGCTATCACCACCCGATGTGTCACCACCAGGTGTGTTCTGACTCCACAGCCCTGTTATCACCAGCTGTGTTAGACTATATTGATCGTATAGTGAATCATTATTGTTTATTCGCTTTTATGTGATCTGCTCCTCATATATTATACTGGTGTAACAATGATAACCATTCAACAAACATAACACTCTGGAACTGAAGTTAGACAGATCATCCTCATTGCACATCGAAACATTCAGTCCATAAGTGCTCGGATCCCCTCCTCAGTATATCCCACGGCGTGTAGTGATTAATGACACCAATTCTGTGTTGGTTTATTAATTTTCTTTGGCTTTCTGTATAGTATTCTTGTTTGGCCACATTTCGTTTCACTTGCTGTACTCACAGTCTGACCATGGATGTAGATTCAGTCATCACTTGGTTCTCACAAATGACTTACTTCTCGTAGAGCATATCAGCCCGGTCTGTGGCTCGTCCGCCCTCCACAGTAGCCTTACCTGCAAGCCTGTCAGCCTGCTCATTACCTTGGACACCCACATGCCTAATACGAAAATGAAACTAATCTTTGCCAGCTGTGACTGCTCCAGAAACAAAAACCAGCTGTGACTGCTCCAGAGACAACAACCAGCTGTGACTGCTCCAGAGACAACAACCAGCTGTGACTGCTCCAGAGACAACAACCAGCTGTGACTGCTCCAGAGACAACAACCAGCTGTGACTGCTCCAGAGACAACAACCAGCTGTGACTGCTCCAGAGACAACAACCAGCTGTGACTGCTCCAGAGACAACAACCAGCTGTGACTGCTCCAGAGACAACAACCAGCTGTGACTGCTCCAGAGACAACAACCAGCTGTGACTGCTCCAGAGACAACAACCAGCTGTGACTGCTCCAGAGACAACAACCAGCTGTGACTGCTCCAGAGACAACAACCAGCTGTGACTGCTCCAGAGACAACAACCAGCTGTGACTGCTCCAGAGACAACAACAGCTGTGACTGCTCCAGAGACAACAACCAGCTGTGACTGCTCCAGAGACAACAACCAGCTGTGACTGCTCCAGAGACAACAACCAGCTGTGACTGCTCCAGAAACAACAACCAGCTGTGACTGCTCCAGAGACAACAACCAGCTGTGACTGCTCCAGAAACAAAAACCAGCTGTGACTGCTCCAGAGACAACAACCAGCTGTGACTGCTCCAGAAACAACAACCAGCTGTGACTGCTCCAGAGACAACAACCAGCTGTGACTGCTCCAGAGACAACAACCAGCTGTGACTGCTCCAGAGACAACAACCAGCTGTGACTGCTCCAGAGACCACAACCAATGTCTTCGGACCCACCCCATCACTATCTTCCTGAGCATACTCATTGATTCACTAAGTAGTCCGGAACTGAAGATAAACACCAGTCCAGAATATAACTTAATTCATCAGAATTCACAAATGCCCACAAACAGGCCGTTTTCAGTACATCCTTCTTATTCTCTCTCTCCGGGTATCTATAACTATTGTCTCAAAAATAAACTATTAAGAACTGAAATTCAAGGTTGTCCTCAAAAACTATCTGACTGCCAGTTCTTATAAATTGTCTCTCTGAATGCTTTCTCTCCATGAGTGACTCCTTAAATGCAAGAATCTGCGAGTCAGTTCATCAATTAATGCATCTATGAGTGAAAGACTGAATCTATCGGACTCTGAATAATGAGTGTTTGAATTATGAATCTCTAAGTGAGTCTATGAGTGACTCAGTGAATATCCCCTTCTAGAACTGAATCTCAATCAAGGAATAATCTCTTCTCCGGAGCAGTCGTCTCTCTCTCCTGCAAAGCAGTCTAATTCTAAGATAGTCCACATCCCCCCTCTCTCTCTCTAAAGCTGTCTCACCATCTATTCTCTCTCTACATCAGTCTCAGATAGTCTCCAATCTCCTCTTCTATCCCTCCCTAGCCATCTGTCTAATTTTGCACTTTGTTACTTTTAACCACCCTGCCATCTGTCAGTAGTTTCATCATGTTGTCTCCGTTACTCACGAAAGTTCACTTTCACACGCTTCTAACGACAGACACTAGACACAACATAGACAAACTTCAACTCTGACTTTAGACTTTCTCAGTCAGACACAACACGAAACAAACAAACCGTTCACCCCCAACTCTGTGCAATCCAAAAACCTCCATTTGTCTGTTTTTTCTTTACTAGTTGTACTACAAGTTCACTGACCATCCAACACTAAACAACCTTAGACGAAACCATATTTAACCTCGTTCTTTATTTCACTTAACTTGCTGGGTTGGGGTGCGCTGACCTGAGTATGTCCCCCCCCATTCCCAGCCTAATCTGTTACATTTATACAATATTCATTTCTCAATAAACAAAGATTATCATTATATTGTAAATGTTGTATGGAAGAATCAAGAATGTAATGATTACATTGTAAATTTATTGGCACTTTAGACAGTATTCTTTTCTCAATAAACAAAGATCATCATTATATTGTAAATGTTATATGAAAGAATCAAGAATGTAATGATTACATTGTAAATTTATTGGCACTTGAGACAATATTCATTTCTCAATAAACAAAGATCATCATTGTAATGTAAATGTTGTATGAAAGAATCAAGAACAGAATGATTACATTGTAAAAATGTATAGGCACTTTGGATAGTATTCATTTCTCAATAAAGAAAGATAATCATAATAATGTACATGTTGAATGAAAGAATCAAGAACACAATCATTGTAAATTTGTTGGCAATTAGGAAAGTATTCCTGGCTCAATTAATAAAAATAGTCAAAATAATGGAAATCTTGTTGTATGAAAGACAGTGAACAATAGTCACAATAATATAGCTGATTGTGTGAAGACAGGAAATCTGGTCAAATAAGTACAAACACTCGGATAAATACGGTAGAATAAAGTGAATACAAACATTCAAAACCATATGGTTAAAATAACATGAATACATACAGAACACAAACATCCAACACCATGTGGTTATAATAACAAGAATACAAACAAAACACAAACGTCCAACACCATATGGTTATAATAACAAGAATACAAACAAAATACAAACATCCTACACCATGTGGTTATAATAAGAATACAAACAAAATACAAACATCCTACACCATGTGGTAGAACACAAACAACCACACAAACTAATTACAAACACTACTATACCATAAGACCATACTGAATATATAGATACTCATGTTAATCTTAAAAAATTAATAACTAATTTACTAAAAAACATAACATTTGTAATGACTCTGTAGTTTATAAAAAAAACAATAATATTTAGATTCTCACGTTACAAAGAAACATGAATCTTAAACACAGCAGCCATAAACAATAGGTTGGACAATTTACTGCCTGGATTAATTCACTGTCTTGTCAGATGCATACTGTCGTACCATGTTAGTCCGTTTAGTCTCATCATGCACCAGTGAATGCACATCTAAGTTGATTGTAACAATTTTAGCCATTCTCCGTGTGTATCATCCATACAGTAGTTTAGAATTAACACAGCTGTATAAGAACATTATGTAATGAAAGACAGTTGTTAATGATATGTAATTTAAGATCAGTGTGATAATTGTCAATTATATTAATCTTTATATATATATATATATATATATATATATATATATATATATATATATATATATATATATATATATATATATATATATATATATATATATATATATATATATTATAATAAATATTTAATTCTTAAAACTATCACAATTCTATTTAAGAACAAACGAACGAATGAACAAACGAACTAACAAACAAACTTAATTTTCTGACATTCTGCCCTTCTATCACTCTCTAAGAAAGGATAATAGCCACGCACAATATTTAAAATTGTGTCAAAGATGGTTTCCCCAAGTTTATTTAGGAAAAGATAGCCACACTTTATTTAAGAAAAGATAATTGTCACTCAATGTTTAAAATTCTTAAAAACTATATCACAAATTATATTTAAGAAAAGATCATTGTCACACAATATTTTAAACTGTTAAACACTTTATCACAATTGTATTTAAGAAAAGATAATTGTCACTTAATGATGTTTAAAATTGTTAAAAACTATATCACAATTCTATTTAAGAAAAGATCATTGTCACTCAATGATGTTTAAAATTCTTAAAAAACTATATCACAAATTGTATGTAAGAAAAGACAATTGTCACTCAATATTTTAAATTGTTAAAAACTATATCACAATTCTATTTAAGAAAAGATAATTGTCACTCAATGATGTTTACAAATCTTAAAATGTTAGTTGCATATCCTTTACAGGATATCGCAGTCAAACATACATTGTTTGGCTATTTGTAGTTTATTGGCAAGTTTACGCACACTAGCTTGCCCTTACTTTTTGAATGACTGGAACTCATAACACTGTATGAAAACCAGCACTAGGCGATCTGCTTCCAAATCATCCCAGCTGTGTTTTGAACGCAGTACATGGAATTGCGTTCATGAAAATCTCTACTTCTTGTTCCTCTTCACCAAAGTCAATACAAATTTGAAAGAAAAAAAACTGGCTATTAAAATGTTAACAATATATGAAAACTCAAAATGATGAAAAAACTCGACACCAAACACAGGAAGATCCCTATGTCGCATAAAATAGAAACACAAGGCGGACAAACATAACTTTGAGTTGACTGAGCAACTTCTCTGTTATATGTCCAACTTCTTGAATGTCCCCCCGAGGCCTTGCATGTCAGCGTCTCCACTCTTGCTTACAGATTTGCCACTGTTGACTTTCATTTGTACAAAGCCAAATTTGTTGTCTTCTTCAGACTGGGCATCTGAGACCAACAAGGAATCCACAATATCCTGTTTGAGATACAAGTTGGGAAAAATATGAAGGAATTGTTCTTCTTACTGATACTACTGCTGCTGCTGCTACTGTTACTACTATTATTATTATTACTACTAATACCACCAACACCACTATTATTATTACTGTTCTATGTCCTCTCCTCCTGCTCCTACTTTTTCTTCAGTTCATTTGCTTGGAAAACATTGTGGTGACTTAAAAGATTAGTAGTAGAAGAAGATGTGGCAGACCAAGACAAACCAAGCTGGATAGACTGGGAACTGATCCAGAACACCACAGACGAGACAAACCAAGCTGGATAGACTGGGAACTGATCCAGAAACACCACAGACTGAGATTCATGGCTATGCATGAACACCTACGCCAGTTGGAAGGTACAAGACAACGATGAGTAGGTCACTGGAATGTCTGGTTGTTGCTTCCCATACATACATACGCATGTGTGTGTGTGTGTGTGTGTGTGTGTGTGCATGCGTGTGTGTGTGGGGGGGGGGGGGGGGGGAGGGGAGGATGTGTGGGTGGGGGATGTGTGTTTGGCTGGGTGGTTGAGGGATGTGTGGTATGGGTGGATGGGGGGGGTGTATGGTGATGGGTGGGTGGTGGGGGTGGGTGGGTGTGTGTGTGGGTGAGAGATGTGTGGATATGTGGGGGATGTGTGTGTGGGTGGGGAAATGTGTGTGTGGGGGATGTTGTGGGGGGATAGGTGGGTGGGGTGTGTGTCAGTGGGTGGGGTGTTGGTGGGTGGGTTGGGGATGTGTGGGTGGGTGGATTTGTGGGGAGGAATGTGTGTGGGTGGGTGTGTATAGGGATGTGTGGGAGATGTGTGTGTGCATGTGTGCATGTGTGCAGTGCATGTGTGTGTGTGTTCATAGGTAAACATTTGTCATTGAGTTTGTGATTGAATATATGTATATACGAGGGAGTGTGTATTTGTGTGTTATCGAGTGAGTGCAAAACTTAAGTTTGTGCAAATGATGTATGTATGCAGGTATGTGTGTTTTTACAAATGTGCAGTGTGCATGTGTGTCTGCCTGTCTCATAACATGGTAATATGCATTGTTTATTTTTACAAAATTCATTTGACAGTGGTGTTTTTCCTATGTGAATGTATCATGCACTATTGATGAATGAAAGATAAATTATTGGAAGGGCTGAATGTAAGAAGGGCCGGCGTGCCCGACTCGTTACCCTTCAAAAATAGTTTTTTCGTTCGTTTGTTCGTTCCCAGTTTCTTCTTGGCTGTGGGACCAGGTGGAGAAAGTGGTGGAACTGACTGAGCACCCATATGTGGAGAGGATGACATAGTGCGTGGATTAGAAGGGACTCTGGACGAATCTCAAAACAGAGGGAAGAACAGGAGAACTTTCAATCAGCTGGCAGTTGGATCTATTAGCAGTCTGACTCTTCACAGGCTGTTGAACAGGGATGGAGGGGATGGAGCACATGTGGGAATATCCTGAATGCTGTGATGTCGTTTCTGAGCTCAGAACTCATTGTTTGGCTAATTTGTCAGCCCTTTCACTTCCTGGATATTTGAGATGGTAGATTGTGCAGTTCTTGGTGCTTGTTGGATCTGAGTGATTGGACAACAGTTTGAACATCTGTAACAATCATCATCATCACATTGCTGGTCATTTGCAGAAAGTCACTCTCATCATGGCCGGTCTAAAGAATCCTCGATCCCTGGCCAGAAGTTGATACTTTTGCCTTTTAAACCATTTAAACCCTTCGGCCTCAGAATACTGAGGGAAATTCCCATATGGCCATAGAGTACTGAGGGAAATTCCCATATGGCCATAGAGTACTGAGGGAAATTCCCATATGCACCCCATTCTCATCTTTAACAGCCAACACAGTCTCAATACAAATGGTACCAACTGTAGTCAGATTATGTGTCTATCTATCTGGCCTTTCCTCATATAACTGGGAGTCAGCCAGATCCGGTCGTCGCTTCCGGCAACACCATTCTCTCCAGGTCACAATGATTTATCTGTTCTCCCACGCCATAAACATAATTGTGAGCTCATAGACAGGCAGATAAATGACCATATTGGACAGTACAAAGTACACTATAAACATAATTGTGAGCTCAATGAAAGACAATTAAGTGACTTCTTCTTCTTCTGCATTCATCCGGACAGTTGTTTTTTTTTGGGGGGGGGGACTTGATTGCCTGTTTGTGTTTGTGTGATTGCTTGATTGTGCCTGTTTACAGCAGAGCTGCTTACTGCCTTTTGGCTGACACCATCCAACTTCTGCAGGCATTTGTTAACCGGGTTAACCTTCCCAGGACAATTAAGTGACTATATCGGACAGTACAAAGTACACTATAGACATGAATTTAAGAGTTCAATGAAACATAATCAAATGACAATATCGGACAGTATAAAGGCAATCAACAGAAGATAGTGGACATGAACACACACATACACAAGAAGCAAACCTTGTTACTATGAGGTGGTAACTGCCCCCCAAGGTCCGTAGGCAAGAACTCTGGCTGGATTGTGGCGTGTATTTTGTCTAACTTGTCTCCATTCATCACAATCTGTGTGTTTAAAATAAAACATGTGAGACAGACAAAACACTGAACACAGTCACCGATAATTTACAAGGTCAAGATAGTCGCAGATATTGCCGCTGGGGTTTCAAGTTTTAGGTCTTCACATCTTCTAGGTCATGTTATAATGAGGTTGGTTTGCCAGTTTTTTTTCCTCACTGTGGTTCACTCCCAAACAATTTCCCCAAACTTTTGACATGAGTTCCTAAAGGGAACCAGCCACGACTGAGGATTGAACCCCGACCAGTGTTGTTGTAAGCAAGTGCACTAATCACTGCACCACCATGGGATTCTATTTTCTGATATGCAGCAAACCATTTGAAACATCTGCCCATGTGTTGTTGTTTGTCCATCAAGAATGATGATGACTATTCATGTCATCCAGTGGGGTTGAGAGTATGGAGTCGTGAGTTCTAAGATGGCTAGTAAGGCCTATTTTGGCTCATAATGTTCTTTGACAGTGTGGGCAAAGAATGCTTGATGTTCCAGGAGGGGAATCTCCTACAGTGGTTTTTCTATGCAGCCTTTTTTTTCACAGCTCTTGCAGTCCTGTTTGCTTCACAAGTGACTGCACCCTTGCATAATGACGTACACCACAAATTTCGGTCTTTGGCAGCAGTCTCCCAAGTGTCGTAATGAATTCCAAAAGCTTTTAGTGAGATTTTTAGAGCATCTTTAAAGCGTTTCCTCTGACCGCTTTGAGGGCGTTTACCACAATGCAGCTCGCCATAAAAAATTTGTTTAGGGAGCCCGTGATCAGGCATGCGAGTTAAGTGACCAGCCCAGCGAATCTGATTCTTCATTAGTAGAGTGTGGATACTGGGAATGGACGCTCTTTCTAGGACTTTTCTAGGACTTCAGTGTCTGGGATCTTGTCTTGCCATTTAATCTTCAATAGCTTCCTAAGGCAAATTGTGTTGAAGTGGTTTAATTTCCTAGCATGTCGTTGGTCCAGGTTTCACAAGCATATGTGTGGATAATACAACTGCTTTGTATTCAGCTTTGTTTGCAGGCTTATTCCATTTCTGTCCCATACATTCTTGTACAGTCTGCCAAATGGCCTGGCCTTGGAGATTCTTGCATTCACTTCGTCATCAATTGTGACAGCTTGTGACACAGTGCTGCCAAGATAGGTGAATTTGTCCACAACACTCAGTTTATGACCATTCGCTGTGATATTCGGCACAGTGTGATTAATCCCTGGAGCTGGCTGGTACATAACTACAGTCTTCTCCAAGTTGCTATTGAGCCTAAAGTTGGCACAAGCAAATGAGAAAGCTGAAACGCTGTGTTGCATGTCTGCCTCTGAGTTGGCATATAGAGTGCAATCATCAGCAAACAGCAGTTCTCTGGCGGTGTCGCTGGTAGTTGTGGTTTTAGCTTTCAGCCTTCTGAGACTGAATAACTTTCCATCCATGCTAGTAGTTGATGTCTATTCCAATGTCGTCGTTTTCGAAGGCATTCGTCAGCATAGCTGAAAACATGAGGCTGAACAGTGTTGGTGCCAGGACACATCCTTGCTCCACTCCATTGGTGACAGGAAAGGGCTCAGACAGTTCACCATTTTCCTGTACTCCTGCCTGCAAACCATCATGAGCTAACCGCACTATTTGGAAAAACTTGTGTGGACAGCCATATTTGACCATAATCTTCCAGTCTTTCTCTGCTGACTGTATCAAAAGCCTTGGTAAGGTCAATGAATGTGGAGAACATTTCAGAGTTCTGTTCCTGACATTTCTCTTGCAGCGAAAATCATGTGAACAGTTCCTCGTTCTCATGTGTTACAGGAGTCCGTAAAGGTAGCAAGGAATAGTAACACTGTAATCTACTATGCAGGTCATAAGAGGCAACTAGGAGAGTTTTGCAGTTTAATTTAATGGTAGGTAAGGTTATTGGAGGGGGTGGGATACAGAACATGTAGAAGAAAATAAAACACACTGGACAAGGGAATTTGAGAGAGATGAATAATATTGGGAGAACATGGGGGGGGGGGGGGGGGGGAACTGCAGGAGATAGTAAAATATAGAACAGCTTGAAGTCTCCATGCTCCAATGGGGGATGGAAAAAAATGTTAAGTTTCATATACTTTACAGGACGTCGCAGTCAACCCCGGCATATTTTGGTTGTTTTATGATTTCTTGGCAAGTTTACGTTCAGTAATTTGCTGCCAAATCGCCCACAGCAATGTTTCAAACGCGTTATACAGGATTACAAATTGCATCTGTTTCATTACCACTTAGGGGTCATTATGTGTTTGTGATAGGCTACATGTTCGCAAATGTTGACTGTGATGCTTATTGGGGTCCTTGCCATACAGAGAACATGAAACAAAACTGTGTGAGAACCATTAATCTAAAGAATTAGTAAAATCACCAATGTGGAGCTCATGGACAGAACTAAACAAATTCCAGTGACCCAAGAGATCATGAAAGATGCCGGCATTGAATAGAACACACATTGAGAAAACCTGAGGACAATTAACTAGACATACTGTTGTTTGGAATCCACAAGGTAAACAAAATAGTGGAAGATCTAAAATCATATGCAGAAGAGAATTACAGAGATGAATAAAACTTGGAGGGCACGGCTAGAGCTGCAGGAAATAGCAAAAGATAGAACAGCTTGGCGTGGATTGGTTGATAGAACAGCCCGGCGTGGATTGGATGAGTGTCTATGCCCCAATCAGGAATAAAGGGCAGAGAAATAAAAAGAATCTAAAGTATCTTTAACTGACAGTTTTCTTAAGTGAGGGTAACAGTTTGCTTACCCGTTTCACCAGCTTGTCCTTCATGAAAGGTTTAATGATAGCGAAAACGACATCGAAGAATGCTGGCTCGTTGACAAAATCATATCTCTTCAGTCTCAGTGGCAGTACATCCTGCAGACAGAAACACAATGACACACAACAGTTGGTGGAGGCAGCTGGATGCAGTAGGTTAGTTAGTTAGTTAATTAGTTTATCCAAGCTAGGACATCTTGACCTGTATGTCGGTTACGCCATGGTGGTCAGGACTGTTGAAATGTATGGATACTGGTTTCTGGGCGCCGCTGGTGATGTCAGAAAGATGTTGTTGAAATCTGTCCCCAAGACGTAATCCTGTCTCACCGACATATCTCATGTCGCAACGTGTGCAGGTAATCGCATAGATGACGTTGCGACTTATGCATGAGAAACCCTCACGGATGTGGAAGGTCGTCTTAGGGAATGTCAGACTCTGGGTTTGAAGTACGTATGGACAGGTCTTGCAAACCGATCGAAGACACGCCACCATGCCAGGAAGAGACTGGTGAGGTTGGGGTAGCCTGCTATGGACCAGCACATCTCTGAGGTTACGATCCCGCTTATATGCCACTAGAGGAGCCTCTGAGAAGACATCACGAGTGGTCAATTCCGCCCGGAGAATGGATAGATGTTTAAAAAGGATATTCTTGGCAGCAATATTGTGGGGATGATAAGTAAGTGAGAGGACAGGTCTATTGTTTCGTGGTTTCGGCCTGGAGGAGAGAGTCTCAGTACGACTGATAGACTGGCAGCGGTGAAGAGCTGTAGATAGAACATTATCAGGATAGCCACGAAGGCGAAAGAAATCAAGCATCTCGTGGGCTTTTTGATGGAAGTCGTTGTTATCCTGGCAAAGTCGTCGGAGACGTAACAGCTGGGAGAAAGGAATAGAACGTTTGCACGAGGGAGGGTGGGAGGAGGTATAGAGAAGGAATGAGTGCGAGTCAGTTGGTTTATAATAAACCGTCGTGCATAGACCAGCGGAACCTAAAGAGACTGTGAGGTCTAAGAAATTGACAGCCGACGAAGAAATGGTGGAGGTAAGTTTGATGCTGGGATGGAAGTCTGAAAAAAAGGCAATGAAGTTATGTAGGTCAGGCAAGGGCATGTCCGAGACACCAAAGCAGTCGTCAATGTACCTCCTGTAGAGCTCCGGGAGCCTACCGGTATACTGACTCCATACCTGGTGCTCCAGATAGCCCATGAAGAGGCAGTAATAACTGGGACCCATCTTAGTACCCATGGCCACACCGCTGATCTGGTAAAATCTGGATAAGCTAGACCTTCCAAGCTAGGACACAGTATTCAGATGAGTACATTTAATTTTAATTAGTTTAATAGTTTAATATTGTCATAGTGTGTTTCATGTAGTTTTGTGTAGGTTTGTATTTGTTTGTCCTGTGCTGACGAAGGCTTTGGCCGCAACGTCCAATTTGTCTCTTGTAGTCGTGTTTTAGTAAAGCTCACAATCTACTTCTCGTTTATTTGGGTGATTCATTCGTTGTCCATGCAGCATGATCCCTCTCTCAACCTGCCTAATTTACTCCAGAGACCATGTGTAGCCCGTGCAGCATGATCCCTCTCTCAACCTGCCTAATTTACTCCAGAGACCATGTGTTGCCCGTGCAGCATGATCCCTCTCTCAACCTGCCTAATTTACTCCAGAGACCATGTGTTGCCCATGCAGCATGATCCCTCTCTCAACCTGCCTAGTTACTCCAGAGACCATGTGTTGCCCATGCAGCATGATCCCTCTCTCAACCTGCCTAAGTTTACTCCAGAGACCATGTGTTGCCCATGCAGCATGATCCCTCTCTCAACCTGCTAGTTTACTCCAGAGACCATGTGTTGCCCATGCAGCATGATCCCTCTCTCAACCTGCCTAAGTTTACTCCAGAGACCATGTGTTGCCCAGTGCAGCATGATCCCTCTCTCAACCTGCCTAGTTTACTCCAGAGACCATGTGTTGCCCATGCAGCATGATCCCTCTCTCAACCTGCCTAGTTTACTCCAGAGACCATGTGTTGCCCATGCAGCATGATCCCTCTCTCAGCCTGCCTAGTTTACTCCAGAGACCATGTGTTGCCCATGCAGCATGATCCCTCTCTCAGCCTGCCTAGTTTACTCCAGAGACCATGTGTTGCCCATGCAGCATGATCCCTCTCTCAGCCTGCCTAGTTTACTCCAGAGACCATGTGTTGCCCATGCAGCATGATCCCTCTCTCAGCCTGTCTAGTTTACTCCAGAGACCATGTGTTGCCCATGCAGCATGATCCCTCTCTCTACCTGCCTAGTTTACTCCAGAGACCATGTGTTGCCCATGCAGCATGATCCCTCTCTCAGCCTGCCTAGTTTACTCCAGAGACCATGTGTTGCCCATGCAGCATGATCCCTCTCTCGACCTGCCTAGTTTACTCCAGAGACCATGTGTTGCCCATGCAGCATGATCCCTCTCTCAGCCTGCCTAGTTTACTCCAGAGACCATGTGTTGCCCATGCAGCATGATCCCTCTCTCGGCCTGCCTAGTTTACTCCAGAGACCATGTGTTGCCCATGCAGCATGATCCCTCTCTCAGCCTGCCTAGTTTACTCCAGAGACCATGTGTTGCCCATGCAGCATGATCCCTCTCTCAGCCTGCCTAGTTTACTCCAGAGACCATGTGTTGCCCATGCAGCATGATCCCTCTCTCAGCCTGCCTAGTTTACTCCAGAGACCATGTGTTGCCCATGCAGCATGATCCCTCTCTCAGCCTGTCTAGTTTACTCCAGAGACCATGTGTTGCCCATGCAGCATGATCCCTCTCTCAGCCTGCCTAGTTTACTCCAGAGACCATGTGTTGCCCATGCAGCATGATCCCTCTCTCACCCTGTCCTAGTTTACTCCAGAGACCATGTGTTGCCCATGCAGCATGATCCCTCTCTCAGCCTGCCTAGTTTACTCCAGAGACCATGTGTTGCCCATGCAGCATGATCCCTCTCTCAGCCTGCCTAGTTTACTCCAGAGACCATGTGTTGCCCATGCAGCATGATCCCTCTCTCTACCTGCCTAAGTTTACTCCAGAGACCATGTGTTACCCATGCAGCATGATCCCTCTCTCAACCTGCCTAGTTTACTCCAGAGACCATGTGTTGCCCATGCAGCATGATCCCTCTCTCAACCTGTCTAGTTTACTCCAGAGACCATGTGTTGCCCATGCAGCATGATCCCTCTCTCAACCTGCCTAATTTACTCCAGAGACCATGTGTTGCCCATGCAGCATGATCCCTCTCTCAACCTGCCTAATTTACTCCAGAGACCATGTGTTGCCCATGCAGCATGATCCCTCTCTCAACCTGCCTAAGTTTACTCCAGAGACCATGTGTTGCCCATGCAGCATGATCCCTCTCTCACCTGCCTAGTTTACTCCAGAGACCATGTGTTGCCCATGCAGCATGATCCCTCTCTCAACCTGCCTAGTTTACTCCAGAGACCATGTGTTGCCCATGCAGCATGATCCCTCTCTCAGACCTGCCTAGTTTACTCCAGAGACCATGTGTTGCCCATGCAGCATGATCCCTCTCTCAACCTGCCTAGTTTACTCCAGAGACCATGTGTTGCCCATGCAGCATGATCCCTCTCTCAACCTGCCTAGTTTACTCCAGAGACCATGTGTTGCCCATGCAGCATGATCCCTCTCTCAACCTGCCTAGTTTACTCCAGAGACCATGTGTTGCCCATGCAGCATGATCCCTCTCTCAACCTGCCTAGTTTACTCCAGAGACCATGTGTTGCCCATGCAGCATGATCCCTCTCTCAACCTGTCTAGTTTACTCCAGAGACCATGTGTTGCCCATGCAGCATGATCCCTCTCTCTACCTGCCTAATTTACTCCAGAGACCATGTGTTGCCCATGCAGCATGATCCCTCTCTCAACCTGCCTAGTTTACTCCAGAGACCATGTGTTGCCCATGCAGCATGATCCCTCTCTCAACCTGCCTAGTTTACTCCAGAGACCATGTGTTGCCCATGCAGCATGATCCCTCTCTCAACCTGCCTAGTTTACTCCAGAGACCATGTGTTGCCCATGCAGCATGATCCCTCTCTCGACCTGCCTAGTTTACTCCAGAGACCATGTGTTGCCCATGCAGCATGATCCCTCTCTCAGACCTGCCTAGTTTACTCCAGAGACCATGTGTTGCCCATGCAGCATGATCCCTCTCTCAGCCTGCCTAGTTTACTCCAGAGACCATGTGTTGCCCATGCAGCATGATCCCTCTCTCAGACCTGCCTAGTTTACTCCAGAGACCATGTGTTGCCCATGCAGCATGATCCCTCTCTCAGCCTGCCTAGTTTACTCCAGAGACCATGTGTTGCCCATGCAGCATGATCCCTCTCTCGACCTGCCTAGTTTACTCCAGAGACCATGTGTTGCCCATGCAGCATGATCCCTCTCTCAGACCTGCCTAGTTTACTCCAGAGACCATGTGTTGCCCATGCAGCATGATCCCTCTCTCAGCCTGCCTAGTTTACTCCAGAGACCATGTGTTGCCCATGCAGCATGATCCCTCTCTCAGCCTGCCTAGTTTACTCCAGAGACCATGTGTTGCCCATGCAGCATGATCCCTCTCTCAGGCCTGCCTAGTTTACTCCAGAGACCATGTGTTGCCCATGCAGCATGATCCCTCTCTCAGCCTGTCTAGTTTACTCCAGAGACCATGTGTTGCCCATGCAGCATGATCCCTCTCTCAGCCTGTCTAGTTTACTCCAGAGACCATGTGTTGCCCATGCAGCATGATCCCTCTCTCAGCCTGCCTAGTTTACTCCAGAGACCATGTGTTGCCCATGCAGCATGATCCCTCTCTCAGCCTGTCTAGTTTACTCCAGAGACCATGTGTTGCCCATGCAGCATGATCCCTCTCTCGACCTGCCTAGTTTACTCCAGAGACCATGTGTTGCCCATGCAGCATGATCCCTCTCTCAGCCTGCCTAGTTTACTCCAGAGACCATGTGTTGCCCATGCAGCATGATCCCTCTCTCAGCCTGTCCTAGTTTACTCCAGAGACCATGTGTTGCCCATGCAGCATGATCCCTCTCTCGAGCCTGCCTAGTTTACTCCAGAGACCATGTGTTGCCCATGCAGCATGATCCCTCTCTCGACCTGTCTAGTTTACTCCAGAGACCATGTGTTGCCCATGCAGCATGATCCCTCTCTCAGCCTGTCTAGTTTACTCCAGAGACCATGTGTTGCCCATGCAGCATGATCCCTCTCTCGACCTGCCTAGTTTACTCCAGAGACCATGTATTGCCCATGCAGCATGATCCCTCTCTCGACCTGCCTAGTTTACTCCAGAGACCATGTGTTGCCCATGCAGCATGATCCCTCTCTCGACCTGTCTAGTTTACTCCAGAGACCATGTGTTGCCCATGCAGCATGATCCCTCTCTCGACCTGCCTAGTTTACTCCAGAGACCATGTGTTGCCCATGCAGCATGATCCCTCTCTCGACCTGTCCTAGTTTACTCCAGAGACCATGTGTTGCCCATGCAGCATGATCCCTCTCTCAGCCTGTCTAGTTTACTCCAGAGACCATGTGTTGCCCATGCAGCATGATCCCTCTCTCTACCTGTCTAGTTTACTCCAGAGACCATGTGTTGCCCATGCAGCATGATCCCTCTCTCAACCTGTCTAGTTTACTCCAGAGACCATGTGTTGCCCATGCAGCATGATCCCTCTCTCTACCTGCCTAATTTACTCCAGAGGAAAGGTAACACCAATACATCTGGAACAAGACAAGCTGCAGTGCTGCTGGATCAGCACAGCAATGCTCTAACTGTCCGCTTGGGGAGCTTTGACCCTAAACTAGTTGCCGACCAAGGCTTAGGGCCTTGTCTGCCCTGCCATGATATTAAGTCTTTAAGTTGCATTTCCCGCACCAGTATAAGGCATGTATCCTCCCAATTATGCTCCTCCGCCTAAAGCCATTAGCACAATGATAATCATGTTACTAAAGTGGATCCTTCATGGCCAAAACAATTCCCCTACCTGAATGATGCTCGTGAAGGTTTTGGCAACGCCTGGGGAGAACTGTGCTGCATGTTTCAGGGTAAACCCAGCTAGGTTGTTGATCAGGTGGATCCCGCTAACCTGTGTCTCCTCATCCTGATGAGAGAGGAAGAGAGAGGATGAGAGAGAAAGAGAGAGAAAGAGAGAGGAAGCAAGAGGAAGTTTATAATGTTAGCATCAGCAGCGAGGTTATTGTATCTTACTCCGGCTCAGAAAAGGTTAAAAGTTAAGATAAGTAAGAAGATCCACTTTGTGCTCTATGTGTTACCCCATCTGGTTCAGCCTCTCTCAACAGAATGGCCAGGTGCTCACTGAGAACATCACACAGTGCCAGTGCATCAACTCTGTATTTCCAGTGGAGACCACAAGGGGTGTCTGGAATAATTGCAGATATAGAAACAGATGTGAGACACACAAATACTGTGTCTCCCCAAAAATAAGACCGGGTCTTATATTAATTTTAACTTAAAAAATGCACTAGGGCTTATTTTTTAGGGATGTCATATATATTTTTTTTTTCAGATACAAAATTCTACATTTGTTCAAATACAGTGATGCCATCCTTTTCTGGAACATCGTCATAACTTTCCAAATTCTGAATTCTGACTTGAATTTCTTGCAACTTTATTTCCTGTAGAACCATTGGTCCCAGTCTCTCATGTCCAGCAATAAAGCTTTCCTTAAATGAGCACTTCTTGTCCATGTGGCCTGCTCGCAGTGCTTTGGTAACTTTATTTCACACGAGTGACGAACTGAATTATGAACCATATCCATTCATTATCAAGTGCACACTAGTGGTGTCTGTACTCCGAGTGGCCATTTGGCAACACGTCTCTCATTCTAGATGACGATCTTAACTAGGGCTTATTTTAGGGGTAGGTCTTATTTTCAGGGGAAACACAGAAGAAGTGAGACACACAAACAGAAGTGAGACTCCCAAACAGAAGTGGGAGATACACAAACAGAAGTGAGACCCCCAAACAGAAGTGGAGATACACAAACAGAAGTGAGACCCCCAAACAGAAATGAGATACACACACACAGAAGTGAGAGATACACAAACAAAGTGAGATACATAAACAGAAGTGAGATACACAAAAAGAAGTGAGAGATACACACAGAAGTGAGAGATACTTAAACAGAAGTGAGATACACACACAGAAGTGAGAGATACACAAACAGAAGTGAGATACACACACAGAAGTGAGATACACATAAAGAAGTGAGAGATACACACACAGAAGTGAGATACACACACAGAAGTGAGAGATACACAAACAGGAGTGAGATACACAAACAGAAGTGAGACCCCCAAACAGATAATAAGGAACACAAACAAAACTGACATAATAAAACATGGGACATCAAGAAAACTTAGACAATTTTGAAATCGGACACACAAATGAAAGTGAGACACACTAATATTTCAGACTCGTCGTCGTCATTGTCGCTGCCGCCGCCACCGCTGCAGCAGCAGCAGCAGCAGTAGTAGGCCTCTTTCAGTCCTGAAGGACTATAGAGTTGTGCCGCTGGGGAGGTACCTGGCAGCACCACTGGTGACTGTATAGTCCAATGCGAGAGTGACAATCTCTGTCACAGTTTCCGCATCTGTAAGACGAGGCAAGTCCCGCAGTAAGTGACTGTACTTTATGCCTGTGCTACCTATCCTCAGTTTGTTGGATCAGATAGCACTCAAAGATCACCAGTCCATTTTGTACATCTCTTCTGTTGCAACTCTTTCCCACGTGTTTGGATTAATGGCAAGGGTTTTCATATCTTGTTTACACTCATCCCTATATCGCATTTGGGGTCTTCCGGTTGGCCTCTTCCCTGCGGCTAGTTCTCCGTATAGGAGATCTTTGGGAATACCTTCATCCTCTTTTCGAGATACATGGCCAAGCCACCGGAGGCGTCTCTGCTTGAGGAGGGAGTGCACTGTGGTAATATCTGCTCTTTCAAGCACGTGTTTGTTTGTTATGTGGTCTTTCCACAATATGCCCAGGATACGTCTCAGACATCTCATGTGGAAGGAATTTAAGACATTAGACACATTAACAGACACACAAACATATGTTGCCAAGAAATTTGAGACACAAACAACATCCTAGCCAACACAGCCTGACACTACACAGTTCAAACCTCTAGAATCTTCCACATCAGCAGAAATACAGCTTTGGGTACTTCAGTCAGTGGGTAGCGGTCAGGGTCCCAGTTCCCTGACAGAATATATCAACATTAAAATATTTCAGTCAGTGGCTAGCGGTCCCAGTTCCCAGACAGAATATATCAACATTAAAATATTTCAGTCAGTGGCTAGCAGTCCCAGTTCCCAGACAGAATATATCAACATTAAAATATTTCAGTCAGTGGCTAGCGGTCCCAGTTCCCAGACAGAATATATCAACATTAAAATATTTCAGTCAGTGGCTAGCGGTCCCAGTTCCCAGACAGAATATATCAACATTAAAATACTTCAGTCAGTGGTTAGCGGTCAACTCTGACAGAATATATCAACATTAAAATATTTCAGTCAGTGGCTAGCGGTCCCAGTTCCCAGACAGAATATATCAACATTAAAATACTTCAGTCAGTGGGTAGCGGTCCCAGTTCCCAGACAGAATATATCAACATTAAAATACTTCAGTCAGTGGTTAGCGGTCCCAGATCCCAGACAGAATATATCAACATTAAAATACAGCTTTGGGGACTTCAGTCCATGATTCTTCATGGCATCTTCGCAGCTTTCAGATAATTCCTTACCATCATCACTATCATGTGCCGTGCAGATAAACGTGAGCAGTCACGGTTTGCCATCTCACACCATCACCAGAGCCTTGGATCACCTTGTTCTGTTTATACCATGTAGTCAAGCCATTCAGGGATCTACCTCTCTGCCTTCCCCCTGCTCTTTTCCCACCAATTTTACCAGTTGTCATTAATTCCTCACCAGGCTGCTATCAATCCATGATTTGCTTCCGTACATCAGGATTGGTTAGATATAATTCTTCCTCTCACCCAATTAACAAAGACATGTTGCAGAGAACATTCTTCATCTTGTGAGGGCACAAAAATTAGTACAGAATTGTAACAGATATTTTTTGCGATCGCTGGCTTTCAACTCAAGCATAGTCAATACACGCTACTTCCTGTAGTGCTGGACTGAATTCTGCATGTGGATTAGCTTTCCCCATTAACAGTGTCCCTCGCCATCAAGAAAACTCACTCCAACTTCAGAGGTACTTGTAATTTACGTCCCAAAGTCAAGGATAAGTCAACATTATAGTCGAACTATGCGGTGTTGGGGTTGAACCCCTTACTTCAGCATCAGCACACCGGATGTATAAGAACATGTCCATTCAGCCATGCTGACCTCCGAATTGTTAAAATAATATCTTTCAAAGAGGAGAAGTTGAATAGTAGTCAGAAATGTAAATTCTGCAACGACCATCTCACCTGGTCTGATAACAATGACCTTACAGCCAATGTTGTCCCGCTCTTTCAGAACTTCGACTGTACCATCATCTAAAACATGACGAATGCGAGACGGCTTTAGGTCATCAAAAATCTCCGGGCATTGCACACGAATGTCATAAAAGTTCTTCACCAGCTGGAAAGTCCTTTCCTGGTCAAACTTGCGAGCCCGTAAGAAACGCAGGAGAAAGTTTACATCGGTTCGTGGCTGGAGACCTGGGAGAATTTTGATGTTGATGCATTTTATATATGTATATATATGCATTTGATACATGAGTGTAAGAAAGAGAGTGCTGAAATGCTATGTAGAACCAGTTTTGCTGTATGGCAGTGAATCTTGGAATGTAAATGAACAAATTAAGAAGAAATTAGAAGCAACAGAGATGTGGTTCCTGAGACGAATGTTGCGAATTCCTTGGACTGCCAGAGTAACAACTAACAACGATTGCCTGAAACAGGCTAATGAAACTAGAATACTATATACAACAATAAGAAAGAGACAAACAGCTTTCTTTGGTCATGTAATGAGAAGAGAGGCATTGGAGAACATCGTGACAACTGGAAAGATCGAGGGGAAGAGAGGCAGAGGCAGACCAAGAGAAATGATGCTGGATGGATTGAGATGGTGGCATGGAGGAATATCATCAGCAGAGTTGATCCAGAACACCAAAGACCGAGATATGTGGAGAGCCATGAATGCCTACGCCAGCTGGCAGGGCACTTGATGATGATGATGATATATATGCACGCTTGATTGCCCAGTGAGTAAATGAGTGTGTGAGTGAGTAAATGAGTGAGTTAGTGAATGAATGGGCGAGTGAGTGAGTGAGTAAATCAAGGAGTGAGTAAATTAGGGAGTGAGTGAGTGAGTGAGTGAGTGAGTGAGTGAGTCAGTCAGTCAGTCAGTGAGTGAGTCAGTGAGTGAGTGAGTCAGTAAATGAGTCTCCATCTCTCTCTCTCTCTCTCTCTCTCTCTCTCTCTCTCTCTCTCTCTCTCTCTCTCTCTCTCTCTCTCTCTCTCTCTCTCTCTCTCTCTCTCTCTCTCTCTCTCTCTGGCTGTCTGAACTCCTGTCCCAAACATATACCACGCAAAGTATTATTGACTATTCTTCGTTATGTTTTAATGAGCTGAGTTAAGAATCAACATCATAGCACTCAAGACACTCCAATACAGTGCTCTGTCATCTTCAACAGCCAGTGAAGAGTCCCAATACTAATGGTACCAGTAGCAGTCTGATAGTGTCCCCTTCTGGCCTTTTCTCCACATCCTGGACATCGGCCAGATCCTCTGGTCACTCCCTGCAGCACCATTCTCTCCAAGCCGTGATGATCTATCTGTTCTTCTGCATTATACACACGATCTCAAAGGGTCCCGACCACGTCTGCCTTATCATGCACCAATACCCCATCAAGCGGTGCAGACCCAGTCAATCTGTCTGCCTGCTCGTTTCCCGCCACACCAGCCTGTCCTGTGGGAAATATCCCAGAGTATGTATAAATGTTATTGTTGGTTGTACATCTTACTTTCAGTCACACTTATTTGAAATTTTAAAATGTATATGGTGTGTTGCATTTCTGACCCCTACGAAAATAATACACTTGTGATTTTGTTCTTATTATTTTTTATGTTTTTTTATTTTTTTACTTTTAAAAAAAAAAAAATTAGTATTCATTGCGGACAATGAGCAGGATCTGCAACAATTAGTTGATGCGGTTATTGCACACAGTGAACAACTGGGGTTAGAATTAAATTGTAAAAAGAGAGATTATGGTTGTCACTAGGAAGAAAGAAATACCACAATGTAATATACAAGTAAATGAGAATATTCTTCAACAAGTAAATCAATACAATTATCTCGGAACAGTCATAACATCTTCTTCTTCTTCTTCTTCTTCTTCTTTGCGTTCATCCGGAGTGTTTTTTTTTTCCAGATGTGATTGCGGTGTGTCTGTTATGCGCCCTTGGGCCGAAACCCGTAGGCCAACACAATCGACTTTAGCGTGCTTTTTTTTACCAGGTAGCATTCCTGGGAGACTCTCACTGTTTGCGGTACCGTCCACAACCCAGCTGGCCAAGTTGGAACGGGTTAAGACAACGGTCGTCCCTCAAAGGAAGGCAGGGACAGTCCATGGCATTTTCCGCCATCCAGGGTGGCTTCCATAATTGCAGGGCCGGCACATAGCGCCCTGGTGCTGGGCTCACCGAGGGAATCGTCACGTCCTGCCCATGCTGCTTTAATTCCTCACTTCAATATATTGGGCATTTCGTTCGCCCCGGGCCGTTCCCGCACAGACCAGACTGGTCTGCAGTCAATATCCACTCAGCGAGTTTTTCGGACATGTGCTTGTCGTTGTGTCCATCAGAGCTGTTCCAGACACGTCGGACATTCGGAAAACTACCTAGTCAGAGCTGTTCCGAACAAGAGCGGCATTCAGAAACTAGGTAGCTGTTCCTAGCACGAGGGAAGACTAGTTAGAGCTTTTCCGGTCACGAAGACATTTCACTCGGACGTAATTGCGTAGTGCCATTTTTATTTTGCCGCCCGTAGGCTGGCACTTCCGACTTCAGCGGGCATTTTTGATGAGGTTAGCCTTTCCTCGGGTTTCGAGACAAGTTAGACTCTTATTTCGACTTCCACACAGCAAGCTTTTGCTTCGGGCTGCCACGTAATGGATTCGTAAGACAGGCGTTCTATTTCGTGTCAACGAGACAATTTTCCACCTTTGACTACACTCACTCCATGAGTACGGTTACAGACTATCTACGGAACGTGTGACCGAGGTGTTTTTCCACCTTTAGTACTCGCTCACGAGGTAGGCTACATGTGCTGCCAGCTCAGCATCTGACCTCCATGCGTCTGTGGGCGAGTAACAGTCAGGCCCTCTCATCCGGGGATCCCTCATACCCCCCAGCTAAGAGCCATCGAACGAGTATCTGCGCCAAGCATGTAGTGTGCTCAGCACCTCACCTCAATTTTGATGTAGGTTTGTGTCGGCCAGGCTCTCACTTCCGAGGGTTTACACATACACCTCGGCTGGGAGCCTTAGAGGTTATGTCCGGACTGAGATTATTGGCATCGTTTGCCTGATAAGACTGCTATTCTCAGTCTACCTGCAGAGCAGCAGGTTGTGTCTCTCTCAGTCTGGTCCCTATCCCAAGAGCTGTCCAATATGTAGTTAATATCCATCGGAATAGCGCTTGGGGTCAGTGGGACACTCAAGCTCCCCCACCACGGCAAGGTGGAGACACATTGGGGAAGGTCATAACATCTGATGGGAGATGCCTTGAAGAGATTAGAACAAGAATCGACATGGCGAAAGTAGCCTTTAGCAAGATGAAAACATACTGACCAATAAAAAGATGTCAATTGAAACGAGAAAAGTAGTGTTGAGGTGCTACATAGAGCCTGTTCTTTTGTATGGATGTAAAACTTGGACAATGAGCATTCAAGCTGAAAAACATCTGAAGGCTGCGGAAATGTGGTTTCTTGGGAAAGCGCAAAGAATACCATGGATAGACAGAAAAGCCAATGACCAAGTACTTCAGGAGGCAAGTGAAAATCGTAAATTGATTAGAGAAATTAGACGTAGACAGTCAAAATTTTTTGGACATGTTATGAGAAGAAATGGATTGGAGAACTTGGTGACAACTGGCAAGATCGAAGTGAACAGACAAAGGGGAAGACCAAGAAGTAAATACCTGGATGGCTTGGCCACATGGCATGTTCGAGACAGGAACACTGAGCTGATCCACGTCTCTGGTAATCGAGTGAGATGGCAAGTCATGACCGCTCACGCTTTCCGGCATGGATGGAAGTCAAGGATGAGAAGTCAACATTTTAGTCCAACTATCCCTTGTAGGGGTTGAACCCGCTTCCTCGGCATCAGCACACTGGATGTTTAAGAGCAAGTGCTCTTATCCATTCGGACATGCTGACCTCCATTGGTGATATTAACTCTCCAATCCTCTCTGTTATCTGATATTGTGATGTTTTTTAAATGTTTATGTTTATATGTTTATGTGATTATATGTTTTTATGTTTATGTGATGATATGTTTATGTGATGATATGTTTATGTGATGATATGTTTATGTGATGATATGTTTATGTGATGATATGTTTATGTGATTATATGTTTATGTGATTATATGTTTATGTGATTATAAGTTTATGTGATTATATGTTTATGTGATTATATGTTTATGTGATTATATGTTTATGTGATTATGTGATTGTATGTTTATATGTTTATATGATTATATGTTTATGTGATTGTATATTTATATGTTTGTGTATTTATGTGATTATATGTTTATGTGATTATATATTTATGTGTTTATATTTCAATATGTTTATATGTTTATGTGTTTATGTGATTATATGTTTATGTGTTTATATGTTTATACATTTACGTGTTTATATTTTTATGTGTTTATATGTTTATATGATTATATATTGCCTAGCAGTATATCTCCACACACATCCCTCGGTTTCCTTCCCCACGTTTCTTGCCCAGTATTTCCCCACATAGGATGCGTCGACGAGGGTAAGTTAATAAGTCACAAATGGCTGTAGAAAAATAACTAAATATGATAACAACTTGAAACCAGTTTATTTTTATACATACATTGTCCCTTTATTTCTCAACATAATTTCCACCAACATTGATGCACTTATCCCATCATTTTATCAGTCCTCCCAAACCGGCTGCATAGAACTGCGTGCTCTGTTAACTTACCCTCGTACCTATTCCATCGCTTCTACTGATATAAGCAAAGTAAAGAAATGTTTCCATCTTTGGTCACATTGGGTATATGGTGCTCGGCCCAAGTCTGTATAGACCAGCTGGCAGTCCAGGGGTGATGTGGGTAGTATCTTATGGGCTTAATCTGTCTGGGAACCTGAGTCAACTTTACAAGACTGCCTCAATGTGAATTTGAACCTATGACTTTCGGGCTGACAGGAGAGTTTCTTCTTGCCACCACACTACCTTGCCTGGCTCTTCTATTGATATGGCACAGGCTGGCTCTTCTATTGATATGGCCCAGGCTGGCTCTTCTATTGATATGGCCCCCAACTGTCATTTGTCTTTTCCTTGTGGCTTTGGTGAGTGGTCTAGTAGCTCTCACTACCTCAGCATGTTTCATTCTCTCTCCACATTCTTCTCTCTTGTGTTGCTTAACATTAGCTTCATAAGTGATGTTGAATGAAAGAATGTATGAGAGGAAATAGAGAAGAAGGGCAGAATGTCAGATGGGCAGGCCTGCGTGCCCAATTCTTAACCCTTTGAAAATAATGATTGTTCGTTCATTCGTTCAACATTCTTCTCTCTTGTTTCTCAACACTTTTCTTTCTACACATTTCTCAACATTCTCATTCTCATTCTCTCTCTCTCTCTCTCTCTCTCTCTCTCTCTCTCTCTCCGGGTAGGGACTCATACCATTTTATGAAAACCAACGCAAGGCAGTCTGCATTGGGAAGTATTAACAGTTTAAATGAGCTGCTGAAAGGCATAACAGAAAAAATAAAGAAGTACCTGGTATCTTCTCCAGCCGTTTTTTCAAGTTCTTGACTTCGATGAGACGAGTGTTTGGGTCTTCATGTAACTCCTTGATGGCTTTTTCCAGAACCTCTGGACTCAGAGTACAAGTGTAACTGGCCTGGCTTTTACTGGATGATTTACTCATGGTAGTTTCTCAAATACGGCCTTATGTTGTGTCCACAACCGGTTTCTGGAAATGAATGTTCAGAGAATATCACATGACAGTACAGTGGTACCTCGGGTTACGAACTTAATTCGTTTCAGAATTTGGTTCGTAACCCGAAAAGTTCGTAACCTGAAACACTGACAGTATCATTCTTTTTTATCAACATCCGGTCGTTTACCTGACAAAACACAAAGAATATGTGTACTTTATGTATTAAATAAAGAGAAAGAAAACAACCAAATGAATTATATGTAAAATAAAAAGGGATTTAGTCTATCTTTATTACCAAGAAAACGATCATGGGAAATTCGTCAGTCTTTGTTATTCTGAATCATTAGTTTCAGGAGTATCTTGTCGCTGTTTCTTGGCAGCCGACTGGGAATCTTTCTGCACCAAGAAACTATCAAGGGAAATTTGTCGCTTCCTTTGCTGGAGAATCTTTCTGAAGTGGGCCATCGTGTTATCATTCATCAAGTTTACTGCCCTGTTAGCAATAAGTTTGTTTGGATGATGGATAACAATGAAGTCTTCGATGTCTGCCCACTTGCTGCAAATTTCTTTAATCTTGGCAGTTGAAATGGTCACTGACTCATCATCGGACGACTGCTCCTCCTTTAATGTCTTTAGCTGTACATTCTGAAGATCCACAAGCTCATCTATAGTACTGTTTGTACTGTACGCGATCGTTTGTCTCCAACATTACACCTTGCTCTCTCTCTCTCTCTCTCTCTCTCTCTCTCTCTCTCTCTCTCTCTCTCTCTCTCTCTCTCTCTCTCTCTCTCTCTCTCTCTCTCTCTCTCGCCTTCATTTGTAACCCGAGGCACTGTTCGTTACCCGAGACAAACAATTTTCAAAGTTGTTGTTCATAACCTGAATTGTTTGTGACCTGAGGCGTTCGTAACCTGAGGTACCAATGTATATGATTAATTTCCTGGGCAATTCTATGGTTAAGAGGTCAAGCTGCCTGCATTGTGCTTTGAAGGTTTCGGGTTTATTTTTTATCTGTCATTTGGTTCACGAGTATAGTTTTTTGTTTTTTTTTGAGACCCTTAGGGGTTGTCGCTGGAGCTATGCTTTTCAGAAACTGAGCCATGTGGGGGAAAACCTGGTGCAATGAAGTCAATCCTCTTGCCTTTAAGTTAGTTGCATGTCCTTTACAGGATGTAGCAGTCAACCCCAGCATTTTTGGCTGTGTATGATTCCTGGGCAATTTTACGTTCAGTAGTTTCCCACATTTTTCTGAACGACCGGCACTCATACCTTTGTATGGGAAACCAACAGCTTCCCAATCGCCCGCAGCTGTGGTTCGAAAGCTGGTATGTGGGATTACGAGTTGCTTTTGTAACTCCTTCAACATGGAGCCAGCACAGAACCTGTAAACCCCTTTTAAACATGATTCACTGAATGGATTCATAAATCACCTTCATCATGCAATGAAACTATCCTTTGATAGATTCATAAATCACCGTCATCATACCATGAAACTACCCATTGATAGATTTATAAATCACCTTCATCATACCATGAAACTATCCATTGATGTATTCATAAATCACCTTCATCATACCATGAAACTATCCACTGATGGTCTGAACACCTCTCTAAGATCACTAGGAGGCTCTCAGCTCAGCGTACAAACTCCATAGTACTAGCAAGGATCCCAAGTGTATATACCCAAATCTACATACAATAGTATCCCTGATGAGAATCTTCATCATCATCATGTGCCTTGCCATTAAACACGCGTGGTCACGGTTCGCCCTCTCACACAAAGGCAAAAGTCTAGAAACAGCCCTGTCTTCTCGTCACGATAATGCCATATGGCCAAGTCATTTAGGTATTTATTTTGTGTTCTCCTAGCTCTTTTCCCATCAAGTTTACAAGCTGTCACTAAGTTTTCTAGTTTACTGCTCCTTATAATGTACCCATATATTCTTGACTGTCTAATATCTCTAACCAATTTACAGTTTTAATGTGTCTCTTACAAGACTGTCTCATTCATTTTTCTGTCTAACTATGGTATTCTTACATTTTTCTCTGAAACCACACTTCCACTGGCATGCTTATTGTACATGCTTCATGTGTATACAAGAATGTAGGTTCTAGGCACTTTAACAATCGTTTTCTCACTGCAGTTGATAGTTATTATTGGTATGTTTCCTATCTTGTAAAAAGCAACTTTTGCCAACACAATTTTTGTTCTAATTTCTGCAAAGCATGTTCAATCAAATGTTGGCAACAGGTTTTTCTCATTCTGATATTTTGCCACAGGGTTGTCTTATGTGGCCTACTTTGGTGGTTTTCAACTGCTAAGGGGTTTTTAACATGGGCAACGTGCAGGCACACAGAACCTCCTGTCTGACCTTTGTTCTAGAAAACTAAACGTCCATTCCCACAGAAATTCCTGTCTGACCTTTGTTCTAGAAAACTAAACGTCCATTCCCACAGAACTTCCTGTCTGACCTTTGTTCTAGAAAACTAAACGTCCATTCCCACAGAACCTCCTGTCTGACCTTTGTTCTAGAAAACTAGACGTCCATTCCCACAGAACTTCCTGTCTGACTTTTGTCCTAGACAACTAGGTGTCCATTTACACAAAACCTCCTGTCTGACTTCTGTCCTAGAAAACTAGACATCCATTCCCACAGAACCTCCTGTCTCACTTTTGTCCTAGAAAACTAGACGTTTATTCCCACGGATCAGATGAGGATATGGAACCTATGACAGGACTTGGATCTACTGAAGAATATCACCTGAATCTGCCATCCTCACCTGGATACAAAACAGGACCACTGGATTGAAAGCAAACACCAACCTCTAAGTCAGTCGGTCAGTCAACAGATCATTCTCACTGGACATCAAACTGTTCAGACCTCAAGTGCTTAGATCTCCTACTTTCTTTCTCAAAACTCCGAAACCAACAGGGTATGCAAACCTGGTACTGAAACTTCACATCTGCAGAGCGGCATGTAATGCTGTAACCAAGTTATGATTCAGCACAACAGATATGGACAGGCTGAGATTAGACCAGCATTGGTAATATTTCTTTCAAGCTAAAGAATGACGAATATTGGCGAGAACACATTAACATGCCCTACATGAATTATGATAGTTGTTTATGAGTTATATGATAGATCTGCCAGGATCTTATCATGAATAAGCTATTCAGAACAAAGAATAATAATGGTAGTGGATCATTTAATTAACAGGCTTGTTTTCTGCTAATGTTTGGTACTGAATCTTTTAAAATAGTAATAATAATAATAAACTAATGACGTAATGTAGTAATAAACATAAATGAATACAACAATGAATTAGTTATTAAGTTTACTAAGTTTAGTCACTAAGTAAAATAAGTTTAAAGTTAGCCACAACAGAACATTTTTTTCTTCTGCTAATGAGCTAATGTTTGGTATTGAATCTTTTAAAATAGTTAAACTAATGACATAGTGTAATAAATAAACATAAAATATAAATGTGTACAACAATGAATTATTAGTTTACTAAGTTTAGTCACTAAGTAAAATAAGTTAGCCACAACAGAACAACTAAACATGACTTAACTACAATTTGATTGGATACAATAAAAATGACATAGCACTCCTGTCTCCCTCTTTCGACGGGAAAAATTCTTAACTTAAAGGAGATCATTGTTTAGAAAGTTTAAAAATTGGTTTTCTACTTTTCTACAGCTGGCTAAACCACTTAACGCATAATACCCTTACTTGCTGTCTTTAGTTCTGGAGACAATACACGAACCAGGATATACCAGAGACAACTCTCGTCGGGGGCTGAACCACTCAGTCACTACACGAGCGGACCAACAAGGGTAGCGACTCTACGTGTGCAATAGCAGTTATCTCTTGTTGTATTTTGTTGTATACAGAAGTTAATTAGTTGCATATCCTTTACAGGACGTTTGTAGTCAACACCAGCATTTATTGCTGTTGTTGATGTTTTGACAAATATACGTTCAGTATTTTGTCATTGTTTTTGTTTTTTTTCTGAACGACTGGCACCCATACCATTTACGTAAAAGACCAGGTCAACGCGGTCTGCTGCCAAATCATGCGCAACGCCTTCGCCACAGAACTCGGCGTATACAGAAGAATATGCCGTATTTCATGGAAACAGAAACAATCAAATACAGAGGTTCTAGAAAAAATGGGAATAAAAAGAGAGTTAATGAAAGAAATTTAAAAAAAAAAAAAAAAGAATCAAGTGAAATATTTCGGCCACGTTAACAAACATAACACTGATATTCTGTTGTGATAATTTGGTGTGTCCAGTGTGTGCCGCGTGGTTACACACCCGCTTCACACGCGTGATCCGGGACTGTTTCCGGATCCGGTCAGGGATATGCACTACTGACGAGCTCAAATGAGGGCGAAACTCGAGTATAGTGCTTCCATATTGACGTGGATAGGCCTTAAGTTTATATCAGAATGCGATCGGCGTTGCCAGTAGTGGGTTGTGCTCAATATTTAAATTTCAAATCCCGAAACAACCACATAATTAATTGATTATTGCTCACTGGATTTAGGAGGCCTGTTGTTCCTTGCCAGTGAGAAGTCCTGATCGTTCGGGTCCCATCGATTGACGGACGTCGGTCGCGGCGATTGGGCAATCTTGAGCATAGCCTACGATGGGTAGCGTTGTGATATTCTGTTGTGATAATTTGGTGTGTCCAGTGTGTGCCGCGTGGTTACACACCTGCTTCACACGCGTGATCCGGGACTGTTTCCGGATCCGGTCAGGGATATGCACTACTGACGAGCTCAAATGAGGGCGAAACTCGAGTCTAGTGCTTCCATATTGACGTGGATAGGCCTTAGGTTTATATCAGAATGTGATCGGCGTTGCCAGTAGTGGGTTGTGCTCAATATTTAAATTTCAAATCCCGAAACAACCACATAATTAAACATAACACTCTTATAAAAACTATACTGGGGTAAAGGTAGAGGGCAAGAAGGTAGATGCTGATACAGGTGGGAAAATAACATCAAGAGATGGACGAACATCAGTCTGACAGAATGTACAGTCAAAACGAGAAAACGAGTCAAAAAAAGTGGTGGTGGTTGTGGTGGTGGCGGCGGCGGTGGCGGTAGTGGTAGAGTTAGTAGTAGTAGTAGTAGTAGTAGTAGTAGTAGTAGTAGTAGTAGTAGTAGTAGCAGCAGCAGCAGCAGCAGCAGCAGCAGCAGCAGCAGCAGCAGCAGCAGCAGCAGCAGTAGTAGTAGTAGTAGTAGTAGTAGTAGTAGTAGTAGTAGTAGTAGTAGTAGTAGGCCTAGTAGTGCTGGAGGTCCCGGGTTCAAGCCCCGGTGATGACCGGGATTTTTTTCGCGTGGACTTCTAGTAATTTCCCCTGGTCTCTGGGTAGTGATATCGGACGCCCGTGTGTATTGTCCCGCACGTTGAGGCTACTGTGGAGGGCGGACGCGCCATGGACCAGGCTGACATTCTGAATGCTCTACGAGAAGTGAGACTTTTGCGAGAACCAAGTGATGACTGTGAATCTACAACAATGGCCAGACTGCGGGAGCAGCAAATTAAAAGAGGGGTGGCCAAACAAGAACACTACGCAGGAAGCCAAAGAAGATTGATAAACCAACACAGAACTGGCGTCGTTAGCCGCTACACGCTGCGGGATTTGCTGAGGAGGGGATCCGAGCACTTATGGACTGAATGGTTCGATGTGCAACGAGGATGATCTGTCGACTAACTAACTAACTAACTAACGTAAAAAATCCCTTGGCAGTTGGAAATCGAAAAAGAGTAACCTAACGGCGCTGCCCAGACAAAATTCCGAGTTAAAAATCTACCCAAAGTATTTTCAGGATCCTCGCCGGTGCTACGGAGTTCGTGCACAGAGCTGAGTTTCTCCAGTCTCAGATTTGAGTTAGGAGGAAAACGGAGCACTTATGGGTTGTACCCGTGTGCCGTGATGTTGATCCTTCGACTAAACTAAACTCGACTAAACAGTAGTAGTGGTAGTAGTAGTAGTAGTAGTAGTAGTAGTAGTAGTAGTAGCAGCAGCAGCAGCAGCAGCAGCAGCAGCAGCAGCAGTAGTAGTAGTAGTAGCAGCAGCAGCAGCAGTAGTAGTTGTAGTAGTAGTAGTAGTAGTAGTAGTAGTAGTAGTAGTAGTAGTAGTAGTAGTAGTAGTAGTAGTAGTAGTAGTAGTAGTAGTAGTAGTAGTAATAGTAGCAGCAGCAGCAGCAGTAGTAGTAGTAGTAGTAGAAGTAGTAGTAGTAGTAGCAGTAGCAGCAGCAGCAGTAGTAGTAGTAGTAGTAGTAGTAGTAGTAGTAGTAGTAGTAATGGCAGTTGCAGTAGTAGTAATGGCAGTTGCAGTAGTAGTAATGGCAGTTGCAGTAATAGTAATGGCAGTTGCAGTAATAGTAATGGTATTTGCAGTAGTAGTGATGGTAGTTGCAGTACTTGTAATGGCAGTTGCGGTAGTAGTAATGGCAGTTGCGGTAGTAGTAATGGTAGTTGCAGTAGTAGTAATGGTAGTTGCAGTAGTAGTAATGGTAGTTGCCATAGTAGTAATGACAGTTGCAGTAGTAGTAATCGCAGTTGCAGTAGTAGTAATGGTAGTTGCAGTAGTAGTAATGGCAGTTGCAGTAGTAGTAATGGCAGTTGCAGTAGTAGTAATCGCAGTTGCAGTAGTAGTAATGGTAGTTGCAGTAGTAGTAATGGCAGTTGCAGTTGCAGTAACGGCACTTGCGGTAGTAGTAATGGTAGTTGCAGCAGTAGTAGTAATAGGTGTGGTTAAAACAGTTACTTGCATGTCCTTTACATGAGGTCGCAATCAATGCCAGCATGTATTAGCTGTTTGTGATTTACCAGACAGTTTTACTTTCAATAATTTCCCATTCCTTTCTGATCGACCAACGCTCAAAGCATTGTGAAAATCAACGCAAACATATCTGCTGCCAGATCGCCTGCAGCTGACGCCGAATACGATATGCTGGATTGGGAAATTGCGTTAACTAATTGTTGTAATCCACAGTTGCAATGGCAAACTGCTAACATAAAATTATTTTGAAAATTACAAACAGCCACCAGAGGCGGAGTCTCGTTGCGACGTCCCGTGAGAGAACATGCAACTAGCTTTGTGTTTTTACACTAAACAGAAGAACAGGGGTAGATAAACTTGTGGAAAACATACTGTGGTGTTTATCAGAACCAGAACACACTTCCAGATACCGTTTATGGCATCATTGACACATTTATTGTTATCGCTGTGACAGAGGGCGGGGAGGGCTTTCTATGACGTGTCAACTTTGCTTCGTCTTTTTCCTTCCTTCCTTCCTTCCTTCCTTCCTTCCCCACCACTCCTCTTTCTCTCTCCACATATTCGCTTCTTCTTCTTCTTCTTCTTCTTCTTCTTCTTCTTCTTCTTCTTCTTCTTCTTCTTCTTCTTCTTTTTTCCTTCCTTCCTTCCTTCCTTCCCCCTCTTCCTCCTCTCCACATATTCTCAACATTCTTCTTCTTCTTCTTCTTCTTCTTCTTCTTCTTCTTCTTCTTCTTCTTCTTCTTCTTCTTCTTCTTCCTCCCTTCCTTCCTCCTCCTCCATCTACTCCTTATTTCTAATCTGTTGCTCTCTTTCTTTACATCGTCCTTCTTCCCACTCTGTACCTCCTTCTCCTCTTCCTCCTCCTCCTTTTCCTCACCCCTCTCCTCCTCCTCCTCCTCCTCCTCCTCCTCCTCTCATTCCATGCGTAATGAGCATTTTCGCAATAACCTCAACGGAGATCTTATACTGTAGTGTTTGGATTTCTTTCCTAATTTTCACAGCTAAATCTTTCAAATATTTTAGTCCACTTGGGTTGGAATTTTGGTAGCATGATTGATTGATTGATTGATTTAGGAATCGACATCACAGCATTCGGGGCATTCCCATAAGTGCTCCGTCCCCATCCCCAGCAGCCAGCGAAGAGTTCCAACACCAATAGTACCAGTTTTGGTAGCTCAGTTAGTATAACTTCCAAGTTGGCTTGGTAGTCGGACTGACCACCAGTATCACACCACTCACCCCCTTTGTCTAGTTCAAGTGTTACCACTTGTTCGTTGGCCTTTAACGCTTTCTGTGCAGAAATGTGTGCGTCCGTTAGCAGGCATGGCTGTCTTGGCGGCGTTATTCCATGTTCAAGATCTGCTAGTTTTGACTTCAGCCATCTGACCAACCCGCAAGAAGTTGGTTCTAAAGCTAAGATCTCACCAAAGTGCATTTCAAAGAGGGCTTGTGACTGGATCTTATTGATATGTTTAGGTTTTATTCAAAACGTCAATCCGTACGCTGTTTCTGTTTTGTTGAGTGTATACGAACAATAAATTTCTGACATATTTCTCAGGGTTGTCAAGTAACGTGGTTGTCTTTTCCCAGCTTAATGAGTTGTAAAGGCGTGCATACTACTTGGTTTTCACTCAGTCTATTCTTTCACAGCAGGCCATTTCATTTCTTAAAATGTATGCTGCCGCAGACAAAGAGGACATCGGTGTGTTGTTAATTATACATAATTAACAGTTACTGAGATATGCACAGACGTCTGCTATATACGCGGTATGAAGCTGGCGTCGGCGTTCATGACTCTCCACAAATCTCAATCTTTGGTGTTATGGATCAACTCTGCTGATGATATTCCTCCATGCTATGGTCTCAATCCATCCAGCATAATTTATTTTGGTCTGCCTCTCTTCCCTTGATCTTTCCAGTTGTCACGATGTTCTCCAATGCCTCTCTTCTCATCACATGACCCAATAAAGCTGTCTTTGTCTTTCTTATTGTTGTATATAATAATATAATGTTCTAGTTTCATTAGCCTCTTTCAGGCAATCAATGTTAGTTACTCTGGTAGTCCAGGGAATTCGCAACATTCGTCGCAGGAACAACATCTCTGTTGCGTCCAAGTTCTTCCTAATTTGTTCGTTTGCGTTCCAAGATTCACAGCCATTCAGCAAAACAGGTTCTATACAGCACTTCATCACTCTCAAAATAGGTTCTATATAGCACTTCAGCACTCTCTTTCTTACATTCAGTGACAGTGACTTATTTCTTAAAATACTCTCCATTTTCTGAAATGCGGCTTTTGCTTGCCATATTCTGTTCTTAACAGATTCAGTGCTGATGTTGACTTCTTGTCCTTAGCTTGGCGACGTAAATAACAAGTTCCTTTGAAGTCTGAGTGAGTTCGACTGATGTCGAGAGACACTGGTATCAGGGAAAGCTAATACACAAGCACAATTCATACACACACACACACACACACACACACACACACACACACACACACACACACACACACACACACACACACACACACACACACACACACACACGATATTTCTCTCGGTGTCAATTCATACAGTCTCATCTCATCTCATCTTATCATGTTCCTCTTGTACCTTGCGATGTCGAGGTGAAGTATAAACAGCGGAAGAATGCCCGCTTATGTGCTTCATGTATCGATATTCCCATGGACTCTGTTATTCCCTGTGTCCATCGTTTACGTGGTCGGTCTCTTCCTCTGCTTCCATCTGGTCTGTACATCATTGCTTGTTGTGGTATACTGTTAGTTGGTAACCTACTTGCATGGCCAAACCATTTGACTTGCTGCCTTCTAATAAAATCTAGTGCAGCTATAACCCCCACTTTAGTCCTGATTTCTTCATGTCTGATCTTATCTCTTCTTGATACATTGAGTATTCTTCTTAGGAATCTCATTTCTGTTGTTTTGATTTTTCTTTTCTCTTTTTCTGTCATTGTCCAGGTTTGGCATTGGTAACATAAAGTTGGTAGGAAGATTGAGTTGTAAAGTGCTTTCTTAGTAGTTATTGATACATGTTTGTTCTTTAGTATTGGTGCCATTTGTCCAATGAGTTGACTTGCCTTATTGCATCTTTTTTCGATCTCGTCTTCTGATTTGCCATTTGATATTATACTTCCTAGGTACTTGAAACTCTTTATTTGTTTCAAGGGATGTTCGTTTAGGTGAATCGTTGTTTCTTCTTTAGTTATAGTCAATACCTCTGTTTTACTTGTGCTAATTTTCATGTTATGTTTCCTACACATTTCGTTTAGACCAATGGTTCTCAACCGGTGGGGAATTCCCCCCCCCCCAGGGGGGAATTTGAGGGTTTCCAGGGGGGAGGGGGAATGAAGACATTGTCAAATTGGCTTCAGGACCACACAAAACATGATCGGGATATTAAGCATACTCGTGACATTAAATCCCCCGATTATTTCAAGATCGCGTTAATGCAGGAACCGATTATTTGATATTGCTTTCCCTCCATAATACACGGTTCTTTTCCTTCTACCTAGCCTCTATGATTTAGGTTGCCGTATTTTACCAGAGATTTTATTTGCGGTAACTTACGTTTTTTTTTTTTTGTTATTGCTTCTCCGTTTTAATGAGGTTTAGAGTACTCATCATCAGGACTTTTTTTTTTTTTTTAAGAGTACTCATCATGTTAAATTTCCCGATTATTTCAAGATCGCATTAAAACAGAAACAGATTACCGAGATCCCTCCATTGTTTACGAATCTACACGTCTCAGCTTTTCAAATTATTATTTTTGCGGAGGTAAGGAGACTGTCTTTTTAAGACGTAAGTTGACTCGCGGATATATATATATATATATATATATATATATATATATATATATATATATATATATATATATATATATATATATATATATACTATATATATATATATATATATATATATTGCATATCCTATTTACAGGGCATTGCAGTCAACACCAGCATTTTACAGCTGCTGTTGATGTCTTAGCAAGTTTTATGTTCAGTGGTTTGCTATTGCTTTCTGAACGTCTGGCTCACATACTTTTCCATAAGAAACTGATGCAACGCGATCCACTGGTGAATCTCGCGCAGCTGTGTTTCGTACCTGGGTATATATATATATATATATATATATATATATATATATATATATATATATATATATATATACTAGCTGACCCGGCCCGGCTTCGCCCAGGCCCTGGAGGGGATCTATCTATCTATCAGTCTGTCTGTCTGCTTGTTTGTCTGCCTGTCTGGCTGACCCGGCCCGGCTTCACCCAGTCCCTGGTGGGGAGCATCTCATTTAATTCATATAAGTAGTCATATAAGCTCTCCCGTTCCCGACTATCTGTCTGTCTGTCTATCTGTCTGTCTGTCTGACCGGGCCCGGCTTCACCCAGTCCCTGGTGGGGAGCATCTCATTTAATTCATATACGTAGTCATATAAGCTCTCCCGTTCCCGACTATCTGTTTGTCTGTCTGTCTGTCTGTCCCGGCCCGGCTTCACCCAGTCCCTGGTGGGGAGCATCTAATTTAATTCATATACGTAGTCATATAAGCTCTCCCGTTCCCGACTGTCTGTCTGTCTATCTGTCTGTCTGACCCGGCCCGGCTTCACCCAGTCCCTGGTGGGGAGCATGTCATTTAATTCATATAAGTAGTCAAATAAGCTTCCGTTCCCGACTATCTGTCTATCTATCTGACCCGGCGTGGTTTCGCCCAGCTCCTGGCGCACAGTAACTTAAAAGAATGTCCTTCCACACACCATTCAATGAAAACTGTAGAAAAAGATGGGTTACAATGTTATGCATTATGCATTATTTTTATGCAAACTTTGAAAATGCCTTAAAGATTATATCATTATTTATTATAACTTATATGCCTGAAAATAACTATAGACAAAGAGTTTAACAATAGTGCAAGTAAGTCCAACAATATGACTATAAAGTAAATAGAAATGTTATTAAAAGTTATGCCCCTTGAAATAACTTTTCTAGAGTGAAGTCCCCCTGCTATATAGACATTATATAATGAAAATGGAAAAGTAAATGTTATTAAATAAGTCGAAGATTTTACATTAAGAAATTATTATAGTCGGTTGCACAGGAATGAAAGGAAGACGTGTAGAAAATTTCATCTCAATCGGATGTACCGTTATCGAACGCATCCAAGACCCACAAACCACAACAAACATACACTCTGTTTTATATATATATATATATATATATATATATATATATATATATATATATATATATATATATATATATATATATATATATATATATATATATATATATGTATATATATGTATATATATGTATATATATATATATATATATATATATATATATATATATATAATATATATATATATATATATATATATATATATATATATATATATACACCACCGTCTCCGTGGCCTAAAGGTTGCCAGCGGTGACCGATTTAACAGCAGACCACATCGTGCTGGTGTTTTGGCGTGTTGATATTGGAGCCAGTCGTTCAGAAATCAATGACAAACTACTGAACGTAAAACTTGCCCAGACATCAACAACAGCAGTAAAATGCTGGTGTTGACAGCGATGTACTGTAAATAGGATATGCAATATAATTGTGTGTGTGTGTGTGTGTGTGTGTGTGTGTGTGTGTGTGTGTGGTGTGTGTGTGTACGTATATATGTGCGTGTGGGTGTGTATACACGTCTGTGGGTTTGACTTTATCGTTTTATATTTATAGAATCTGAAGCCCATGATGAGTGTCAAGAAACGAAAGTATGACCTGTCTTATTTGAATTATGGATTCACAAATATCATCATCAACGGAGAAGAACGACCTCAGTGTGTTATTTGTAGTAAAAGTTTGTCAAATGATTCTATGAAACCGACACAGTTGAGGAGTCATTTGTTGAATGTTCATCCTCAATACAAGGACAAGGGCAAAACCTATTTTGAACGTCTTGGGAATGCTGTCAAAAGGATGAGATTGGATTTAACAGGGGTATTCCAAGAAACAAACCAAAAGGTTACTGAAGCTTCCTATGTTGTAGCACTGGAGATAGCGAAGCAGAAAAAAACCACATACAATCAGGGAATCTTTGATCAAACCTTGTTGTCCCAAGATGGTGGAAATTGTGTTGGGAAATGAATCAAAGAAAAAACTTGCAGCGGTTTCACTATCAAACGACACCGTTCAAAGGATGATCAGCGATATGACCAATGACATCAAGGATCAAGTTGTGCAAGAGATCAAGTCTGCAGCATTTAGGTTCCATTCAATTCAAATTGATGAATCGACTGATGTGGCATCGTGTTCTCAGTTGATAGTGTTTGCAAGGTATGTACATTCAGGATCATTTAAAGAAGAACTTCTTTTTTGTTCTCCTCTTGAAACAACTACCATGGCCTCTGATATTTTGGAAAAGGTTTCATATTTCCTTGAATCAGAAAATCTTTTATGGGATAATATGTGTGGGTGCTGTACAGATGGAGCACCAGCTATGTTGGGGACCAAATCAGGATTTCAAGTTAGTGTGAAGAAACGTGCCCTAAACGTGAAAGGCATTCATTGCATGATCCATCGTCAAGCACTGGCCTCCAAAACACTTCCAGCTCCTTTGGGGAAGGTTTTGGATCAAACCGTTCAGATAGTGAATTTTATCAAAGGAGGAGCTCTCAACTCACGGCTTTTTAAGCAGTTATGCGTTGACATGGATGAAGGCCACCATTTGCTTCTTTTCCACACAAATGTTCAATGGCTGTCAAGAGGAAATGTAACTGTGCGAGTATATGAGCTGAGAGACGAGCTCAAATTTTTATTTGAAGTTCAGGGTAAGATGGACTTTTTCGCCTGGCTGGATGAGGAATGGATCATGCGCCTTGCCTATTTAGTTGATATTTTTGAGCAGTTGAATAAACTCAATCTTCAGATGCAAGGAATGAATACAAATATCATACAATTTGTGGATGCCTTGAGAGCTTTTATGAGCAAGCTGGAAAACTGGAAAAGAAAGGTTAATATGACAAATGTTGCAATGTTTGAGAAGCTATCATCCGTTCTCGTTGTTGATGGTAAAGACCAAGTACTTCCACAATTTGCAAAAAATGAAATTGTGCAGCATTTGACAGCAGACCACAGAAAATGAATTTGAGCGATATGTTCCTGAACTTAGTGATGATGAGCTGGATTTGGTGTGAAACCCATTCAAATTATCAGTTGAAAAAGTTTCTGATGATTGTCAAGATGAATTTCTGGAGCTGAAAAATGATTCGGGGGCAAGGGATGTGTTCAGTGAGAAACCAATCACGGAATTTGGCCTTTAATGTGCGGTTCATACCCAAAAGTGGCAGAAAAAGCAATCCGTGCATTGCTTCCATTTGCGTCAACATATCTTTGTGAGTCAGGCTTTTCAGCTCTGCTAGAAATTAAAACGAAACGACGCAACAGATTAGATGTTGAAAACGATCTCCGTTGTGCCCTTTCAAGCACTCCTCCGCGTATTTCAGAATTGCTGCGGGAAAAACAATCACAGTGTTCTCATTGATTACAATTTTCATTTAAATTACGAATCTACAATATCCAGGTTTTGTAATGAGCTTTTTGTTTGATGAAGCACAATTTTCTGGCATCCTGGTGTCGTATATTAAACTACAACTCTTTGACGTTTTAACTGTTTGTTTATTGTAGTATGATTAATGTGGTGTTTGCTTGCTTGCTTGCTTGCTTGTGTTCGTTGGCTTGAGCTCCAACGCGAAGTTCTGTATGTCGAATGAAGGCATCCTGTTGTCCAACATCAGTGTGATGTCATACAGGACCTGAGTTTTGCGTGAGTATCCGTTGTCCCATGTCTGGCTTATTGGTGTGCAGACTGGTGGTTCCTCGCCATACAGGCAGACACTCTCCGACTTCGGAGGAATCGGCGATCCTATTGACTTTAGCCAGGACCCCGAAGGGACCTGTTGCCCAGGACGCTCGACGTGGACGCGTCAATAGGTCTTGGCCAGTATATAACCCGGCCCTGGTGCCTTGGAAACACCTCTGCGACCCAATGTGGTGTTTTAATAAAATATTGTGAATGTAAAAATGCTTCTATTTAAGTTTTAATATCCATTAGCATATTCATGTGCTATTAACTGTAGAAAACTACACTATAAAATTATCTTTACATGTAAGGTTATGTACAGCTATGGAAGAAAATAAGTATTTTCACTATTATAGGCATGTTATTTTTAATGCACCTTTTGAGGCTGACAATTTTGGAAAGTTGGAGGGGGGGGGGGGAATGACGTTCTGAAAATATGGTGAAGGGGGGAATGGGCCAAAAAAGGTTGAGAACCACTGGTTTAGACTGTTCGCATGGTCTTGTAATTCGGCTTCTGATTTTGCTATTAGTGCTTGGTCGTCCGCAAACATGAGTTCTCTAATGGTTAGATTTGTAGATGGTTATATATATATATACAGAGTGTTTGTAAAGTCTCACCACACTTTGTATGTAGAACAGCTGTTTGTCGGAGTGTATGCGTTCTGTCTTTCAAGACGAAACACAAACTCTCCAACAAACAGCTGTTCTACATACAAAGTGTGGTGAGACTTTACAAACACCCTGTACCCCGGGAAGGTTAACCCGGTCAACAAATGCCCGCAGAAGTCGGATGTGTCGGCCTAACGGCGCAAGAACACAGCTCTGCTGTAAACAGGCACAACGCAATCACGTCCGAGAAAAAAAAAAACTCCGGATGAATGCAGAAGAAGAAGAAACGCCCTGTATATACACGGAAAGCGATTTGTTAGTACATGGCACATTGAATGGGTTAATGCTGTCACGTGTAGTATAAAATATTTTATTTTTGACGGGAGTCTCCGTGTCGAAGTGGTCAAGCCGTCTGCCCCGAGCTTTGAAGGTTGTGGATTCGATTCCGGACCGTGTCCTTCGGTTCACAAGTACATTTTTTTTCTCGGAGACTCCTGAGGGTTGTCGCTGGAGCTAAAAGTTCGTGCTTTGCGCGACGCTTTCGTCAGTCCGCGTTGCGGAAAGAGACAGAGCCATATAGAAATAAAAACTCGGTGCAGTGATCTCGACCCTGTCGACTTTTTTTTAAAAAATAAACTATTTTGGAAAAGGCCATATCTGCGCGCACAGAAGTTAAACTTAAGACGGTTACACAGTACAAGCCATCTTCACTCAAGCACATCCTTCTCTCTCATTCTCTCTCATTAAACGCCCGCGACGCGCTATCCCCGCCTCTGCACGTGAGCGGCGCGAGAGACCCCAGCCAATCAGACCCGTACCAAGGGAAGTAACTGCCGTTCCGGGCGACACTGGGACAAAAGTTAGCAGACGAGAACAGCGGACATGATAGATTTCTCGCACACAAAGAAGTGTTGCAATGTCTGTGTCTTCTTGCTTCTTGTCGGTGTAAAGATATGGCGAAAGCTGTCGGTTATACTTGTGGATATAATACCTGTGTCTGTGTGTAAATGTGTGCTCAGGGAGGCTTCTTGGGTAACGGTAAGAACTTTTAAATTTAAAAAGTTTAGTGTGTATCCTTTCCCGGCGAGCCATTGATCTTTGAGAAAAGAACGGGGCCAGGATACCGTTAGTCCGTTAGTTGACTGGGATAGGACAGTAACCTCAGCGGAGTGCAGCGGAACATTGATATTGATTGGCTTTTGAAATGTGTATATTGGCCGGATAAAATAATATTGGTGAGTTTCAATGTGTGGATGTAATAGTAATAGTTGTATTTATTAGTGTGTCGACGAAGTTGTCAATGGAACTTGCAATGATTAAGGTAAGATAAAAGTTGTGTAATTCTTTTATGTTATGTTTTATAGCTGAAAACCCACTCACAGCGGGGTTCTTTTGGGGACTGCAGCCCCCTGAGGCCACCGCCAGTTGGTGGCTGTATGTTGGAGGGGTCTCCAGACATTAACTCTTTCTGCACAGAGTAACTCACCATATATTTTTATGTTCCTCCATACATTGTCAATAATAGATTTTTCTTCTTTACCTCGCAATCCCGTACATTTGTTATCCTGAGCTGCCCAGATTGCTACTTCTTCTGTAGTGTGTTGTTATTATTCTGTCATTTAGGCTCCTAATGATTTATTAGACTGATCTGCTGTGCTACATACCCCATTTGTTACTTTAACCCCTCATGTATTGTGTTGTTACCATTCACATTCATTTAGGCTTTAATATTTATTATACTGATCTGCAGTGCCATGTACCCCATTTGTTACTTTCACCTCTTCTGTATTGTGTTGTTACTAATACTATGTATTGTCAATCATTTAGGCTTTACTG